>QRDG01001237.1:0-337511 GCA_012064385.1 Puccinellia tenuiflora | reverse complement strand
TAGCCCCTTTTCATCAGTTCAGACTTTTTGTTGCGTTGGCTGGTGCATGAAGTTCGAACCAGCCTCCCTGCACTGCACTTTGCAGGGGTAATACTAGGTTCCTATAATCCCTCCCCAAACCCCACCTTGTGTGGGAGCCTCTGTGCACTTGGGTCTGTCCTTTGGCTGGTGCATGAAACATGACAAAAAGTACTTGGGAATTGTCAGAGTAATGCTTCCATGCTCCGCTAAAAAATGAAAACAGCGAATTTTAAAGCATATAGAGGACCTGATTTGCTACCACCCACAGTTTGATTACCGACAATAGTGCTTTATGATTTGTGCATATCAGTCTGCGCAACAAGAAGTCTTTGAGTCAATGATCTTTGACGTTTGCAGCGAATGCGTAGCTCTCACCATATAGATCAAAGTCTTGAGTATGCAAGTTGGGATAGAACAAGAAAAAAATGTTATAGGTGGACAAATAGTAAAGAATATATCATTGATATTTGAGCGGCAGTCGGGAACAAATCCCTATTTTGGCATGGTAGAATACTACTACCTTTGTCCCACAATATGAGACGTTTTGGCAGGCTAAAACAGCTTAAGGATTGTGGGATGGGGGGAGTAGTACCTACCAAGGATTGTGCTTAATTCACTCTTGCTTAAGAAGCAACGACTTGTTTATGCAATTGCAAACAAACCTACCATTTTGAATATTTGTATAGTTTTTCATGTAATTGCACAAGCACTTCTTCAGCTGCCTTTTGGTAGGTTAACACATTGCAAGTTTACAACTTTTGCTATGACAGCAACGATTTTGATTTTCTGTAAATTTGCTGGTAAACTTTCAGGGATCATTGTTCTGCTCACTTTCCAATCCAATCCTTTCTAAAGTTAGCATGGTTCATAAGATGAAATCCAAGAGAGAGCTATTACAGACAAGGCAACACTTACCTACTCAATATCATTTCATTTCACATATTAACTCAGTGGTGGATTTTGATGAGAAGCAAACAACATCATATAGAAATAGTGACATTACAATTTTCGGGAGAGATATAGACGTGGAAAATCTCATGAACATGATAATGCACAAAAGTGTCCATGAGATTTCCATTATTTCCGTAGTTGGGCCTGTGGGACTTGGGAAGACAAGCCTTGCGCAGCTAGTTTTCAATGATGCCCGAACAAAGGCATTCAGATTCAGGATATGGGTTCATGTTTCTATGGGCAATGTCAGCCTTGAAAAAATCGGGAGGGATATAGTTTCACAAACCACTGAAAGGATTGAGGGAAACATGCAATTGCAGTCAATTAAGAATGCTGTTCAAACCGTACTTAATAAGTATAGCTGCTTAATAGTATTAGATAGCTTGTGGGGTAAAGATGAAGAAGTGCGTGAGCTGAAGCAGATGTTGCTCACAGGTAGACAGACAGAAAGCAAGATCATAGTGACCACCCACAGTGATAAAGTTGCTAATCTCGTGTCTACTAGTCCGCCTTACAACTTGTCTGCAGTATCTGAAGAGGATTGTTTAAAGATATTCTCTCAAAGGGCAATGACAGGTCATGGTGACCCACTGTTCAGAGAATATGGAGATGAAATTGTTAGAAGGTGTGACGGCACACCCTTGGTTGCTAACTTTCTTGGATCTGTGGTGAATGCTCAGAGACAGAGGCGTGAGATATGGCAAGCTGCCAAGGATAAAGAAATGTGGAAGATAGAGGAAGATTACCCTGAAGACAAAATTTCACCACTGTTTCCATCATTCAAGATAGTATATTATAATATGCCTCATGAACTAAGATTATGCTTTGTATATTGTTCAATCTTCCCTAAAGGATCTGTCATAGGCAAGAAAAAACTTATTCAGCAATGGATTGCACTTGACATGATTGAGTCCAGACATGGAACCTTACCACTTGATGTAACCGCTGAGAAGTATATTGATGAACTTAAGGCAATATATTTCCTTCAAGTTGTAGAAGGGCATCAAGTAAGTTCTTTGGTTCATACATATGTTATTACCTTACTGTTTCGTTTCTTTTTTCATGTACTAAATGGTGAACCTTACTATGTGCACAAGGATCGTTGTAGCTACTATATATATTTTTTTTTGCATTTGTAGCTTTTCATTAAGCTTTGGCAAGTGTTCTACTGTGAAAGAAATCTTGCATAAAAATTGTCATGTTTTGACTACGATAATTGATTTGGAAATTGCAGTTTTAATAAGGTTAATTACTGTAGAGAATATGTTAAGCCAATATTAAGGAATAGATAATTCTTTCGAAAACAAGAGACTTTGTAAGGCACATGGCAAATATCTATGAGCAAATAGGACAAAAAGACATAGATAAAATTCATTTACTTGTTAGAGTGAAACTCATGATAATACAAACGAAACAATGATTTTGCATATACCTCATAATATGCACCAAGAACTTATAGTTAAGTATTTGCATCAAACTGCCATGGTATCAACATATTAGAATAATCTCTTACAAGCAAGTGTGAATTTTCTTTTGTTGAAATACGTGGTTTGCAAATCTGTTCACTCTTCATATGATAAGATAAAATATAGCCGCACCAGGTCATGCCTAAATTTTGTACAGAAATAATGTTCCATGAATTTCATCATAAGATGGGAGTTTGTATATTTTTGTGTAAGTAAACTAATTAGACTTCTCTACAGATTAGTGCAGAAATAGCCAATGCTTCAGAGGAAATGCTCCGCATGCATAATTTGGCACATGATCTTGCTAGGTCAGTTGCTGGTGAAGATATCCTAGTGATTTTGGACGCAGAGAATGAACGCAATAATAGATACTGTGATTACCGTTATGCACAGGTGTCTTCTTCTAGCTTACAGTCAATAGATAGCAAGGCTTGGCCTTCCAAGGCAAGGTCGCTGATTTTCAAGACTAGTGGTACAGAATTGGAGCATGTTAGCGAAGTTCTTTCAGTGAACAAGTATTTGCGTGTTCTGGATCTCAGTGAAAGTTCTATTAGGGAGATACCTGCTCCTATTTTTCAGCTGAAACAACTGCGGTATCTTGATGCTTCGACTTTGTCCATTACAACACTCCCTCCCCAAATTGGTAGCTTTAATAAGCTACAGACATTGGATCTTTCAGAAACTGAACTTATGGAGTTACCATCCTTCATCAGCAACTTAAAAGGGCTGAATTATTTGAATCTTCAAGGTTGCTTGAAACTTCAGGAGTTGAATAGCCTTGATCTTCTGCATGATTTACATTACCTAAACTTGTCCTGCTGTCCTGAAGTTAGAAGCTTCCCTGAATCTATTGAAAACCTCACCAAACTTCGTTTGTTGAACTTGTCGCATTGTTCTAAGCTTCCGACATTACCTGACAGATTATTGCAATCATTTGCTAGCCTTTGTTCTCTTGTGGATCTGAACTTAAGTGGTTTCGAGTTTCAGATGCTGCCTGGGTATTTTGGCAACATGTGTTCACTTCAGTATTTGAATCTGTCGAAGTGTTCTAAACTTGAGGAACTCCCCCAATCATTTGGCCAGCTTGCATACTTGAAAGCCCTAAATCTTTCATCTTGTCCTGATCTTAAAATTCTTGGTTCCTTTGAATGCCTTACTTCTCTCCAGATTTTGAATCTCTCAAACTGCTCTAGTCTTGAATCTTTGCCATTGTGCCTTAGAAAGCTCCAAAATCTTGACGTTTCTGGGTGCCAGGATTGCATAGTACAATTCTGTTCTCAAAGCTCCGGAAGTTCCCCATCTCATCAACTTTTAGAGCAAGCTGAGCAAGTCAGATTAAGTCGTGATATCTCGGAAACCATTCCTGAAAAGCCTGCTGCCATTGGAGATCTGAAAGGAAAGAAGAAATTGGCTTTCCACGTGGATAAAGAATCTGAAGTTATTACTAAGGTACACTCATTCACATATGTTTCCTAGAGTAAAACCAAGAAGTATCTGCTGTTCCCTTCCCATTTATGTCTCATGGCAGCACTTGCTTTAATTTGGCTGGATCGAGTTCCTGGCTATATAGAAAACTATTAGTATGAAAATTTGAACCACTAGTGTTAGCAATTGCTGAAGAACTGATACTTTGTGTAGCTGTACTCAAATTGGAAATTGCTTTGTTTATAGTAATCTAATTGGATACTTCAACTTGCATCACAATCCTTTTTCAACAGTTCAGTAAATAGCTTGGAGGTCTACATGTTTACAAATCCAAATGGGACACCACTCACTTATCAGCTAGATTTATTTTCCATAAGAATGTCATTATGTCTTTCTAATTATCTCACCGTCCTTATTTCTTTCTGTAGCGAAATGAAAATGGAGATATAGTACAAGGGATTCCAGGACAGCAGTCCCTGCTGTCTTCATCCTTTTCTTATTCTTTTGCATCAAGCTCAAGTGCACCATTGGCATATGTATCCTCTTCAGATACCTCAAAGATGGAGCATACAATGTCTAATGGAGAAACAACAGGTATGCTACTGAATACTTTTATTCGCAGTTTATATCTGAATAAGAGGTTCAGACTTCAGATTCTTAATACTTTTTAAGAAACTACTTAATACTTTTTAAGAAACTAATCTAATTTTCAACCCTGAACTCTGGGAAAAGTTCATTTTTCGAACCTGAACTCTATAACCATTTGAATGCGACCTTGAAATTTTGAATCGTTTACCATAAAAAGGAGAACTCGAAGCAGTCCATTTTTCACCTGCAGGGGATTTGAAAAGTGGTTTTAGGTGATGTGTCCACCACGTCACTGCCATGTCATCAAATGCTGTTTTGTGATCCGTTTTTACTATTTTTCTTGGATTAGCAAAGTGATGTTTTTTAATCTGAATGGTGGAGTTTCTTTTAGATGGCTTATTCTTGTAGCGTTTGTTTATCCATGGCATTGATATGCCAGTGATGTGGAGGACAGTGGCCATGTGGGATCCACGTCAATCAAAACCATTTGTAAATCCTCCGGAGGGCAAAAAGTCAGCTTTTCAGTAGTTCACAAGGTTGCAGTTCAAACGTTTTTAGAGGCTAGGGGGAAAGTGAACTCCGGCCAGAGTTTAAGAGTCGACCTCCGTGTCCAGTCGCCGCCCCCACTCCTTCTTGCTCTCCGGCGGCGCTGCCGGCCGGCGAGGGGATGGATCTGGTGGTTGGCTCCCTTTGTATATAGTAGTGGTAGGTCTAGAGCTAGGTTGTGCCTTGATGGCGTGTGGCTTTATGCCGGTTTGGAGCATGTCACCGACGCTTCCGGGCGGCGTCTGGTGGTTTGCGGCGAAGTTTTCTCCGGTGGTGGCGGCGAGGTGCTGCAAGGAGCCGGAGGAAACGGAGTCGGTGTCTCCGTCAAATAAGCTCGGTGAAGGGGATGATCTCGTCCATGGTGGGAGCTCTGGTTTGCTCCTCTTTGGCGGCCGCGGTGGCGTGGGAGAGGAAGAAATCGGTGCTGCTGCTGGACGGTGTTGGTCGACGGCGCATCCAAGGTTCCCTGCGTTGGATTGGCAAGTGGTTTGGAAGGTTGCAGATCTTGTCCTCCCCATCTTCGATGTGGAGAAGATCGTGAGCTTGAGGAGTGCGGGACTCTGTCCCAGCCGACGTCCGGGCAACGGCGAAGGCGCCACCTCTTTGGGTGGCCCACTTTTGAGGTCCAAAAATCAAACTATGGGATTCCTCCAGCTCGATGGATGCTCCGGCGACCGGCGGAGCTCAGCGGCAAGACGGTGCTTGCACAAAGGATTCCAGGGGTTTCTTTATATTTTTGTCTTTTCTTTGGGTCCTTTGTGTAATTTTCCAGCACAGGTGTGCTTCTCGGATGTTCGTCTCAGTGTGTACGTGGTGTCTCCTGTTTTCTTTAATATAGATCTCGTACTTCTCAAAAAAAAAAGACAGAGTTTAAGGTTGAAAAGGGGGATCTTTCTATTTGAAAATACCATAATGAGCAAAGAAGGCGAGCTCCCTTCAGTCCGTAAAATGAAAATATAGTACATGTTTATTTACTTTAAGATACCTGTTATGCTGTCTTTGTAAAAAGATGTACATAATTCAGAAGTATTTTGGATGGTATGATGACATATAATATCCTGGTGACCAGATTTTTTTTAAGCTGGGTTCTTGTCACTCGCGAACAAATTTGATAAATATAGACAGCTTCGATTTGGACAGGTATAGTATCATATTAGGACTTAAGCCTTAAAGCAAAGACTGAAGACTCTGATACAGAAAAATGAGGAAGAACCAAGGCAATTATATTAGATTGATGCTAGTGAACTTCAGAACCCATGGCAATTAACCTCGTTAATTTTATTTACACGTGAATTTGCTAGGTACTCAATCGAATGAAAAATGCCAAGAGCCGCGAGGATTCGCAGAAGATGTGCTGATAACTGAAGAAAGCATATGCTCATTGGACATACCGATTCATCTGCATGAAGCGGCCACCACAGGCAGCGATGACAACCGCATAAACGGATGCAATGGAGCATGTCAGTGCAATATTCCATGTGCTGGGATAAACCATGGGGTTGTTGCACAGCAATCCAACCCGATGTGAGGGAGAAGTGGTGATTTGAACAAATAGCCAACTTGGCTGTGGCGTAGGAGGAGAGACCTTAAGGTGTTCATGATTTGATATTGGCATGGTCGGTGCTCGACGCCGTTGTTGTGCCTTCTCAGCTTGGTTTGATTTAGGCATGAACACCGTCTTGAGATGTAGGTTTTCTGTGTGTGTCTCTGTGCGCGGTGCTCGTGTCCCAGAGCCGCTGTTGTGGTTTCCCTCTCTGTAGTAGTTGAAGTTCATTGTTTTCTTGTAAGTTAAGAAAAACTGCTTCCCTTAATAGTAAGATACTGTATAAAGATGAACGTAAAGAATCATATCAAGATGTGCAATGTTTTTTATTTGTCTAAAAAGATTTCTATGCAAAAAAAAACAGTATGCAGTACTTGGACCAAACGCCCTGTGAAAAGAAACAAAAAGTATGTATGGGATGATTTCTCATGGCCTCTTTGGTTTACAGCAATTTCAAAATTTTGGAGGATTCTATTCTTTATGAATATTTCCTGTGAAGCTTGACTTATTTGTAGGATTGTTATGCATTGAAATATATTTTTATTAGCTACTCTGCATGCAGTTCCAAAGGATAATTATTATTGAGTTCAATTTTATGAGCAATTGTGTACATTCACCTAGTGTTTCAAATTAATTCCCGTGTTATTTCTAGGATGCGACCAAATAACATCTACTATACGAAAAAGATTGCATTTTTAGATTATGTAGGACTTAACCGCCATATCCAATTTCTACAGAGAATCAAAGACTGTCAACATGGGCGTCGTTCAGGCAATCGCTCGTCAAGTGGATGGTGAGCTACTGCCCTGGGCCCTGGCTGTAGACCTTGCTCACTGGATTCGGGAGAGGAACTGGGATTTGGGTTTTTTTTAGGGGAGAGATTAGGGAATTGGACAGAAGCTATTTGGGGATCTGGGATTAGAATTCGACACCAGTCACAAGTTACACGACGCCTCAACTAGGACTTTTTTTTTTAGACCCCTCGATCTGTGTTATAGTTGTAGTATCTGGACTTATGAACTAAGTCAACACCACACCACACACACACCTAGTGCACAAGCTAGAGCCTAGAACTATACGCACAGTACGCAAGTCTATCAGTGTCCCGCAGGAGTAGTAGTTGTGACATACTCCCTCCGTTGCATCCAATTTTTGGCAAATGAAAGACAACTAATTTGGAATAGAGGGAGTAGTGAGAACGTCCAGAAATTCGGCCGGCCTAGCCGGGACTCGAACCTGGACGGGTGGGTTAGCCACTGCTAACTCCAACCACCGAGCTATCTGCTCGTTCTCAACTAGAGGACTTTGCACACCAGACACACTCACGCTTACAAGGGCCGCTTGACCCCAAGTCCCCAACCAGGTGCAGTTGGGAAACGGCGACAGAGATCCTCAGGATCTTCCCAGGTGACGAGACTGCCTGTAGGTTCAGACCACTGCACTTGAACACGTGGTGCCGTAGCAGCTCCATGTGTACCATAGCCGTGGCCAGAATCTGCTCGGGAACAAGAGCAGCAGGTGCAAAAGTATCACATATGTTCAACGAGGTATGTACCTGGGTAGATCTCACCTACCTGTCAAACAAGGGACCTCTTCCTCTCCACCGCTCTTGTTTTGAGAGTCGTCTCAAGTCTTCCCACTTTTTCGCCGGCTCGCTCCCTGTCCCTCACTGGCGGCGTCGCCACTTGGCCTGGGCAAGGATGCGTGGCTCGGTGTGTACATAGTAGTTGTAGGATCTGGTTTGAGCTTTATGCTCGTGTTGGCTTCATGCCGTCTTTCTTCTTCCTTTCCGGCTGGATTCCGGCGCCTCCCGCGGTGCTGGATCCAGGCTCTTCTCCTTCGGCAGATCTGGTCCTCGGTGGATTTTCTGCAGGAGTGGAGGCAGCCGAGGCTGGTTCAATAATCTTGCCGGGCTTCAGCATCTGCGAGTTTTGAAAAGTGGAGATGTGGATTTCTCTCTGGCCGGCCGTGGTGGCGAGGAGAGGGAATGGTGTCATCTCTTCATCTACGGGCTCAACGATGGTGCTGTGAGGTTTGTGCTGCAGAAGTCCAGAAACCGCTTCTGCTGCATGGCGGAGGTGATGAAGCAGGCGGCCAAGTTCCAGAGGGTGGAGGAGACAGTTTGCTTCGTCAGCTCGGCGACCTCTTCCTTAATAAACAGGTTTGTTAACTGTGATTTCAGTGGTGCTGGCGTGGATGTTGAAGAATTCCTTGCTGTTCGTCATGGTGGCGAGGAAGGAGGACTTCTTCCAATGTGTGCTTGCTCTCTGCTGGATTTGCGCCAGGGGAGAAGCTTGGCTTCTCTGGGGAGTTTCCTCACGGTGGCGTTATTGCCGTCGCCGTTCAATATGGTCGGAAGGCGACCACTCCCGCCTGTGGTGTTGGTTACGGCTTATTCCGGCCAGCGTCTCATGGTCTTCTTCAACCTCCTGGCTGATATGCCGATTTGGAGGCCCTTAAGCTACGGCGCAGCGTGCTCCCGCCCCCTGGTCCCAAGTGGCGTAGTCCCCGGCGACGAGGATGGTGGCTGTGTCGAGCTTCGGAAGAATCTCACCGGAGGAGGAGCAGGATCCAATTGCTTTCACAAATATTTTCTTAGGGTCCTTTGTGCAAAATGTAAGGGCATGGTTGTAATTTTGGTATTTCAGGATGCCTTATCTGTACTTTGTACCGGTGCTGATTATGAATGAAGCCTTTAGGTCCTTCGGGACCGACCCCTGTTCAAAAAAAAAAGGTATGTACCTGGGTGGCCGGAGGCACCTGACATTTCAGCTGAGAGACATGAACCACTAGGTGCACTTGACTGAATTGGATACAAGAAGGACGGTTTCTGATTCCCTCCCCCGCGATGCCACTGACTGTTGAATGTACGGCTGTAACTTGAGAAACACATACTCCCCACCTCAAAAGATTGCTGGGAGCGTTTCTTGTCCGCTGATGTTTCATGCGTCGTTGTGCTCGTTGCAACTTGCAAGTGCTGCCGCATTAGTTGGGTCATCGGAGTGTGCTCCTTGAGCCAAGATTCCAAATATGTCGAAGCACAATCAGCTCCATCGATGTCGAAGTTACAGGGAGGGTGACCGTAGAGGACCTCGAATGGTGTACGCCCCAATGCGGAATGGTATGTTGCATTATACCAGTATCTCAGCAAGAGATATCCAATAATACCACTTTTTAGGTAAAGAGTTGACGAAGCAACTCATGTGGATGGTAAGCTGAGCTCATGTGCAGTGTTGTATCTGACACCAAAGTAATTCCTGCAAAAAACGACCAGTAAAGATGTGATTCCGATCGGACAGAATCATCTGAGGCAAACCATGCAGTATGTAAACATTGGTCATGAACTCATGGGCAACTGTGGAAGTTTTGAATGGGTGGCGCAGAGGAATGAAATGCATGTATTTCATGAATTTGTCTGTCACCACCAGGACAACGTTGTTCTTGCGGGACATCAGAATGGATAAAGTCCATGCAAACCACCTTCCGAGCACTGTTGGGAACTGAAAATAGCTGCAACAAACTGGGTAGTTTTACATGCTCATGTTTAGCCTGTTGAAAAGTCTGAGAACGAGCAAGCACAATCATGCATTGTTTTCTTCATGTTAGGCCTTGCAAAGTATTGATTCACCCTCTGGTAAGTTCCTTGGGTGCCCGAATAGCCACCTGACACCACCGAATGTTAGGCCTGTAGAGTGTGATCATGAGCCAGATTATTGTTGCCAACCCAAATGTGGTTGTGAAAATGCACGACTCCATTCCTGAGTGTATATCCCTAGCCATTTGATCCATTCACACTGAGATTCTCAATGGGTTGGCGAGCCTGAACCTGCATTGGGTGAATGAAAAAATAAACACTAGAGTAAGCCTGCAAAAAATATTCAAAATACATAGAGCATAAGAAAGCAAAAAAAAAAAAAACCCAATATACTAGGCATATCGCACGGGATTTTCTCTCTATCAAAACCATCAAACCCCAAAACTCTAACAACAAAAAATATTTCATTTGGAACATGCTCAAAGATCACAACATCATTGGAAAAAATTCGATATGCCGTCGTAAAAGATCTGTAGAATGCTCAACAAATGTAAGTCCTAGATTAAGTCTTGTCTAAGTGAAAATTAAACATTAAAGCTAGAGAGCAAATACTAGCTAATTAACCAATTCCTACCATATTTATTGAGTTGATCCTTGAAGAAACAGGGCATAATCTTGAAATTCTTTTAAAAAATTGTTTCAAAATGGTAACAACATCTAAACAAAAATCAAAGAAAAAAAAAGACTTACCACTACATCATCAAAAACGCTTCCATCATTCTAAATTGAAGGAAGAAGAAATTCGACTAGATCGACCATGGTGGCCAATTGGCTGACGACACACAACGAGATCACTGTGTGGCAAAATCCCTGCTAAAAAGGATAGGCTTGTGTTATATTACAATGAACCACCATATTGCTAAAAAAGCATCATGTTAAGCATCAGAAAAGTTTATACAAGAAAAATCACACACAAAGTTATACAAGAAAATTCACCAACTGCAAAACCCTAGGATACAAGGGCAAAAAACATCCTAGGGAAACATCAAAATACAACTAATGTCTCCACCAAAAATTAACAACTAATCACAAACTATACAACATCAAAATGCAATTAAAAATTCAGCAACAATGTACAATAAATCTCCTAGCTAGAAACCCTACAAACGTAATGCAAAAATCAGGCACCGTGAATGCGAGAAAGAAACACTCAAAAAGGAAGGAAAACTCACGACACCGATGGAGATCATTGTGACTCAATGATGAATTGACTACTGTGGTTCGCATACGGTCGTCCGTATCACCCTCATCCCCTGCCCACGTCTTCTACTACGACTTGTAATCAAGAAAGACAAAACGACAACCACACAAGTTGGGAGCACAAAATCAAAGATGAATAGGGAACAAAAATAATAATGAGAGCTCGACACTGGAGAAGAAACAATTCAGTTGACTTTGCTTCTCTCCCCCCCCCCCCCCCCCCCCCCCCACACACACACACACACACACACACCCACCCTCCACCCTCTCTGTGGAACTGGGGCCCTCGCTTGGACTTAAGTCTTGGCAATGAATAGAGGAGCCTCAGTCATGAACACAAAAAATACAAAGTACCACAAAAGCAGGCAACAGACTACTTCCAACAAAAACATGCCTGCACCAAAACAACCACAAAAGCCAAACCCATATCTGCCATAGAACAACATGAATCTTGACACACAAAATGATGAGACAACTTTTGTTGTCGAACTTACAATTTTTTTGCAAAAAAAAAGATAAACATAAACTCTTCCATTGAGGGGTGGTTTTTATTTTTAGGCTAGTTAAGTAGTTTTGATTAAGGTTTTATTAGTTTATTACTCGAAACTAAATCAAAGAATGATCTCTTTTTCTTGTTACTTCATAAGAGTGAATCGAATAGATTATATATGAAAGTCGCGTTATAAGAATAAGAACTCCACGGTAGATAAAGGGGTTAAAGACCCGCCAAGCTCCTCCATTAATAAGTTACGAAGCAAGAGAGCCGCTTCATCTTTGTTTTAAATAAATATCAAAATTAATAGAAAGTAAAAATGTAACCTTTTTTGTATTTTTAATAAATATCCTTATATCCTTATTTAGGTAATAACTAGTTAACAAAGTTATTTGGTTAACTTTTAGAATTTAACCAATTAAACCCATTCTTCATTTTTGCTTATCTCATTGAGATAAGCAAAAATACTTTTTCATGTTTACCATCTGATCCCTCCATAAAAGCAAATTCAGAGTATGAACCGTAAGGAAACACTTAATATGTAATCCCACTCAAAGATTATGTTCCCAAATTTTGCAAAATATGGGCCAACCCAGCGCCGGAGAATCTCTGGGCCAATTTTTTAGTTAGCCAGTGCTTGGGGGGACTGTTCGTCGAACTACGGAGTAGTATTTTGAGGATTGCGATTGGATGAACTAGTAGTCAAGAGGGCGCCCTAGTCAAGAAAAAGACGGCTCTCCTGAACTTTTCGTGTTCTTTGCTCGTGCTCCACTTGGCTACCTCCATTCCCCATCCCAAATCAATTGTTGCAAAACGAACGAAAGATCGCCGGCGCGTCTATTCTTCTTCTTCCGGCCCGTCGATTCCAGAGCCAATCGCCACATCACCCGAGCCCCAGCTCACCCGAGCCCCAGCTCGTCCATTTCCTTCCTCCGAGGTTAGATCTTGTTCCAGCGCATTAGGTGCCCGCTTTGTTGTTTTCTCTTCCAACAATGGGTAGCAGTAATCGAGAACCGGGGGTGAGCCTCCGGGCGGATGGCTGGCTGCAGAAGCCTGTCGATAGCCTCATGCAGATCCCGGATAAGATTCAGAACTCTCTCAAGGTTGGTTGCTTCTTGACTCGAAGACAGCTTTTTTTTGTTCTCGCGGGGGTTGAATTGGTTGCGCGGATATTAATGAGCCTTTTGGGGTCTTGTAATAGCTGCATTTCAGGAATTTCTTGAAGACCAGTGGTGTTGGTGGTCGCGGTGACAAGGCTCTTATGCCATCAGAGAAAATGAGAGCGTCCTGTAGTCCTGTTGCTGCTTCAGATGTTAACTTGGAGAGGCAGCTCCAGACTTGGAGGGATGATCCTAGTTGGACTGACCAGCCTCCAGAAATCAAGGTACTACGTTGTGATACAGTAATTTTATACCTCAATTTGGGATGCTCATAGGTTAAACATGAACATATATATCGAAATGTAAATCTTGTTGGAACATCCGGAGAAGGATCTTTCTTATTACTGAAACATCTTTCAGTTTGATGTACCAGTAGTTCACAGTAATTTCTAGATCGATATCCTGACCTTTAAATACTCAAATCTTTGCAACTACAGGTGACTGTGCCGCAAGGATCTCTTTGCAACCTTAATCTGAGATTTGAGGCAGGATTACCACCGGATGCAGTTTACAACATTATAATTGATCCAGAAAACAAGAGAGTGTTTAAAAATATCAAGGTGCGTGCATACAAATGTTTTCCTACTTGTTCAGAATGACCAAGGTGGAATGCCCTTGTGATTGTTAAAGGAACTATTCCATGCTTTGACTCTGTTTTTTGTTGTTCTCCAATGTTGATCTCTTGAAAACCTTATATTGTTCTTTTAGTTATATGTCTTCTTAGCAGATTGTGTTCAGAATAGCTATAGTAAATTCTTGAGTAGTATAACAGAAATTATGAAGCCCATGCAGCATGTTATGTTGTTGATTCTTCATGATTTCCCAAAATTGGTTACTTCTACCAGCTAAACAACCCAAGGAACTTCTAGAGAAACCAATTGTGTTATCTTACCCATGCACTCAGATATTTTTCTAATTTTCAGGAAGTGGTATCAAGAAAAGTCTTGCTTGATGAAGGATCGAGGCAGGTAGTTGAACTGGAACAGGCAGCGATATGGAAATTCCTCTGGTGGTCTGGCATCTTGTCAGTTCATGTTTTTGTTGACCAGAACAGAAGAAATCACACTGTAAGAACTTGAAACTTCTCCATAAGTTTTGATCAAGACATGCTGTATGTTGCATGATATAATAATATGTGGTTTCATTCGAAAACTATTTTAGGTGAAGTTCAAACAAGGGCGAAGTGGTTTTATGAAGAAGTTTGAGGGTCGGTGGAAAATAGAGCCCCTATTTGTTGACAAGGAAGTATGCCTTCCTCTTGATCCACATACGCTGGAAGAATATGATTCTTGTACTGCCGGCAGAGGAAGAGTTGGATCTGCCATTACCTTGGATCAGCTTATTGAGCCTGCTATCTTACCTCCACAGCCCATTGCATGGTATGTGAGAGGAATTACCGCAAAGACAACCGAGATGCTGGTCAAGGACCTGATAGCGGAAACTGCTCGGCTGCGAGGCCTGGCAAACAATGTGGATGACAATCACCATATCGAAGAAAACTGTGATACTAATAATGACCTCCTAACTGAGAAGTGTGGTGATATAAAGGAACGATGGCGACAGAGAAGAAAAACTGGCAGACATGGAAGTTCCCTTAGAGCGACAAGACAACAAGTATGAACTCTGAAGCCTGGATGGATTCATTGTTTACAACCAAATTAGTGTATATGTTACAATTTTGTTGTTGATAGTGTAAGCATTCTTTTAGTTTTGGATTATTGGCAGTGATATGTCCAACAATACTAATAGTATCATGTTCCCCATTTTGTCATCTGTGATGTGGTATTCTTGATGAACATGTCTAAGGTAGCTGTTGCCTGTTGAAATATAACTGTGTCTGATGATGCTATGAATACAATTCTAATTGTTTGAAGCTATCCTTCCATTGGCTCTGCTTGCTCTGCGATTTATTCTGAACTTCCTTGGCAACTGAAATTGTTTGAACGCCAAGACTGATCTGGTTGGCACGCCTATTAGTCTATTACTTCATAATTTAGGAATTAGGAGATCCTATTAAAAATCTATAACACATTTTTTTGGCAAACAAATTTAGAATGTTTTTTCTAATGTGAACTCATGTGAGTTAGTTTCATGGAAATTGAAGCTGGTAAGATGAACCAGATGCCGACTTCTGAAGCTTGCCCAAACTTGTGGGCGAGTAAGTTTGTAAAAGCAAGCAACCGGTTCATCAATCCTTTCTCCAGAGCTGCAAGCCAAGAAAAGGCTCCAATTCCTTTCTTTCCTTGACACGCTCAAGGAAACACCGGCCTATGAAACTGCCACCCTACGTTGAACCAATGCCAAAGCCTAGTACTAGTAGTACAACCGTTGCCTCCCATCGAGCCTACTGATCGACCTCCGCGCGGCAGCCATGTCCGGCCAGCCACAGCCGCCGTCGGTGCCGCCGCCGCAGCCACGGCCGTTCCGGTTCTGGCTTCCTTACAGAAGCAATGTGGGGACGTGGCGCCAGCAGCCGCGCCCAATACCAGCGCCGTCTCGACCTGAGCCGCCAGGTCCACCCGCACCGGCTCCGGCAGAGCCTGCGCCACGAGCTCGCGCCACGGAGGAAGACATCCCCATCCAGGCTGACTCGTCCGACGAATCGGACACGATTGCTGTTGAAGCCTTAGACTCGTTGCGGTCGCGCGGAGCCAGGCCGACCGTGGCTGACCTGGAGCTGACGCTCTCGAGGTCGCCGCCGCCGCCCACGGGCCAAGAGGAGGGGGCATTCAGAGATGGCGAAGCCAAGATCTCCATCTCCGGCTTCCCGAGGGCGCGCCTCTTCGACGGCGCCCGCGCGCCGTACCGGCGGGAGATCGAGGACGGGCTCAAGAGCCTTGCCAGCCGCGAGACGCCGCCGGACCAGGGGTACAGCATCATCACGCTGGCCGGCCACAACGTCGGCGCCAGCATGGTCCTCGGCAACGGCTCCAGCGGCGCGCCACCGCCAAGAACCGATGAGCGCGAGGGGTCGGCGAGGCCGCCGGCGGTGGCCGCGAACGTGAACAGCAACGTGCAGGGCGTGAACAACTCGGCGATGGAGGGTAGCACGTGCAACTCCGGCGACCCCGGGGTGCGCGTGGACATCAAAAACGCGCAGGAGAAGCCGGCTGTGCCGGCGCCGAGCAATGAGCCGCCCGAGAAGGCAACACTGCCGTCGGAAGGGGAGAGCAGGGCGGCGACTGGCAGCGAGGCAGCCCCGGTGCCGCCGAGGACCAGGCGATGCCTTCGCGCGCTGATGATCGAGGCGCGGAAGCCGAAGCCGACTACCTGCCGGTTCCAGTGCGTGGCGGATCACGCGCCGCCGCCGGCGACAGCGAGCGACAGCGGTAGCAAGAGCGCGGAGGAAGGCGCGGAAGAGAGCGCGAGGTGATGTCGAAGGCATTGCGTGTACTGAAATCGGAAGCTGCGATAGTTTTTGCGCAAAACTATTTCTAAAAAAGTTTAAACGTGTTTGGCCCTGATTATCAACAATTGTTAAGAGTTGTTGTTTGATTCGATGATGCTGTAGATCGAATCCGTGTTACACGGGATAGGCAATAAATGATAAAGTTAAGCAAGATCAAATCAGTGGATTTTAACGTGAAAAATCCTTTCAACAAAAAAGAGAAAAAAACATGGACGTCAGCCAGCAAAACTTCACTATATTAGGTGAGGTTACAAACCACCGAGATTTACAATGTATGGCTTATCTCGTGCGATGGCTTACAAGATGTATTTATAGTGGTCTTGACCTGATCAGATCGGTAAGTGGCACCCTAATTCAACTCGGTAACAACTTAGCCCAAGTCTACCGGCGACTGGTCTCGCTTCGCTCCGTCAAAACTTAGTCGCCCTTTATATGAATTCGGATCACCACAAAATAACAATTCGAGGGTGAAATGCGCAATGCACTTGGCAAGTTGTGTGCTGCTATCTAATAAAAGCCCAATGCCAAGAGCTGTTATGGTGCTCGTTTAAAAAAAGAGTTGTTATGGTGTGGGACCCTGTGGTAGAATGGTTAGAAGGGTGGTTGTACCCCCAGACCATCAAAGTTCAAAATTCAGATTTGTCACTGGTGTTTCTTATTTATGCGGAATATTCTTCAGTGGGAGGCGGCGTTCCTGTCGACAGCGAGTCGCCCGAGGTGACTTCGTAAATCTCAAAATTCGACCCGCCGACACAGTCTCTCGGAGGTGCTCATCGGGGTAGGGTGTGTGTACGTTTATACGGGTGAGTGTGTGCACGTATATGTGAGCGTTTGCATTTGTACTGTGTTTTGCAAACAAACAAAAAGTTGTTATGGTGTGCCCGTGGCGATCGAGCTGTGATCCGATCCCAACTTTTTCAAATCGATGGGCTCCGGCTAGGTTTGCAGGGCGGCGCCTGACCCGTCCCACATAGTAGAAAAAATAGATAAAGTTAGTTGTAACTAATCTGCTCAAATTTTGATCGGTTTGATATAAAAATATATTATGCGGGACTTTACGGGACCGCTGCTTGCAACCCTAGCTCAGGTGCAAGCAAAGGCGAAGATACGTCGGGGTGCTTCAACCCGTGTTGATGGTCGGACCTCCCGCTTGACAGCGTGGTCCTTCTCCTTCCGCTCGCGAATCAAACCAAGGCGGCGTGGTTCTTCCCCTACCGCTCGCGGATCAAAGCAAGGTGGCTTGAGAAAACCAACCTCGTCGATGATTCTGTAGGTGTTGAGGGTAAAGCAGTGGTTGAACGTTGGATGCCAGAGAATCTTAGAAGGAGCATCCCCTTTAGATCCTTCGAAGGCGGTTATTGTGGCTCCCGATACGTTCATGCAGGCACAATTATCAGTTGTGTGGTGATGTTCACATCCATATTGTGTCTGTTACGTGGGTGTGAGTTTCTCCGGTGCGCATATGCCATTGATGGGGTCATATGGGCCTGTGGTGTATGCGTCCACCCGTCGAACTGGTTGGATGGTTAAACCTTCAGATTGCGACGTTTACATGAAGACTCTCAAACATGCCCTTGGGATCTCGTGCACAAGGTTTATGCTTAATCGATGCCGAGTGATCTAGGATAAGATGCGTATCTGCAAAATGTATGGGCCTTTGGTTTGAGTTTGACATTATCAAAGCAACAAAATGATTATGTCTTGGCAAGTTGAGGCGGCATCACATGGTGGGCGAGGATTGGTGGTGCTCTTTTAGTATCGGTTTTCGAGCTCTGGGGTGAAAACCCTTCGTCTTAACGTCGTTGGTTGAACTTGAAAATGGCGGTGCATAGGCATTATATTGTTACCTTGATGAAGGCATTGCATTGAGTTTTCTCAGACCTACTCTAGGGTGAAAACCCAAGATTTGTAATTTTGTGGCTGGATCCGGCGATGAAATTCCCCTTTCTTGAGGCGTTGCTTTTGGAGAATCTTTCTCGCAATCAATGTGATGTTTGAGGTGGTGGTTGATGTCGTTGTTGCCATGACAGTTTTTTTCTTCTTTTTTAATAATTTATTGTGTGCATCCTTGATGCCTTGACTTGTTCTAGATATTGAGTTGTTGAAGAATTCGGTTGTATTTTGTTATCTGCTTGACATAACATATTACCGTTATCAGAAAAATCCACGAGATACGAAAAATGTACTCATCAATTAATATTGCATTTTACTTTTGATCTTTCTAACAAAACAATAGTATTGCAAAGGCAGATATTCACTCATGTTTCTCGTGCTCATGCCGAGATCTCATACATCATACGTGCAAGTGCAATGAAGACCAATGATTATCTGTCGACAACTACTAGTAAAAGGACATCCGGCCTTAGCCAAGAGCCCATGATATGGGTTGTCAGTTAGAACCCATATACATCTATGTGCTGTGCAGCATATCAGGACTATAGGGTGTAGCATCATATCATGTTTGTGCGCATATCGGAGAAACGACAGCTATCATGTGGTAATGGCACATCACAGGATGCATTGTCAAGCTGGTAGCAAAATATGCTTCAAGTCATCCTTCCCTTTAGCATCATGTACAACTGGCACTGTAGTTTCGCGTCGTCCTCTAAACCAATCAAAGAGACACTAAACAGAAAAGACAAACACCAGAAATGTGAATTCATAGTTCATCATATGAATCAAATGAGACTTTACGAATAACCCATACCTAACAAGTAGGAAGCTGAACTGAAGAAAACATTGCGTACAATCGTAGACCATATGTATGCTATCCCAACAAACAAGGCTACAAAATGTCCCTAAAATAACCATGTGAAGAGACCAACCTCTGGAAGGAATTTGCAAAGCATGTAATTTGTGATAGCAATCGTTGAACCAACGGTCCATAGAGTGAGCATAGAAATTGTTGTCGTGCATCCTTTTGCCGCGACCAAATAGCGACAACAGAAAGCCCAACAACCATTAACTCAAAAACATCACAAAGAAGAATACGACTGCAACCTTCTCATTTCTTTGATTATCTGTCTGTTGAATAATAGCCATCAAACTTAAACGTTGGTCCGGTTTCTCTTCGGAAGCTTGATATCAAAATTTGTGGCATAGCAAAGAATACAAAGTCAACAAACATTTTCTTGAACTTTTCCATTAACTTGTCCTCCTATCACATATAATGGGATAGAAATCAAACGACGATAGTTTATATCAAACTTATATACTTGATGCAAATGAATACTTAATAACAACGCAAATTGATCCATGGTGAAAGGTTTAATTTGGTTGCTAGTTTCTACTATAGATGGCTTACACATGTTGTATCAAAAAGTTTTGTTTGATATATTTAATGTTTAGTTACATGCACAAAATTTTATTTCAGAAACTAACATTGTGGTGAGCTTATATAATAATTTAATTTTGTGTGTGCAAAAGTAGTAGAACATATACAATTTATTTTCATCGGTGAATACTATAAGCAATACTACTTAAATAACACATACATATCAACTTATTACTGAATCCATTATAACTTGTGAGGATCATTTGACTACAGAAAATATGACCATGCCAACTATTCAATTTATACACGAGAAGTTTCTATATATTAGCTTACATAACCATACACATCACACATCTCTTAAGATATTTGGTAGGTTGTATGCTCTGGAATATCTACCTATGTAAGAACATTCACACAACAATATACATAAACCATATATAATTAATCAATGAAAAATAAATAAAGGAGGTATGCGTTTTTCTTTTTTTTTCCACATTTAAAGTGGTTTTGTATCTCGCTAAGATTAATATCTCACAAAGAAAAAAGTCGCAATTCCATATATTTATCACAAAATGGCAAGTTGGATTCATATTTATCACAAAATGAGCAGGTAATATTTCAAAACCATTTCCTTTTCTTGAGATTATCTCTGGTAAGCACTGCATTACGAAAAAAATTGAAAGGAAAACCTTGCTTCTTAGTGGCAACTTAGCTTTCCAAATCCAAATATTATGAGAACCAAGTCTTTTTCAAGGATCTGCTACATCAGTTTTGCGGAAACACGATTGTTAGGATTCGAGGACCACACAATTTTTGCCAGGCATAACAGATCCTGCAACCTCACGAGCACAAGTAGTTATGTAAGCCTACTGATCCACCATTGTAGACCTACGCTACAAAGAAATATTATTGCAATTTCAAATTAAAACCTAGCTTCTAAAATTTCCAATCTTGAGTTTGACTAATATCAAACAAATTTGTATAATAAACACAAAGAGAGAAACCATCCAACCAACCAAGGATCTTTCCAAAATCTCGTCAAGTTGCCCGACTTTAAACAAGATCACTTCTCTTCCCATAAAAATATATTTGTAAGTTTTAAAAGTTTCTTCCCTCGAAATAAGATCATTTTTACACATTCTTACTTCCCTCGAAAAGAAAAAGGAAAATTGTGTTGGCTTAGGTCATTTTGAAACCTAACAGGATTTGAGTTTGTTTCAGTGAGTAGATGAAAATGGCATGCCTGACAAGGATACCAAAGAGCACAAAAGAATATGTGGAAACATGCACGAATTGTACGGAGATTTTCTTTTGGCTCCATGCCTGCGAAAAAACTGCCATGCATTTCGGGTGCCAATAACATCATACTGCACATCAAAGCACAACTAACCTCGACAGAACACCCAAAGTAACTTGCAGCAACATGCACAGAGTGATCAGAAACAGAATGGAAATTTCCAGTGGCAACCAAAATCTGTGTCTACTACTGAAGCATGACAGCAGAACGTTAGAACTGACAACAATGTATCAAATAGCAAAGTAATTTTGTGGTAGAGCAGGTAATGCAAGATTGCAATGGAGCCTTGATTGCAGGTCCTGAACTGGAAGCGACTCGTGTCACTATCTGACAACACCATGCATATGCTAAAACGAGACATGACAGATACGATCTCAGCACCACGTACTCATCAGGTTCCGATAAGGAAGATAGGAGCATGCTGTAAGTATCATTAAGCCTGGAAGCAAGCACGATCACCAGCCGGTGGCATGGTCGTGTCAATGGAACCACCAAGCGCAAGGAGCATTGTCCGACCTCGCCGGGCGACGATCCGTGGGAGGCCAGGACTCGTGGAGGGACGTCTCATCATACATTGAGTACCTGCCCATGTCGAAGAAGGAGTAGCTCCTCCTGTTGTCCATCGTCGGCTCGGGGTCGGGGACTGTGGCGGACCCAGAAAAATTGTAAAGCCTGGGCAAACACTTGATACCAAAACTGATTATGCTAATTATATAACAAATGGTCATTAAATTAAGCTTTGCCGGCCGGCCGGAAGCCCGGGCAGCTGCCCGGGTAACAGGGACGCTGGATCCGCCGGTGGTCGGGGATGAAGCAGTCGTCCGGGAAGTAGATGGTGGAGTCCTCGAACCCATTGAACTGCGTGACCTCGATGGATCTGGAGGAGCCTCGCCCCACGAACAGCATCCGGCCATCCAACTCATCCACACGAATCCAGCTGGTAGGACCTCCGGGGGGTCCGCTGTATCCCGGCGGCTCCGTGGGCTGGAATTTGAAGACCCGGAGCACCCCCGTCCCGCCGTCGGTGTAGATATACCTCACGACCATGTGCAGCCACCCCGCGATCTCCACGAGGTACCGCACCATGGCGCCATTGCCTTGGATGAAGATCAGGTCGTCTTCGTAGTCCGCGCGTTGCTCTCCACGGATGATAGCTTGTTGTCGTCCCCGGAGAGCACCGGCGTGTACGCGATGAGGCTCTCGTCCGTGGTAACGAAATAGAAGGAGCCGTCCCAGTAGATGACGTCCTGCGGCCGCCGACTCATCCTCATGTCTCCGTGGGCGGGCGAGATCCAGTCTTGCAACCCTTCTTGCCAGAACGCGGCGCAGCATCTCTCGCCGACGAGGACGATGGCGCCGATCATGTACCTTCCTCCAGTCCTCCTCCTCCCTGGAGAGACGTCGACTGTTAGGGCTGCGGTAGCCTGGTGAGGCTGCTCAGTGTTTAGTCCCACTTTGTCTAGTAGAGGAGGCCACACCTAGCTTATAAGGGAGAGATTACCTTCTCCCTTTAGTCCGGGCTTTTGGGATGGAATGGGCTGTCACTTGTAGTTGGGCCTTGTGTGCATAAACGTCTGAAATTAGGTTGAGTGTTGGGCTAAATCTGAGTGGACGCTAACATCTGGTATCAGAGCCAGCATCGCCATGCCCGCTTGGGGGGCTTACCAGGGGATGGGATGTTAGGGTTGCTGTAGGCTGGTGAGGGTGCTCAGTGTTTAGTCCCACCTCGCCTAGTGGAAGAGGCCACACCCAGCTTATAAGGGAGAGATTCCCTCCTCCCTTCAGTCCGGGCTTTTGGGATGGAATGGGCTCTCACTTGTAGTTGGGCTGTGTGCGTATAAAAGTCTGAAACTAGGCTGAGTGTTGAGCTAAATCTGAGTGGACGCTAACATCGACGTCGGCGGGGAGGAGAGCATGGCGGCGCGCAGGACCAAGGGGCAGTTCCAAACGCCGCGGATGCTGAGGCCCTGAGGGAGGTGGACGCGCTCCCCGGAGTAGATGTTGTAGAGGGCGTGCATGTGGCTCGTGTCGAGCACGAGGAGGAGCCAGCCTCCGTCCTCGGAGCCGCACAGGCGCGCGCTGCGAACGGCGCACGGGAGCGGGAGCGGGTAGCGCCTGCGGTCGATGGCGTAGAAGAAGGAGGGCGCCTCGATGTCGAGGAAGATGAGGCACAGGAGCAGGGGCGGCAGGAGGGGGAGCTGCGGTGGCCGCCCCCCTTGCCCCTCCCCACGCAGGGCACGGCACCACGAAATAGGCTTTCGCCCAGCTTTATAAATAAAGCAACGACCACCATATAAGCATCGATACAAACTCAACACCACACGCTGGGGCTTCAGCACACACACAAGCCCAAAAGAAAAGAAATGAAAGTAAATGCAAAGCGACTAAACGATGATGACCCACAACCGTTGCGCCCTCCGTCTCAGTCCCACCACGATCGAAGCACTCCGAAGCGACCTCGTACCAAGCAGCACCTTCAAGAAGGGAAACGCCGTCGACACGACGCTGCTGCCCAGACCAGATCGGTCCTAGGGTTTCCCCCGGTACGTAGAGTATAGTGGACATGAGACTCCCACGACGCCCTCCAGGAAGGAATGGTGCCACTCGAAAGCGGCACCGCGTCAGGATCAGACCAGCTGATAGGGATTTCTCCTGCCCACGTCCACAAAAAACACTGGCACAAACGAGCACCACCACCCAGCTTCGCCGCCCACCGGCCTGCGCCACCACGATCTTGTAGTCACCGTCATCGGTCGTTTCGTGGTACAGGCATGCGGCCTGAACAGCGGAGGTACACGACATCTACGAGGATGAGGCACATCAGCCTCATAGCCACGCGGGAAGGACTCACCTCCACTGCCCTCTCTGGCACTCATCGACTGGACAGAGCAGCTGGAGCACACCGGGCCCTCTCTGGCCCGGCTGGGCCCATCTGGGCCCTTAAAGCTCCGGCCGCCCTGCTGCAATAGGCAAGCCGCAACGCCGCCGTCCCCGATGTAGCGCCCCGACCCCAGAACTATAAAGTGAAGCGTTGTGCAACCGGTCATGCTACACAATCGAGGGTTACTGGGTTTACCAATCCCAGGCCAAAACTCATTGGCAGGTGTGCTCGGAATGGATCATCGACACACAACACCTCGATCATGCCATAAGCTCAGACATCGCTATCATGTATAGTAAAGAGACCGAGACTTGTGGAACAACTGTCACATCGCAGACTCTGCGACACAAAAGCATATATCAACTCATATAAGAGAAGCTACAAATATTACACACAAAAGGATCACAGATCCAACAATACATCAAGCGGAAGCGGGTAGCATTGTCTAACAACAAGATGCAAATATATGGCCTAAGAGGCCTACAAATAAAAGATCCCAGCCAGCTTGTTCCACGGTCCCAAGCTGCCACCTGGGAACCCCGGACTACTAGTCGACGTACACGAAGAACCCACCTAGCTGCTCGGTGTCGTCCTCCTCTGAAATACAAATATAAAGGCAGCAAAGAGAGACTGAGTACGACGTACTCGCAAGTTTAGTAGGGCAATATAGGCCCAATGCTGACGGAGGCTCTAAGCTATATATGTATTTCTTTTGCATAAAGCTAATTTTCATAAACCGAAACATAATTGACACATGGCATTCGTCTACTCAGAATAGTTTTTATAAAGGGGGTAAGAGAGTAATCTTTTCCTCTTCGGTTCTCGGCGAACCAAATTGTAGCCAATACCAACTCTCATCTCCACCAAAGGCACTCCCTCGAATCACCCTCGAGGAAATGAACCTTTTACACACACGTTGAGTTGCAACCTTTAGCTGCCAAATTTTAATTCATTAGGTTATACTTTTCTATGAGCTAATCCGCCTTTCCCAAGATTTGTCCATAACCGTGGACACGGCTTTTCGAAAAGATTTACCCTGCAGGGGTGTACTAATTTACCCACCGGTACCGTCCGGCTCACCTGATTGGCCCTCTTCCGAGAAAGGCCGGCGAGTGGGCGCGGTTAAACCTTTACCTCGCATGAGACTATCCAAGAGTGATCTGTGGCCACAAGACAGGTTTAGTGCCTATTTCAGCACCCTGCCCCATCGCCATGTCCTAAACACCACCGTCCTCATCATTCCTTTTTCCACCCACACACTCACACGCAAATGGAAATAGCGAACTAGAGGACCCTTCTATATGCCCGCACAAGTTATTTGGTTAAAGGGGATTCCATATGTCCCCACCGTTGGCAGCACGCTCGGTTCTTGGTTCTAGCTAAAAGCACTCTCAGCCTAGGCGGCAAGAATGAGGCAAAACACCATCCTCGATGGCAACTCATCCAAGCCTTTTAGCAAATTAATTATCCACCACAAGTAACCACCATGTCCGAACATTCCATTAACATCAACAATTATGGAATTAAAATAACGGACAATATAGCATTTAACTAAGCATGGCTAAGCATATAAATACAACAATTATGTTCTTGTCTCCAGCCAACACATCAATCCTAGGTTTCATAGGTAGGGATACATGTATTGGTTCGGGATAAACATGCATTCATAGGATCTTCTACATCTTGATCGAAAGAGACATTTGAACCGCATGCAATATTATGGTGGATAAAATAAGTTGATAAAATCATAGGAGGCTAGATGCCAAGAAGGTTAGGTTATCTCTTGCCTTGCTGCCGAGGCGCGTAGTACGGTTCGTCGGGGTAGATAGGGGTGACCTCAACTCCGGAATCTATCGATTCCCAAAAATAATACAAATGAACAAATAAATCATACGAAGACAAGGTGCAATGCACAATCACATGATGACATGACAAATTTATGCAAAGATATCATCATATAATTTAATAGCAAAATTAAATGGGGAGCCAAATAATTAGGGCAACTATTTGGAAACACCCCATATTTAACTTAATGTCCAATTGTTCATAAATGATCACATTATTTAGAATTTTCTCAAATATGAATGAACATGACATGATTAAAAAGTTTTGTTCTTCCGATCATTTTGGTACCTCATTTGTAATTTTCTGAGTACCGAAGAATAAATAGCGAATTAAATAATTAATTGAATTTAATTCTTTTAATCAACTTATGAAAAACATCAAATAAATATTTGTGATCATGAGGTGATAAGTGCATGGTTTGATTGCATATGAATTGTTGATCACATTGATATTTTATTCATAATTTTTGGATAATTATTTATCGAATTAGGAATTTCCCAAATTAGGTATTATTTGAACCCTTTTTGGAATTCAAATATGAACAACAAGAATATAAAACCAAAAGACAAATTCAATGATTCCAACACATAGGGTTTGTTTTTCTGAACATTTTGGTATTTGATTTGTCAAATTTGGATCGAAATTCAAATAGTTATCATTTCTTTAAATTCCATTTTTAATTTCCAAAAAGTAAAAACCAAAACCAGACAGGCCGGCCTCAAACCGGCCAGGCCGGGCTCAAGGCCGGGGGGCAGCCCGAAGAGGCCAGCCTCGCGGCCAGCCCAGGCTGGGGCTAGGCCGGGCTGGTGCTCGAGGCAGCCAGCCTTTGGGCCTGGCCGGGGCCGAGGCCGGGCGCACTGCACGGTGACGCCGGCGGGGAATCGGCGGCGACGGTGGCTAATCGACGGCGAGAGCGAGAGGGAAAGGGCGCGGGAGAGGGCCAAGAGGGAAAGGAGCTCACCCTGAGCTCGAGGAGTGGCTCGGCGCGGAGCGGGGTGTCGGAATCGCCGGAATTCGATCCGGGCGGCCGACGGCCGAGGTTGTCGAAGACGGGGACGCACACGTCGGCGTAGGGCCTCCTGATACGTCTCTGACGTATCTATAATTTCTTATGATCCATGCTTGTTTTCATACCATTTGCTACATGTTTTGTTTACATCTTATAGCATTTTTATGCATTTTTGGAACTAACATATTAACAAGATGCCCCAGTGCCAGTTCCTGTTTTCTGCTGTTTTTCCGTTTCAGAAAAGTACTTAAGGAAATATTCTCGGAATCGGACGGGACAAAAACCCAGGATCTTATAATTTCGTCACGCACACGGAGTCCAAAGGGGAGCCGAAGACGCACCAGAGGGCGACCACACCCTAGGGTGGCGCGGCCCACCTGTCTGCCGCGCCACCAGGTGGTGTGGCCCCCTCGGGCCTCCACCGACGCCGCCCTTTCGCCTATATAATCCCCCCGACGAGAAAACCCTAAGTACCCGATCAAAATTCCAGAAAAACATCCGTCGCCGCCGCCGTCGTCAACCCTAGTTTGGGAGGGTTCTGAAGCTCTCCCCGGCACCCTGCCGGAGAGGGGAATCATCGCCGGAGGGCTCTACACCACCATGCCTGCCTCCGGACAGATGTGTGAGTAGTTCATCCTTGGACTACGGGTCCATGCAGTAGCTAGATGGTAGTCTTCTCCTCTTGTGCTATCATGTTTAGATCTTGTGAGCTGCCTATCATGATCAAGATCATCTTATTGTAATGCTACATGTTGTGTTTGCTGGGATCCGATGAATAGAGAAGTACCTTGTGATGTTGATTATTGATATTATCATGTCTATGTTATTTGTGATCTTGCATGCTTTCCGGTACTTGTAATTGCCTTGATCAAGTAGTTGCTTGTATCTCCAAGAGGGAGTATTTATGCTAGATAGTGGGTTCGGTCCCTGTGTGCCTTGGCTTGAGTGACAGAAACATATAAGGACGGGGGAGTGCTGTTGCTACTAGGGAGTAAACTTTATGCACAGTTCTTCATGCAATTGTCTGTTGCTTGCAACTTAATACTGGAGAGATTTTACGGTATGTTATCTCAAAGGTGGACTATTTAGGCATAGGTGTATGCTTGGAACAACTATCTATGTATTTTGTCGTAATGCCCAAAGCATCTCATATAGACATCATCATCCTCTGTATTATGCAATGTTCATGCATTGTCATGCATTCTCTATTCTGTCAATTGCCCAGCTGTAATTTGTTACCCAGCATGTGTAGTATTTTATTTATGGAGAAGACACCACTAGTGAACTGTGGACCCCGGTCTATTCTTTTACATCTGCAATTAAATCAACTGCTCTACTGCTTTCATTTACTGCAAACAAGCTTCCTTCCACACATACATTTAATCCTTTGTATTCAGCAAGGCCGGTGAGATTGACAACCTCACTGCTTCGTTGGGGCAAAGTAGTTTGATTGTGTTCTGCAGGTTCCACTGTCTCCCCTGCAACAGCTCTTTTTCTGGCGCCATTGCAGTTGTGGACAACCTTCTGAAGCATTTCTCACTCCTACTGGTTCGATAACCTTGGTTTCTAACTGAGGGAAAACTTGCTGCTGTGCTCCTCAAACCTTCCTCTTGGGGTGCCCAACGAAGCGTGATTGATTAACACCTCTCGCGCTATCAAGCTCTTTTTCTGGCGCCTGTTGCCGGGGAGTTAAGAGTGCTCAGTAAGAAGCTTCTCGAAGTACCAAACTTCTCACTCCTCCGTCAACAGCTCTTTCTGGCGCCGTTGCCGGGGAGTAGAGAAGCTTCTGCAAGGGGAGTCTCTCAGTTCCAATCTCTTTACTTTGTTTTAGTCTTGCTTATTATTATTGCTTTGTCTTGTTTTGCTTTCTTATATCAAAAACACAAAAAAATTAGTGTAGAATTTATCTTGTTGCTTTCCTATATCAAAAACCCAAAAAAATAGTTACTTGTTTTATTTTGTGCAATTCGGTTTGCCTTGTTTTCCTCAAAAATGAGTACTGCTGAAAACACTAAGTTGTGTGACTTCACTAGTACTAATAATGATGATTTCATATGTACTCCTATTGCTCCACCTGCTGCTAAGACAGATTTTTATGAGATCAAACCTGCTTTGTTAAATCTTGTTATGAAAGAGCAATTTTCTGGTGCTAGTACTGATGATGCTGCTGCTCACCTTAATAATTTTGTTGAACTTTGTGAGATGCAAAAGTATAAGGATATGGATGGAGATATTATAAAACTGAAATTGTTTCCTTTCTCTTTGAGAGGGAGAGCTAAAGAATGGTTGTTATCTTTGCCTAGAAATAGTATTGATTCATGGACTAAATGCAAAGATGCTTTCATTGGAAAATATTATCCTCCTGCTAAAATTATATCTTTGAGAAGTAGCATCATGAACTTTAAACAAATGGATAATGAACATGTTGCTCAAGCTTGGGAAAGAATGAAATCTTTGATAAAGAATTGTCCCACCCATGGACTGACTGCTTGGATGATCATCCAAACCTTTTATGCAGGATTGAATTTTTCTTCAAGAAACCTATTGGATTCAGCTGCTGGAGGAACCTTTATGTCCATCACTTTGGGTGCAGCAACAAAGCTTCTTGATGATATGATGGTAAACTACTCTGAATGGCACACTGAAAGGGCTCCACAAGGTAAGAAGGTAAATTCTGTTGAAGAAACCTCTTCCTTGAGTGAAAAGATTGATGTGATTATGTCTATGCTAGTTAATGGTAAATCTTTTGTTGATCCAAATAATGTTCCCTTAGCTTCTTTGGTTGCCCAAGAAGAGCATGTTGGTGTGAACTTCATTAAAAATAACAATTTCAACAACAATGCCTATAGGAACAATTTTGGTAACAACAATTATAAGCCATATCCTCCTAATAACAATTATGGTTATGGTAACTCTTATGGTAATTCTTATGGGAAGCCTAGATTGCCTAGTGAGGAAAGATTGTTAGAAGTTGAAAGGACCACTAAAGACTATATGCAAGCACAATATGAACAAAACCAATTGTTTACTAAAACTATGAATGAACAATCTGCTTTGCTAAAAAACATAGGTCATCAACTTGAGAATTTAAACAAGGAAATTTTTGGTTTGCAAACTAAAATTTCAAATGCTGAAGACCGTATTTCATCCATGTCTGAATCACAAGCTTCTTTAATCAATAAAATGGCGGCTAAACCTGAAGTTATTGAACATAACATTTTTGCTACAGCCAATGCCATCCAAGTTAGAATTGATGACAATGTTAGAATGTTGGCTGAACTACATGCTAGGTGGGAAAGAGAAAGAGAAGCCACTAAAAAGAACAATATGGTTAAAGTTTACACCATCACCACCACTAGTAATGTTCAGGTTTCACATGATAACAAGTCTATTAATGATAATGGTAAAGTTAACAATGTTGGCAATGTTTCCACTTCTCATGAAAAACGCTTAAAACTGCCAAAAGATACCAAAACTGCTAGTGATAAAGGAGCTGAAATTTTTCGAACTATGGGAGATCCTTCTTCCATTACTTTTGATGATAATGATTTTGATTTTGATAATTGCAATATCTCTGAAGTCATAATGTTCTTGCAAAAGCTAGCTAGAAGTCCTAATGCTAGTACTATAAACTTGGCTTTTACAAAACATATTACCAATGCTCTCATGAAAATTAGGGAAGAAAAGTTAAAACTTGAAGCTTCTATCCCTAAGAAATTAGAAGATGGTTGGGAACCCATCATTAAACTGAAAGTAAATGATTTTGATTGTAATGCTTTATGTGATCTTGGTGCAAGTGTTTCTATTATGCCTAAGAAATTCTATGATATGCTTAACTTGCCACCATTGGAGAGCTGTTGTTTGAACATTCATCTTGCTGATAATTCTACAAAAACACCTTTGGGAAGGCTTGATGATATTCATGTTATGGTTAATAATAACCTTGTTCCCATTGATTTTATTGTCTTGGATATTGAGTGCAAAGCTTCTTGTCCTATTATTTTGGGAAGACCTTTTCTTCGAACTATTGGTGCTGTTATTGATATGAAAGAGGGCAACATTAGATATCAATTCCCTCTTAAGAAAGGTATGGAACACTTCCCTAGGAAGAGAATGAAGTCACCTTTTGACTCTATTGTTAGAGCAAATTATCGTTTTGATGCTTCTTCTCTTGGAAATACTTGATGTTCACTTTCTGCGCCTAGCTGAAAGGCGTTAAAGAAAAGCGCTTATGGGAGACAACCCATCATTTTATTTTCAGTATCTTTTCTTTTATTTGAGTCAAGAAGTTTGTTTACTTCTGTAGCAACTTCTTTGTATCTTTATTTTCTTGCAATGTTGTGCCAAGTAAGGTCTCTAGTAGAAAGTTTTTGCTATATTTGGATTTCTGCACAGGAAACAGATTTCTGTCTGTCACCGTTAAATTCGTCATTTATTCCAGAATGCGACGAAATGCTTTGAGATTTTGTGTGCTGAATCTTCATATATGTATGAAACTTTTTCTAGTTCAGTGATTTTCGATTTGAGCAACTCTAGTGCCTCGAAAAAATTCGTCTTTACAGACTGTTCAGATTTTGACAGATTCTGCCTTTTATTGTGCATTGCTTCCTTTGCGATGTTTATTTGGATCTTTTTGATTCTTTGAGCATCAGTGGCTGTAGCTAATGTTATAATGCATTAAGGTGTGCTTGTGTCACAGTAGAACTTGTGAATTTTTGGTTTATGCACTAACCCTCTAATGAGAATTACTTTGAGTTTGATGTGGTGAAGTTTTCAAGTAAGCAAAAGGGACGATATGATGAGATCAAGAAGAGTGAAAAGCCTAAGCTTGGGGATGCCCCGGTGGGTCATCCCCAGCAAATTCAAGAAGACTCAAGCATCTAAGCTTGGGGATGCCCAAGGCATCCCCTTCTTCATCGACAAAACTATCAGGTCATCTCTAGTGATACTATATTTTTATTCCACTACATCTTATGTATTTTGCTTGGAGCGTCTGTTTTTATTTTGAGTGTGTGTTTTAGTTTGCTTAATAAGTTGGATCCTAGCATTCTTGTGTGGGAGAGAGACACGCTCCGCTTTTTCATATGAATACTCTTGTGCTTCGCTTATATTTGTTGAGTATTCTTAGCTACTGTTTGTTTTCTAGTAAGCTCTCGCTTTTAGCATGTTATCTTGTTTAGAGCTGCTAGTTCTTTGTGTTAAGCTCTCTTGTGTTTCACTCTTATTTGTTAGAGAGTTGTTTTAGTTGCTTGGTTGATGTGTTAGATTGGAAAATGCTATGCTTGTGATAGTGGTATGAAATAGAGAAAAGCTGCATAGTCTTGTAGACCATTGTGTAGATAACTTGCTCCTCTTCAATTGTTTTGAGGTATTAAAATAACTAATGGTTAAAATATGTTGGTTAATGTTGTTAAGAGCTGATTAGTGAAGATGTGTTAGTAGAGCGTGGAGCCGTACTTTTCTGAACTAAAAACAACTTAAGTCAATAGTGCTTTAGTGTCGTGATTTCCTCTTAGTTGAAAAGAAGTTTCTAATGGTATAGTTACTGCAACGGTCGGGGAAGCCAACGGGGCACTTGTGTCGCCGCCACGATCCCTCTCGGGGTGTCTCTAACCATTTGTAAAACTTTGATACTGTTAGTTGTTTGCAATATACGACATGCTATGTGAGTTTTTGGTTTTTGGCACTTCCACCTCCATATTTTGCTAGCCTCTTCGGTACTTTGCATTGCCCTTTTTCACATTGAGATTGGTGCATACTTCGCAAGTACATCCAACCCCGTGGGAGATCTTCATCTTGTTCTCCTACACATAAGCCAACTATCTTCCTCAAAACAGCCACCATATCTACCTATCACAGCATTTCCATAGCTGTTCCGAGATACATTGCCATGCAACATCCATCATTTACATTACATGACTTTATGTCATTTTTACTTCATTGCCATATAGTATTGCTTGACCATTTGAGTTAGTGTGATGCGTGGTTTTCCACATGTGTTACATCTTTTCCACACTACGCTCGGTCTTGCATATCCACCATACACCATGTATTAGTCTTTGAGTTTTGAGTACACCAAAAAGTGTGATGATCATCTTGTAAAATAGAGTGTTGCCTCTACCTGTGAGCATATTGAAAAGAGTCCAAAGTGGCCAATCAAAAGAGTCCAAAAGAGACCAATGAGAGAAAAATATAAAAGAGCCACAAAGGCCTCAAAAAGCAAAAAGCAAAAAAAAGAGAAAAAGAAAAAAGAATATAAAATGAGAGAGGGGGCAACACTACTATCCTTTTATTCCACACTTGTGCTAGTAGCACCTACATCATTGTAGTGAGTTTTCATGCTTCATTAGTATAACTATGTGGGGACCAAACGTTATAGAACTTGGCTTGTATATTCCAACGATGAGCCTCCTCAAGTGAGCTCTAGGTCTTCATGAGCAAGCAAGTTGGATGCACCCCCACTAGTTCCATTGGAGAGCTTCCATTCATATAGCTCTATGTGCATCCGTTGCATGGCAATCACTACTCCTCATTCAGTGTCTACTACGGGACTTCCTCTTGTCTTGTGGTTACCTCTTCCACTGTTTGAGCCTTTCTTTTTGGCCTTCCAAACCCCCATTATTATTCTCTTTGCCATAACCTCATGGTGCCAAGCCTTCTTCTTGCTTGTATTAGTTGAGTGGACTACATAACAGTTGATAAGTTAAGTGGATGGATTAAGGACACTTGACTTGAGCTTGGCTATTTCTATTATTAACTGAATTTGATGCTTTGAAGATTGATTGACATTTTACATTGGAGACACAATTTACTATTCTTCTTTCTAAACCTTATGTATGGTTCCTAGTCTCCAACACGCTGATTCATGAAAAGTTCTAGCTTCTTTTAGCTAGCATTTGTTAATCATTGTTTGCTTAATGTCAACTATAGACAATTGTTTTGGATCACCTTATTCACATCATGTGTTTTGCATTACTATGTTGATCTAGATTGTGAGTTTGCATGTCTCCTAAGAAATTATTTGTTATCGTTCTGCCTACTCGAGGACGAGTAGAACTAAGCTTGGGGATGCTGATACGTCTCCGACGTATCTATAATTTCTTATGATCCATGCTTGTTTTCATACCATTTGCTACATGTTTTGTTTACATCTTATAGCATTTTTATGCATTTTTGGAACTAACATATTAACAAGATGCCCCAGTGCCAGTTCCTGTTTTCTGCTGTTTTTCCGTTTCAGAAAAGTACTTAAGGAAATATTCTCGGAATCGGACGGGACAAAAACCCAGGATCTTATAATTTCGTCACGCACACGGAGTCCAAAGGGGAGCCGAAGACGCACCAGAGGGCGACCACACCCTAGGGTGGCGCGGCCCACCTGTCTGCCGCGCCACCAGGTGGTGTGGCCCCCTCGGGCCTCCACCGACGCCGCCCTTTCGCCTATATAATCCCCCCGACGAGAAAACCCTAAGTACCCGATCAAAATTCCAGAAAAACATCCGTCGCCGCCGCCGTCGTCAACCCTAGTTCGGGAGGGTTCTGAAGCTCTCCCCGGCACCCTGCCGGAGAGGGGAATCATCGCCGGAGGGCTCTACACCACCATGCCCGCCTCCGGACAGATGTGTGAGTAGTTCATCCTTGGACTACGGGTCCATGCAGTAGCTAGATGGTAGTCTTCTCCTCTTGTGCTATCATGTTTAGATCTTGTGAGCTGCCTATCATGATCAAGATCATCTTATTGTAATGCTACATGTTGTGTTTGCTGGGATCCGATGAATAGAGAAGTACCTTGTGATGTTGATTATTGATATTATCATGTCTATGTTATTTGTGATCTTGCATGCTTTCCGGTACTTGTAATTGCCTTGATCAAGTAGTTGCTTGTATCTCCAAGAGGGAGTATTTATGCTAGATAGTGGGTTCGGTCCCTGTGTGCCTTGGCTTGAGTGACAGAAACATATAAGGACGGGGGAGTGCCGTTGCTACTAGGGAGTAAACTTTATGCACAGTTCTTCATGCAATTGTCTGTTGCTTGCAACTTAATACTGGAGAGATTTTACGGTATGTTATCTCAAAGGTGGACTATTTAGGCATAGGTGTATGCTTGGAACAGCTATCTATGTATTTTGTCGTAATGCCCAAAGCATCTCATATAGACATCATCATCCTCTGTATTATGCAATGTTCATGCATTGTCATGCATTCTCTATTCTGTCAATTGCCCAGCTGTAATTTGTTACCCAGCATGTGTAGTATTTTATTTATGGAGAAGACACCACTAGTGAACTGTGGACCCCGGTCTATTCTTTTACATCTGCAATTAAATCAACTGCTCTACTGCTTTCATTTACTGCAAACAAGCTTCCTTCCACACATACATTTAATCCTTTGTATTCAGCAAGGCCGGTGAGATTGACAACCTCACTGCTTCGTTGGGGCAAAGTAGTTTGATTGTGTTCTGCAGGTTCCACTGTCTCCCCTGCAACAGCTCTTTTTCTGGCACCATTGCAGTTGTGGACAACCTTCTGAAGCATTTCTCACTCCTACTGGTTCGATAACCTTGGTTTCTAACTGAGGGAAAACTTGCTGCTGTGCTCCTCAAACCTTCCTCTTGGGGTGCCCAACGAAGCGTGATTTATTAACACCTCTCGCGCTATCACCTCCCGGCCCGAATGCGAGCTCGACGCGACGGTTGCAGGGAAGGAGCTTGGGGGAGAGAAGAGAGAGCTAGACGAGCGGGGCAGGTAAGTGGGGAACGGGGTGAGGAGCAGGTGGGGGTCCTCGTCCACCAGGGGGGGCACGACCAGGAGGGAGTGGGCGGCGGCATGGGCGCGGTGGAGGTGGCATGGCGCCAGTGCCATGGCGCCACTGTGGGAGGAGAGAGGAGGGAGAAAGTGAGACTGACAGTGGGGACCCACTGTCAGGAATTTAAACAATTCCCATTTTTCTGGCTTTTCCTTTAAATCCAGCAGCTTTAGTGATTTAATTGGGGCCTTTAAACAATTTTATAAAATACACAAAAATTCATGTGGGCTCCACTTGACCTTTAGGTGCTCCACAAAAATTGGTGAGACAAAATAAAATGTTTTGGCCAACCTTTGTTCACAGTTTTTAATTATGGTCATTTTTGACAATTTCCAATTTGTATTTATTTGAAGCACTTAGACATTTCCAAAAATAATGGAAGTATTCATGGAGGCTCTAACAATAACATTGAAGCTCCCCATGATTTTAGTTTGAATTTTTGGAATGTTTAACTTGGTTTCAAAAATAGAAATTGAATTAAGCCAATTTGAATCCTCATATTTAGTTCTCAATTGACAAAATTTGGAGATTGAGAATTGAGGATAAAAAGCAAAGTTGGAACTTCCTAAACAATTTGGAAGTCCAAGATTGAGTTTGTTGACAAGTTGAGCAAAACATTTGGTGGAGGGTTGTGGAAGGTTTGCTTCCCATTTCAATTGGTTTCCAAATGAATGTGCATTGTTAGAATTGACAAGTTTCAAATGCATGCCATGATGCAAAGGATGCAAAGCAAAAATGGAAAAATTCTTCGTATTTTTCATTACCAAGTTGGGGCTGTTACACCCGGACCCCGCCTAGTCGTCGCCTCCGCCTCCAGTGACCCTTGCAGTTGCCGCTACTCGGCCCGCCCAAGCCCATCTGGGGTCAGGGTGGCCAGCCCCGGGCCAGGCAGCCGCCGACACCCACCGCAGCAGAGAGGCGCCGCCGCGCGCCGCCGCCGCAACCTGTACCACCCGGCCATGCCGGACCAAGCCTCCCAAGGAGCACCTCCACCAAAGAGGGGAAGGGCCCCGACCCTCCCTCCAGGACGCGGGGAAAGAAGATCCGCCGCCGCCAGCGTCGCCCGGGCGGCGCCCGGGGACCCCTGCTGGCGGCGGCGACGGGGGAGGGGAGGTGGAGGAGGGGGGCGGCGGCCGGACGGAGGAGGCGCCCCGTCGCCCTCCGGGGGGGGGGCGAGACGAGCGAGAGGGGGGAGGAGTGGTCCCAGGGCACGGCACCAGTGCGCGTTGACGAAGGACATGCGGATGTGGTCTCCGCGGGAGGGGAGGTGCGTGGCGAGGCGGAGGACGATGTTGTCGGGGACGTCCTCCCATACAGACGACGTCGGTGGCTCCGTGGCCGCCGCCATCGGGAGCGAGGGAGGGAGGGAGGGAGGGTGGTTGCGCCTACGTACGCCGATGAGCTATCTCTCACGTTGTGTTGTGTGCACCGGAAACGATTCCGTTGCGGCCGCTTCGTCGCCGTCGGTATTTTATAGGCAGCAGGACGGTGGGTTTACCAAACGGAGGAGCGATCCCTTTTCCTCCTCGGCGCACCTCTGCTGCTGCCAGTGCTGTCTCTCGTGTTCTCTTGCGAGCAAGTTGCAGGCCAGGCGTTCGGCGAAATGACGGCTCGGAACTACAGCCTGTTGTGATTTTCTTGTACAATACGAGTACTTCTTTTGTAGGAACATGCATCCAATAGTATAGTGCAACGTACGTATGCACCGTATATCATAGTACTCTTTTGTAGATGTATATCACAGGCTCACAGCACTTTATTGAGCTAACGAAAGTTTGTACTGCCATATCTATGTAAAACAACCATCTAGAGTAGCCGCTCGCTCATCGAGTTATTGGTTTTCTAAACAAAAGATTGGGAATTATTGGTTGGCTAAACACAATATGGTTGCAGACAGTGATACATATTGCAACAACAACAAAAAAATTACCTCCAAAAAACATTCTCTAACAAGCTAGCAAATACTCCATTAGGCTACATTAGGTGTGCATGCAAAGTAGGTATTAAAAGAATTGACTCTTTCCTCCAAGAAAAATGACTATTTTTTACCACAACGCAAAATTTCTGGTTAAAATTCCAGATATGTTTTGCGAGTTTTTCCTTGTTAATGTGATCATATATGAGTACACATAACATATACGATAGCAAGACCTTGCTTGCTCATACCTCAGTACCAAATAGGTGATGAACAAATTTGGCCGAAAAGTCAATCCTGACAAAGTTAGACCAAATATATGTATAACGGTACGAGAGCCTCCTTGAGGAAAGAGGCGATCGGGACTCTTGTAAAACCCATCCAGGGTTCCATCCCCCCTCGCCGCCGGTCCGCTCCGCCTCCGGTGGCCTTTTCGGGGAACCGGATAAGAGGCGGCTCCAACACTATGTAACGGTGGTTGGAGCATTTAGGGTTAGGCCCCCGGTTCTCTCTGTAGCGATTTATCCCTTCCACCGCTAGGCTAAGAAAGCTCTGGCGAGCAATTCCTCACAACTCTGGTGCGATTTCACGAAATGGACCACAAATTCGGCTTTGGTGGCGGTGTTGGTTTCGGCGGTGTGCCTCCTCCACCTGATGATGGCTTCCTGTTCGGCGGTGCAGTGCCTCCGCATGGTAATGGCTTCCGGTTCGGCGGTGCAGCGTCTCCGTCGTTGATGGATTCGGCTTTGGCGGTGCGCCTCCTTCGCTTGGTGCAGCGGAGGGGTTGGACCTGTCGATGTTGGAGTTCTCCTCCGACTCGTGGGAGATCATAACCGATGATGGCAGCTCCACCGAGTACTCCTCGCCAGAGGTCACCACCAACAACGTGGACGAGCTAGCCGCAATCACCGACGAGGTCGAGCTCTTAGAGAATGTTTTGGTAAAAGTCGTTGTGCTCTGCAGCTCGCATGGAGAAGCGGCTCCTCCATAACTTCCAGTGGAGCGAAGATGTCAATGTTGAGGTGCTCCCCCACAAGGTGAGCTTCGACCATTACGCGAAGCGGAAGATGTGGGAGAGGGAGGAGCGCTGACAGCGCAAATTCCTGCGCGACCTTCGGTGCAGGAACGTTGACTAGTGCTCGACCTCCACCGCAACCCGATGGAGGCAAATCAACTCGCCGTCGTCGAGCTAGTAGGGTTAGAGTGCAGTCGAGGTGTTTAGGGTTACAATTATGTATTAATTTTAGTTCGTTTGTTGCAGCTTGTGTGAACTTAAGTTCATTTGTCAGTTTGGATCATGTGTAAATCTAGCGCGAACCTATTTTTAAAATTTCCAATATCCATTTTGCGTATATGTTCCGACTGACGACATTGCAACAGAAAAACCAGTTACGAGGGCATCCAAAACTGCTTTTGCGGTTTTGGATTATTCGGTATTTGCAAGAGATGCTCTTAGAGCTCCTCCATTCCACTCCCTCGCGCTGCTGCCAGAGGGGATGTCCGCGAAGCTTGTGCTCGCCCCAGGGAAGGTGGCGGTGGGGCGTTTCTCCCGTGACAACGACGAGACACCAAACCGACGCGGTGCGGTGGGTCTCGTGCGCTTATTTTATTCATCCCAAACTGATGAAATAGTTAACCACACATTAGTTTTATGATCCAAAGCTATTTGAAACTTTGCACATGAGATAATGGGGATGTTAATCCTACCCTCAATATACAACCATGAATATGACTAAAATTCAAGGTTAGACTTCATTAGAGAAGGAAGAGAGGAAACCGAAAGAGAAAAGAAGGATGGAAAGTTTAAAGGAGAAGATTGCATCGAGAAAAGGATTTTTCTCTAAGGTTATATTATAAATCAACTACCTTGCCTTCTTCAAACCGTGATCATGCCATCTTTTGGTGAGATATATTTCAATCCCTAACTTTTGAAGTACCAAATATTGAAGAAAAAATTGGTACAAATTTCATTCTTAATACACTAATTTAAACAATTGCGATGCAGTGCATCGTCAGCCTTAGTACGGCTGAAACATGGTGGGAACAGGGCCGGCAGGTCTGTTCCCTGGTATGGCGATAGTGTTTTGGCTCCGCTCGAGACGAAACACTCGTTTTGTCTCTACTAAAGCCGAAACACTCATTTCTGCTCTACTCATGTCGAAAACGCCAAAATAATAATAAAATAATTGACGTTTCAAAATATTCGGGCAAAATACTAGATGTAGATAGCAGTGTTTTGGCTCCGCTCGAGACGAAACACTCATTTTGTCTCTACTAAAGTCTAAACACTCGTTTTCACTCTACTCGAGTCGAAAAGGCCGAAAAAATAAAATTTTAATTTACGTTTCAAAATAGTCGGGAACACATCATAGATGTGGATAGTGATATGATTTATAGGTGCACAAATTTTTAATTCAGAATTCTTTCAACTTTAGACTGGGCAAAAATAACAAATGGATGGATCTGGGGGTGAATGTAGACTGTTCAAAAAGCTTGAAACATTTCCAGATTTGTCTTTTTTGTGTACCCCAAAATAATGTGAATTTTGGATTGATAACATTGTTTACATGTAGATTTTTTTGTTTATAATTATTTGATACTCAAAAGCCCCGATTTTGAATTTTGAGAAAAGTGCCGAAACACAAGACATCGGGTGCCGGGCATGGAATCATGCGACGGACCACATGAAATTTTGGTTCCCCATGGTTCTATGTACCAACCTAACACAACCAAGCAAAAAAGTTCATGCGTCTACCCCCTCTCGGCGCCGGTCAAAGGGGTAGATCGACAGGTTGGACTTTTTTCCAGCGGGTGTACGGTTTCGCCGTGGGGGGGTCCGGAGCGTCGGAATCCCACCAAAACTTGCATGGGCCCATAATATATGTATAAGAGTGTGTTGGTTGGATGTGGGAACCAAGATATAGCTCCGAGGTGTGACCCGCTTCACCGACCCCACTTACTCCACAGTAGGCCGGTTTCTGCACTCTCTCATAGGTGAAAACTTCCACTTCGGGTGCACGACATGTAATCATGTGCCAAAAGTTGGGTTGAGATGTTCATATGATTTAACCTAACATAATCAGGGAGGAAAGCCTACCGAGCAGCCCCTATTCAACGCCTAGGGAAGGGGTAGACGACGCCTCGCACGTTCGGTCCACTTATTCGGGGTTTCGACGCATGCGTCCCGCACTGGAGGGTTTATATATATTATCGAGAAACATAATTAAGTGAAGTAAATGAACGTACTAGAAGCCTTAACAAAGAAAATAAACAAAGCAAGCATATCAAAACAAAACAAATAAAGGGGGTAGTGCAAACACATGGTTTGCCGTGTGCTACCACAAAAGCACACGGCAAAGGACATATGTGTCGTGTGCTCGTTTTATACACACGACGTAGCGTTTCCCGCGAATTTATTTAGAGCGCGGGAAATGAGCCGCCGCGACGGGAATAAAATTTGGCCACTCTTTGCCGTGAGTTCTGTTATTCACGGCAAAGATATTTCCCGCGAATTATTGGTGAGCGCGGCAAAGTTGCGAATCCTGGTCAACTAATTTGCCGTGCGGGGAAATAAAGGCGCACGGCAAAGATGTCTTTGCCGAGCGGACTTGATTTGCCGTGCGTTTTGTGTCCATTTTGCCGTGACCGATACTTTGCTGTGGGCTCTTGGTCTTTTGTGCCGTGCTCCATTTCTCAAAGTACGATTTGCCGTGTTCTGAGAAATTATCGCACACGGCAAAGATCGGTCCTCACGTGAAAGACAGATTTTCCGGTAGTGACAGCTCTTCCTTCGCAGTCAATCTTATTTTTGACTTTCGGCAGTGTGTTTCAGTCGAGCGGGGCGAAAAGGATGGGTCCCATTCTGTTTCGGCAATAGTATGGTCAAAAAGTGTCTTTCGACAGCCCACGTCGGAGATGTGTACTTGTTTAAATAGGCGTATTAGTAATGAATTTGTATTGAAATTTAATATTTTAAAAAATCCCAAATCTTAGGCTGGTCCGATGGAAAGCCAGTGATTGGATGCCCATGTCTAGTGGTGCCCTAAAATCTAGAATCGTTCCCCATTTTTACTTGTCACCGTCTTCTTCCCGTCGAAGCCGCCACAGAGAACCCTAGGTAGACTCGTTGCAGTTTGGTGGAGCGGTGCGCTGCGCTCCACTTCTCTTCCTCCAATCGATCGCCCCGCTAGCAATCCGACTTCTACAGCAATGCGCGCATTTCGGATGGATCGATGGATCGACCCGCGCATAGCCCTGGCAGATAAGTATCCGGGGTACGAGATCGAGGAGCTGGACCATCTCATCGAGGTGGAGCATCTCAAAACCGATTACGTCCCGATGCACATGGGGGTGCTCTTCGAGACGCCATCCGGCTTCGCCATCTTCGGCATCGACTCGGGCTATCTCTACGACACCGGCAGCTGATAGCGCGAGAGGTGTTAATCAATCACGCTTCGTTGGGCACCCCAAGAGGAAGGTTTGAGGAGCACAGCAGCAGGTTTTCCCTCAGTTAGAAACCAAGGTTATCGAACCAGTAGGAGTGAGAAATGCTTCAGAAGGTTGTCCACAACTACAATGGCGTCAGAAAAAGAGCTGTTGCAGGGGAGACAGTAGAACCTGCAGAACACAATCAAACTACTTTGCCCCAACGAAGCAGTGAGGTTGTCAATCTCACCGGCCTTGCTGAATACAAAGGATTAAATGTATGTGTGGAAGGAAGCTTGTTTGCAGTAAATGAAAGCAGTAGAGCAGTTGATTTAATTGCAGATATAAAAGAATAGACCGGGGTCCACAGTTCACTAGTGGTGTCTTCTCCATAAATAAAATACTACACATGCTGGGTAACAAATTACAGCTGGACAATTGACAGAATAGAGAATGCATGATAATGCATGAACACTGCATAATACAGAGGATGATGATGTCTATATGAGATGCTTTGGGCATTACCACAAAATACATAGATAGCTGTTCCAAGCATACACCTATGCCTAAATAGTCCACCTTTGAGATAACATACCGTAAAATCTCTCCAGTATTAAGTTGCAAACAACAGACAATTGCATGAAGAACTGTGCATAAAGTTTACTCCCTAGTAGCAACGGCACTCCCCCGTCCTTATATGTTTCTGTCACTCAAGCCAAGGCACACAGGGACCGAACCCACTATCTAGCATAAATACTCCCTCTTGAAGATACAAGCAACTACTTGATCAAGGCAATTACAAGTACCGGAAAGCATGTAAGATCACAAATAACATAGACATGATAATATCAATAATCAACATCACAAGGTACTTCTCTATTCATCGGATCCCAGCAAACACAACATGTAGCATTACAATAAGATGATCTTGATCATGATAGGCAGCTCACAAGATCTAAACATGATAGCACAAGAGGAGAAGACTACCATCTAGCTACTGCATGGACCCGTAGTCCAAGGATGAACTACTCACACATCTGTCCGGAGGCAGGCATGGTGGTGTAGAGCCCTCCGGTGATGATTCCCCTCTCCGGCAGGGTGCCGGGGAGAGCTTCAGAACCCTCCCGAACTAGGGTTGACGACGGCGGCGGCGACGAATGTTTTTCTGGAATTTTGATCGGGTACTTAGGGTTTTCTCGTCGAGGGGATTATATAGGCGAAAGGGCGGCGTCGATGGAGGCCCGAGGGGGCCACACCACCTGGTGGCGCGGCAGACAGGTGGGCCGCGCCACCCTAGGGTGTGGTCGCCCTCTGGTGCGTCTTCGGCTCCCCTTTGGACTCCGTGTGCGTGACGAAATTATAAGATCCTGGGTTTTTGTCCCGTCCGATTCCGAGAATATTTCCTTAACTACTTTTCTGAAACGGAAAAATAGCAGAAAACAGGAACTGGCACTGGGGCATCTTGTTAATATGTTAGTTCCAAAAATGCATAAAAATGCTATAAGATGTAAACAAAACATGTAGCAAATGGTATGAAAACAAGCATGGATCATAAGAAATTATAAATACGTCGGAGAAGTATCAGCAGCGCGTTCACCGGCATCGACACGCTCTGGGCTAACTGTGCCGACAAGGAATCCACGAAGCTGTTCCTCTGGTTAAGGGGGTTCCTCAAGCTCGACTGCAGGTCAACCGCCATCCATCCTCCTAATCACATCGATGCTGGCCTTGCCGATCTTATCGCGGAGAAGTGCGAACCAGGGGAGATGCTGATCATCGGCGAACCGGCATACAAACAGGTCATCGAAAAGGAGATGGGGATCACCTGCATCTGCGATGAAGCCGCGGAGGAGCTGATGTGGGGCCTGCAGAACCTGATGCATTTCTTACTCCCTGAAGAGAAGTCCGAGTTCGGCGAGCAGGACCGCAGGTACCACAGCAAGAAGTTACTCGCCTACCTGCGTCGCAGCGTCCCCGACTTTGACGTTATGCCGGAGACGATCAACGGAGAGATTGCTTTGCTTGCTTGTTGCATGCAACGGTGTGACGCGGTGTGTAAGGAGCACGCCGAGAGCCTGCACTCGGTTGACCATCATCTTAAGGAGATATCTGGCCTCGAGACCGAACGTTAGTACTGTTAGATAATATGGTTTAGCTATATTTGGTAGTTTAAGATTGTAATCTGAGTCTATCTCTACGAGGCTTCTTGGCCTCCAAGTCTTGTACCCCTACATAAACAGTCCATCGAGGCTAAATCAAAACAATCAATATTCTGCAATATACATAATCTATCATGGTATCAGAGCGGCGAGATCCTTGACCTAGCCGCCACCCACGCTTCCGCCGCGCCGTCCCCGGGGAGATCATCTCCGTTGGGGGCAGCACAGTTAGTAGATTAGATCGCCGCAAATTTTCTCGCCGGTCGCTTGACCGGCGTTTCTTCTACTTTCACCGATCATAGATCGGATTGCGTCGTCCACCGTCGCACGTCGTCTTCGCCTCTACTCCGACCAAGTCGTCGACTCAGCTCCGCCAAGCCTCCATGCTCCATCACCGACTTCATCGTCCACGCATCTTCACCACGTCGGCTCGTCTTCGACAACGTCAACCGAGTACGCGCCTCGTCGTCAACATCGGGATGCACCAACATCACCGTGGTCATCATCGCCGACAACCATCTACACCAACATCTCCGCATCATCGCCGCCACCACCGATCATGGTCAACGTCAACGCCAAACGGGTTTATCTTCACCGAATCCAGGTTAAATCCCCGACATCTACTACTTCTACAACTCGATCTACTTCAACAAACGTCGTCTTCGTCAAACGGAGAATCTTCTTCGCTCCTCCAACCGACTCTGACTCGCATGGTTTTGTGATGGTCCTTGTCTTCGCATGACCGGTATTGGCAACATCGGCACGTGCCTTCGTCCCCGACACTACCGAGTTTGGCAAGCTCGGCACGGCGTGCCGCCTACCTCAAATACGTCTATGACAACAATGTCACTAGCACAAAAAAGGTTACCCGTGGCGCACCAAAAATGCTTACCCGTGGCGCAGGGGGCTTGGTGCGCCACACCAAAACTAGGTGCGCCACGGGTATGTTTACATACCCGTGGCGCACCTAGTTTTGGTGCGCCACGGCTATGAATTTCCGAATTTAAAAAAAAAGAGCCACCGGCCACCGCCCACGTCGGCGTGTCCGGCAGCTCCCGTCCTGCGCCGCGACATGGAGGTCGTCGTGGAGGTGCTCGTCACGTCGTGGAGATGCTCGTCGTGGAGATGCTCGCCGGCGTGGAGGTGCTTCGCCGGCCGTCGGTCCTCGTCGGCGTGGAGGTGCTCGCCGGTCGTCGGTCCTCGCCGGCGTGGAGGTGCTTCGCCGGCCGTCGGTCCTCGTCGGCGTGGAGGTGCTCGCCGGTCGTCGGTCCTCGCCGGCGTGGAGGTGCTTTGCGAGGTGCTTTGCCGGTTGTCGGTCTCGTCGGCGTGGAGGTTCTCGCCGGCCGTCGCTCCTCGTCGGCGTGGAGGTGCTCGCCGGCCGCCGGTCCTCGTCGGCGTGGAGGTGGACGCCATGGTGGAGGTGCTCACCGGCCGTCGTGGAGAAGGCCGGCAGTATGGTGCTTGCCGGTCGGTGGTGGAGAGAGGAGGATGGAGGAGAAGGGAGAGGTAATGGAGAGGAGAAGGGAGAGAGGAGAAGGGAGAGGCAAGGGAGAGGATAAGGTAGAGGATAAGGGAAGGAGGGAAGGGTGGGAGCTCAGAATGAATAGGAGCCATCAGATCATGAAGCACATGGATCGTATGTTTGTTTAAATTGCTAGGAGCCGTTGGATGGTGAGCACGCGGATTGTGCCCCTCAGGTTACCCGTGGCGCACCTCATATTGGTGCGCCACGGCTATATAACTACCCGCGGCGCACCACCTCTTCATGCGCCATGGGTAAGAGAGGTCCTTTTTTATTTTTTGCCCAGAAATCTTAAACGTCAAAAAACTATGTGTTCCCTTTCGAATTTGGGGATTCTGTAGACCGAAAACAGCTCAAAAGGCCGTAGGCGATTTGATTTGGATGTAACTTTTCGTCTAGTTTTTTTTAGGTATTAAACGTCGAAATCCGAGTTCGTATGCAAAAGTTATCGTCGTTTTACTCTTCCATAATGATTTTTTGCAAAATACGTCGAAATTCATGTTTCAAATTTTTCCTAACAACTAGGTTACGTAACATAACCATATCTCGAAGGATTTTATTTTTTGAATTTTTTAACATTTTTTTTAGCTTTTCCGAAACTAAGAAGGCGATCGGGGGGGGGGGGGGGGGGGGGGGGTTGCATGAGCAGAAAGCAGGAAAATTACCCGTGGCACACCAAAAAAGTGATGCGCCACGGCTAATATGTTACCCGTGGCGCACGAAAAAAAGTGGTGCGCCGAGCCGTGGCGCACAAGTCTTGAGTGCGCCACGACTAAGGAGGGTGCCCCTCTGTCGATCTAGCGTGCACTTAGCCGTGGCGCAACAACAACAACATAGTTTGATAATAGTGGAAAATATTTGGGTGTCATCGACCCGTGTTTTTCCCTCAACTTGAGGGTTTTCCACGTAACACCTGGTGTCTTTGTCTGTTGACTAGTCCTCAGTCCTCACCGGTTAGTGCCGACAAAATAGCGGTTCAATTATGATTATAGACGGTTGTTTTTAGCGATCCAGTTACACTTAACAAGTCAGATGCATACCCTACTCTGAAAGAAATACAGTGCTCTGTTCTAAGCCTTAAACTGTGGTGTTCTATTTTTGGTAAATGTGGTCTTTCACTTGCTGTTTAATTTAGGAGTGTAGGTGTGTCAAAACTAAATCATCAGATCAGATCCAAGACGTTTTATAACAGCAGTCTGTAGCAGAGGCACACATATTTGAATTTACAAACTGCTGTGTGCAACTGCCGACTTAGATTTGTGTAGTACTCTGAATATAATATTTTGTTGCTTACTTGTCTAAGGAATAAATGGAGTCATGCCAATGTTAAAATCAGGGAGGCATGTGCATGAACCTTTGTCAGATTGATGGATGATTATTAAGTCCTGAAATCGAGCTACAGATGAATGCTATTTCAGGAAAAAGCAACTGTCTTCAGTAGCATAACTACACTACACTGTCTACACTAAACCACTATTTTCAGAAAGAAGGAAAATGATGCACAGAACCAAATAAGTTAGTAAACTTGGTCTCTATTCAGAGTAGTAACACCACTACTGTAACATATATGTTCAGTTTTCGACAACATGACTTGTTTTCTGTGGTTACATGCTACCTTTTTCCTTGTTTATTCGACTGCCAGTGACACTTGCGAGGCATGCTTTATTTGAAGTTATAAGATATTCAAAATGATTTGTTGGTGACAACTGACAAGGAGCAGCCAGCTAACTTTCCAGTTTTCACTTTTCAGCATAGGTGGTTTTGATCTCAAATAGGTAGTTTGGCTTCGGTTGTTCTCCTTTCCGCCCAGGCCTGTTTCCGCCGGCGTGAGAAGCAAGTCCCATTGGACACAGTTTGGGCCATCGTAGTTTTAGACCATTCCGATAGCATGCCAACAAAGCTTGGCAAATGCACAGGTAAAGAAAAGGCGATCGCCGGTTTCTAGAGTGGCTTTGTCACATTGGACACAGTTTGGGCCATCGTCAACATGTCAATTCTTTCTAAGCATCAGATCTTTGGTGTTGAGTCGATCCAGCAAAAGCAGCCACACAAATACTCTAAGCTTAGGGAGAACTTGGATTTCCATATGGATTGGAGTGTGTTATTCTGCAGCGTCTGTGCGAAGACGAACTTGTAATATTTGGCCGACGTGTAACCCTTATTTCAGTTCAAAAAAGGGAACCAAAGAGAAATATTTCAGTTCCATTGATGAATATCACAAATAGAATGCACCAAACAAAAAAACAATATTGTAGTAAGCATAATGCTGAAGAACCACTGCAGGATATATGCATCGGATTTTCCCCGTCTAAAGTATATACAATTCGACAAGCTACCTTAACAAAAAATTATTGTCACCATATGAACTAATTATTAACGAGTATGACTATGATCACAAACAGAGAAGATTTAATCATTTAAGATAAATATGATGGACTAATTAACCTTCTCAACAATACTTCTTTCAACAGGCCTCAAACTGGAGAAGTTCATGGCGTTAAATTGACACATGATTTTAGATTGGGGTAACACAGAACCTGAGTATGCTTGTCAAGACGATTCTTTTACTTTTGCTTTAATGCATCATTTAAATTTTAAGGAGACGTACTGATTTTTTTTTAAAAAAAATCAAGCACCATAAGTTTACGGTAGAAATAATGGGCAAGGTATTGATTTGGTCACACAAAACACAAGTCAGACTATTTGTCCATATGTTTATTCACATAAGCATAGTAGTATATGAGTTGAGATCATAGTAGAATCCATTTTTTTTCTGCTGATTGATCAGTGATTTCACCATTGAAGTAAAAGGTTATTGCGCTCATTTCTCCTAAAATCATGAGTGGAGATTTTGTGCTCCCGGGCACCAATGATCCCGGTGTTTAAAAAAATTCGAAAATCATATTTGCGAGTTCTTAAAAAATGTGAAAAAAATCACAGACGTAGCTAATGGTGTATTCCACAACCTGCAAAAAATCAACTTCAAATACTTTGTATACTGTTCTACACAAAATGACAAAAGTTTAGATTTGAGTACGCATATTTTCAAATCACCAAATTTTATCAGATTTGTCATTTTTGTGTAGCTCATAATATTAAGGATTTGAAACTGATATTTTACAGGTTTGTGGGATACACTATTGGCCATATCCGGATTTTTTTTCATATTTTTTGAAATAGATAAATACGATTTTCGATTTTTTTTACCTAGCAGGAGCACTGGAGCTCGGGAGCCACTACTACTTCCGTAAAATCATATATTATATATATCCTATTAATAATAAAGGAAGTCCATCAAGCGTCCCTATAATAACCTCCGGTTATAGTTCCTAGCCTGAAAAAACGTGCAATCCGGATCCTGGAAAAATGACCGACTCGGAAAAATGACACTTGAACATATGTGCGATAAGTTTGTTCGACTCAAGTCATCTAGACCATTTTCAAAAAAAAAAGTCATCTAGACCAAATGTGAGGTTATACCCAAGAACCTCTCGAGGAAAATCTTGAAACGTAGTTCAGTGCCATCCAATCCAAGCTAACATGATTGATACGAGGCTCAAGGAGGAGTCCTCGGCCGCGGCGGCGAGGGAGTCGTCCGCGGAGGAGAAGTCGAGGATGGAGTCAGGCGAGGCGGCGTGCGCGCCCGGGTGGCCCGGGCTGCGCGTCGAGTCCGTGATGTGGCCAAGCTTGTCGGGGCGGGAGAAGGCGCGAAGGGGATGGAGGCGGGGCGCTGTTGGTACGGGAGTTTCCGTCGGCGAGGAGGGGCACCGGGGCGGCGCTGGGAGGCTGGCGAGGAGCACCGCAGAGAAGCAACGGCGAGGCTGGGGAGGGGCGGTGCCGGGCGCTCGTGCGCGCCGACCTTGGTGGCGCTGCGTAGGAGGACTCGGCGATGGAAGATAGAGCAGCCAGCCTTAACGGTGCCTGAACAGTAAAAAGAAACCTAGAAATATAGGGAGAGGAAAAGATAGTCGGTTCGGTCGTGTACTCATATCGTGTCACTGTTCTATCAGAAGACCATGCGGAGCAATCAGTGGTTGGAAAGGATTCCACCAGCGTTGAAATCGATCGCTGATAGGCGGGGCCTAATGGCAGAACATACCACACCACAGGGCCTGTTTGGAACACAGGAATTCAAAATACAGGAAAGGGAAAATGTATAGGAATGGAATGTAACGCAAAGGGTAAACCAGGCTTCCAAAACGAAGGATTGAAAGCAGTTGAAGGGCCTCTTGATTTGGAGGAAACATGAAGGAAACTTACAGGGTTAGGAAATTTTCCATAGTTGCTACTGTTCACATGTTTGATTCATAGGAATGGTGCTAAGGAAAAGTAGAGGAATTTTTCCTCCATACCTCACTTTCAAGGCAAATCTTACAGGAATGTAAAAATGAACTCAGACCTCATTCTTTAAATCCTGTGCATAAGGAACTAGGAGAGTTTTACACCAGCCACCCTTTTCTATTCCTATCCCTTTCCCATTCCTTTGATTTTCCTTTCCTTCAAATCAAAGAGGCCCGAAGTGTTCGGAACAAAGGAATCTTTTTGCATGGTTGCATGGAGTACTAATGGAGTATCGTTAGCAATAGTTTTTTCGGCTGCATGGAGTAGTGATCTCATGGCCCATTGCGTAGAAGCTTTATTTTATTGGCTGTCCATCGTCTGCTAGAGAATCTTGCCTCGGCCATCCGCGAAAACATGAGCCTGGGGTGGATGTTAGAATTCCTGCAAAACTGAGCGGAAACCATAGGAATGGAAAACTTTCCTCCGGAACGGGTAGTGCAGCTTCCTGTGTTCCGAACGCCCTATAGGAAAAAATTCCATAGGAAAGGAAACCTTTGGAATTCCTTTACAAATTCCTGTGTTCCGAACGCAGCCTAGATGTTTGAGGGATTCTTTTTTTTTGAACAAGGGGAAGGACCCCGAAGGGTCCAGACTACATTACTCGGTGGGGTTACACATTACATCAAGGACCAGAAAGAGAAATAAAATTACAACCAAGTCCCTGGACTTTACAAAAAGGACCATGCCAAAAGAAATAGAAATGCTATTCGATCCTTCTCCACCGAAATCGAGCAGCTCGACGCAGCAGCCGTCAGCTCCGTCGCCGAGGACGAGACCACTTGGAGACGGAGCAACGTTGGATGCCGCATCAGAACTGAAAGAGGGCCTCCGCAATGGCACGCCGGCCTGGAGGTTGAAGACGTCGTGGCGCACGGATCGCCACAGCATGGAGCGGCCCCATCGGCCATAAAAAGCAGAGGCGCAAATTCGCCACCGCTGATGATCTCCGCAGGTCGCAGTCAAAGAAATCCCCCGCAGAACTTCGGATCCAAAAAGCCATCGCTTCTCCTCACATCCACTGCGATATAGAAGGTCAAACTCTTCGTCTCCAAAAATTCCAAGCCTAGCTTCTCTCCGCCAAGCAAGATGCATAGATCCGCCATCAAACTCTACACTGCCACTAGCCAGAGGATGCAGATCGAAGAAGAAGCAACAAAGAAGTAGGTGTTCGGCCTTATGAAAGCTGGCAAATCTTCTCTTCACCAGGAACTCCGACCACTGGAGCACCACATCAAGAAGACGAAGAAAAACCCGAATCCAGGGTTGGCCGGAAAGCCTCAGCTCGATGCTTCCTGTGCGTACCTTATTAGGAGAGATGCGCGCCTTCATCGACGTCGCTTGCAGCACCGCCTGCCACCGGCAAGCTGCAACTAGGAGGAAGAAGACCATAGCGCGGCGGATCTGGCCGCCAAGATCCGTCGACCTACTCTCATACGCCATAGAGGCAAACGCAGCAAAGAGACTAAAACTAAAACTATAACTACTATGTACAAGCCAAGCGACACATCCACACCCACGCCGAGCGGCAGCGCCGCCGGAGATGAGCAAGGAGCGCGCCGGCGAGGCTACGGAGGAAAAGAAGGAAACTACTCTCAAAACACTGTTTGGGAGCTCCCCTCGTGGGTGAATTTACTAGAACGCTCCCTCCTCCATTTGAGGGATTCTAGTAGTTCCTTATCTTTGTGTTGGTCAGAATACTGAGTTGGAAATATCCTTTGCCCTTCAATCGCTCAAGAGGCATATCCCGGAACAAAATTATTGGCAAGGGGCAATTTCATTTTGTGCCGCCGTGAAGGCCACAGAGCACCTCAGCCTTAAGCAGCAAGGATCCTTTGTGTACCGTACTGTGGCATCGCTTTTCGTGCTCCTATTATAAAACCGAGATTGTAATATGTGTGCAATATGTGTCTGCACACATATCGACACACAGCATCCGACTTAACAGAAGATCCGAAGGCACTCACTGGCTGTGGCCATTCTTAAACCAGACAGAACACCGAAGTCTCAGCCTCTCCGAGAGGCCAAGCAGAAATGGCGGCTCCCTGCACGCTCGCGGTCGCTGCTCCCTTCGCCGCCGCCTCCTCCTCCTCCAGTTCAGCTCGCCGCTCCAGGTACCAGCACCGCAATCAGCTCCGACCTCCACTGGTCCGCAATCGCATTCGGTTGGTGCGCGCGCGCAAGGACTGACGCCTTGGTGCTGTTTTTTTGGTTTGGTTATGGCGGGGTGGGCGCAGGCGATTTGGGGTGGTGGCCATGGCCAGCGTGGGGCAGAAGGTCTACGCGCCCGGCGTGGCGGTCTCCGAGGGCAACGGCGGGCTGCCGAAGATCAGCCTCAAATCCCCGCAGGGGAGGTAATTCTGGTTTCGGTTGATTTGGGGATTTTTTTTTTTAAGGTGTATGACTATATCAGTGTAGATCACTTGTGTGCGATTTCGTGATGTTGGTAAGCAAGGAGATAATGCGGCATGAGTAACATCATACTCTACGGGGGAAAATACTCGCCGTATAGTTGCTTCTGGTGTACTTTTACCCGTGGTGAAGACTAAAAATCAACAGAAAAAACAAATGGTTTGAAATAGTGAACTGATAATTTGCTAATACACTGTGGAAGTTATGGCAGTAGCGCCTCAGGGGTTGATTTTTTCGAAAAGGGGACATCGCCCCAGGCCTCAGGGGTTGATGGTTCGTTGTTTGGAATTAGGCAGCATAGAAGATGAAATGGCATCACATTAGAGTATAAGACTGTAATCGTAGTTCCACTGTGCCAAGCATGATAGAGAAAGCTTCCAAATATGGTTCGGTTGTGTGCATAAATTTCGGTAGTGATTGCTGATAGTAGCTTATCATGACTTCTGTAAACTTGAATTCAGCTTATTTCTTTCTGGAGTTCTTCTACTACTGCAACAGAATGTACATTTTCTAGAGTTCTTTTTTACCTTTGCAACAGCTAATTGTGTACTCATTCTATGCATGAAGTGAGGCTGAGATTTATCTGTTTGGAGCATGTGTCACGTCTTGGAAGGTCCCCAGTGGAAAGGACCTACTCTTTGTCAGACCAGATGCTGTGTTCAACGGTCAGAAACCCATCAGGTCGGCATTGAGATTTCTTGGATAGAACATCAGGAGTTTACTGATAACTAACCTTCTCTTTTTCTGAAAGCAGCGGTGGAATTCCACATTGTTTCCCCCAGTTTGGCCCTGGCGCCATACAGCAGGTTTGTAATGCCATCTTTCTATTGCGCCCTATGCACATAGGCATAAAAATTAATACTTGTCATTACAGCACACAAGTTCTCACAGACTTCACCCCGTCGAGTGAATATTAGCAAATATGTTGCTGGTGTCACACAGAGCTATGAACCATGTCTAGTACAGAATCAAGTAGTTATTGCATCTCAGTTTAGCAATAACATTACCTGTACTCCTGCAAATATCATACGTTCCTGAACTTATATATAGAACTGTGACATCACTGGATGATGCTATATAGTTGTGCTGTGAGAAATTAATTTACTTAATGTTCATGCCATCCATCAACTACAAAAGAATGAAATACTTTTTCAGCATATTCTTTTGTAGTAATCCAGACAATTTCACTGTCTTACAGCACGGATTTGCAAGGAACGTGAATTGGTCTATCACTGATTCAGAAGTTACCGAAGGAGATCCAGCTGTAACCTTAGAACTAAAAGACAACTCATACAGCCGTTCAATGTGGGATTTTAGTTTCCAAGCTTTATACAAGGTAAAACCCTGCTAGTACCTATGTGGCAGCCTTAAGTGCACTCTATCTGTGCAATCATAAGCTTATCAACGCTACTAAGAAATTATAATTGACATTCAAGCATATGAATTTGCTCTTCTCTAATCCTTTGTAGGTTGCACTGCACTCTACAAGCCTGTCAACAACCCTGACAATAACAAATACTGACGATAAACATTTCTCATTCAACTCAGCACTCCATACATATTTCAGTGTAAGTTGCAGGTTTGTGAGCGAAGCTAACCTGATTTCTGCTTGCTACACTCTATATGTCACATGAATCACATAAGAAAATTGTACAGGCTTCCATTGCTGGTGTTTCAGTGAAAGGTCTTAAAGGCAGTAAGACTCTCAATAAGGATCCTGACCCTAACAATCCTCTGGAGGGCAAAGAAGAAAGGTCAGTTTGAGCTGGTCAGCTAGTCCAGTCTTAGTTACAAACTTACAATTATATCTCCACGTTACAAGCTTAAAACATTTAAACTCCGAGGGTCTCACATTCTTCCAAGAACTTCCCAAAAGGATCTCCTAATTGTGTGAAATAAGAGTGGTAGCATGAAACACAGATTTTTTTTTCTCTATGGTGTGCACTACTTGGTGCTGCTGCATTTCTTGTTTTTCTTTTACTAATTTATTGAATGGATTTACTTGTGATCTCGGAGACAAATATCTACTCACTGAAGAAACATATCCTAGTGTCAGCTGCTGAGCACAAAGTAAATATCTAGACAATGCTCCTGAGCCACTTCATGTGATACAGGGAAGAGGTGACCTTTCCAGGATTTGTCGACTGTGTTACCTTGGTGCACCGGGTGAGCTTACCCTAGACAACGGATTGGGTGACAAAATTGTCATCACAAATACAAAGTAGGTTTACTTGATTTATAAGGCAACGCATTCTTCTTCAACATTGCAAAGATCACATGCTTAATTGTGGTTAATTTCTGAAATGCAGTTGGTCAGATGCGTGTTGTGGAATCCTCACCTGCAGATGGAAGCATGTTACAAAGACTTTGTCTGTGTCGAAAATGCAAAGGTACGGCTGCTAACATTTTTTTATAAGAGCACATACTTATTTATTACCATTTATATAGTCTCCACGACCCTTAATGGAGGTAACTGCATAATTTTTGACTGATGTTATGAATGGTTGCATTATATAGATTGAAACAGTACAACTGGGTCCGAAAGAATCTTGGGTGGCAGAGCAGAAATTGAACTAATCTGAAGCTAATCAGTTGAAAACAATACGATGCAGCGAAAGGGGCCTTTTTTTTTTCACTTTCTGGCAATGTGAACATATGCCACTTCCCCAATGTACTTAGTTCAACTTATGCCATCACATCAGATGTACATCTGAACTAAATTCTGTTTATAAGTACACCAATAAATTCAGTTCTCGTTTCCTCCTCTTGGTTGGTCAGCTATCCTGTATGTTCTGCTCATATCATGTGCTGCTAATGTTCAATTGGTGCTACGAGGATAAGTGTTGAATGAGATAGCGGTGAACATTTCCTTTTTCATGTATCTGGATCTAGACAAGATATTATGAACGTATTGTGCCTCTTGGTGGAAACAAGGGCTGATCAAATCTGAGATAAATCAGATGTGTTCAAAGGATTCCCTGATCCAAAGAGTAGCGTCCTCCATTGCTGAATTGTGGTCATCGTGGTTTACTGGTTCAGGATTGTTCAAAGGTTTACTGGTTCAGCGCTGTGCAGAATGTTTTTTAACACCTGCTTATTACTCATTCGTGGATTAACGACTTTGGCATAAATTTTTTTTTGTCTCAAATGTTCTAAACTTGAGCTATCAATATCTTCATAGGCAGATATATCTTGAAAAGCAATTCCTTAGTATCGTGATTCCACTAGGTTTTACAGATAAATATTGCAATAGAAATCAGCAGCGCCTGTTTCTACTTGATTTCTATGAGTTTGCTCTGCTAGTAAATCATCATATTCATATGATCCCCAACCAAGAAATAAAATTATTTTAAATTTGGTTATCACTAAGCATACATTATTTTATTGACAAGAAAAAACGAAATATTACATCCCAGCTCTAGTCTAGCTTAACTTGAGAGCAATGGGCAGAGGAAAAAGAGAAGACAAACTAATTTATAAAGGGGAAGCGTGACAAGGTTACAGTTTCAGTCCCAGGTTGTAATCAACCAGTCCAAAACCGGCAGAAGGGTGCTAGTTCAATTTAGTTCTTTGCGTGCAACCCGGGTAGCAGCTCCAGTTCAAAAGTTTGTGTACGGCGGGTTTCATGGGTCGATCAGACCCTTTTTGAACACCCTTAGTTGCAGTTCAGGGTGTCGAGTCACTCAATCCATAGACTCGTTTTGCTGAGTCAAGTGTATTGGCAAGCAGCATTGCAATGGTGACTGGTCCCACTCCGCCTGGAACTGGAGTTATAGCAGAGGCCACAGTCACTGCTTCTTCAAAGCATACATCTCCAGTCAATCGATAGCCATAATCACTCGCTGGATCCTGAAAAAGGGCCAGAACTGATTACGGCTAAGTAGGATAAAATAATACATGGGTAGTTATTTAACTTCGCTAGTTATAAGGGAAGAAAGAAAAGGCTGTGCATTCAAAATTAAGACTCCATTTTGCTACCTGGTTGTGAATTAGCTGCTGATCAAATTTCAAAACCACCAGTGAAACTCAGGCTCGATATTTGTAGATGTGCTAGGGTGATGATTCAATAGTTTAAATTGCATAACCATCTGAACATTTTATCAGCGAATTAGGATATGCGGTTCTAAATTTACCATGTTGTGCACTAAGGAAAAATCTAAAAAATAGACTATAATCAGAACAACAATAGCATGAACAAACAATAGTAGTGATACTGCAGTACAGCAACCTTCACATCATCAATTGGACACTAATAAACTATTAACTAAATGTTGTGAACAAAATAGCAGTGATACTGCACACATTATGAATCAAGCTTCTGGAGCAATTACAATAAACATCTGTTATTACCTCGACTGGATTGGTCCCAACATCAATCACAACTGCGCCTTGCTTTAACCAGCTTCCTCTTACAAGGTTGGCCACTCCAGCAGCTGAGATTACAATGTCAGATTCACGAGTAATCTCCTCTGGGTTCGCTGTGAAGGCATGGATAACACTTACAGTGGCATGATGTCTCTGGGGAAAGTAAATGAAGTTAAAAACAGTCATCATACAGTAATGCAGTTAAAACTGCAGGATAATTGTTGATGAGTACATTTTACAACTTTACCTGTAAAAGTAAGGAAGTGGGTAATCCAACAACTCTGCTTCTCCCAATAATAGTGACATGCTTTCCCATGAGATCAATCCCAGATTGGAGCAATAACTCGAGGCAAGCTTTTGCAGCACAGGAAACAAACAAAGGTTTCCGGCTTCTGAGGGCGAGATTACCAACGTTTAAGGGGTGGAAACCATCAACATTCCTTGTCTAGGCTAATGGCATTCAGAATTTTTTCCTCGTCCATATGCTGATTTACAGAAATCAATCATAAAATGGAAGGCTTGATGGTGTAAACACATTTTTACATAGAAAGCTCAAATAAAATAGAACTGAATTTTTATGTTTATTACCATGTGAACAAAAGTACATTGCATTATTCAGTCATCATAACAATTATCTAGTCTGTGTAAATGAAAAAGGTTTTCATGATACCAATATATGAACTAAACCAGACATCATGCTTTTAAGGGCGGCGGCCAGAAAATTAAATACATTACTTGTGGTAGTGGTAGCTGAACAAGGACACCATGAACTGACGATCTTCATTGAATCTCGACACCGAATCCACAACCTCATCTTCTGTGCAATTCCAGGTAACTCTGCCAACAAAGATTTTATACCAACTTCCTCACAACCCTTTGCTTTGAATCTCACATAGGACTGAGAGTCCTTTCTATCGCCTACCAATACTACAGCAAGGCCAGGAACATGTCCGACTGCATTTTTCATTTGACAAACTTCTTCAGAAATCTGTAACCTTATGTCCTCCGCAATGGACTTTCCATCAATAATGGTCGCCGTGGACTCGCAATCAACTATGAAAACAAAAAATTACCTCAGAACAGTAAATCATTAGCACAAAATGCTCAACAACAATGAGGTAGGTAGCTTCTATGGCAAACCTTGAACTTTGACTATACCATTTCATCAGCCAGACATAATAATACTACAGCATGCCAAACAACGCAACTTTAGAAGCAAGGCTTCAGCTTGCTCGTGTAAATCCATGGATTCTTTTTTCCAACTGTGCTTAGAAGTTACCAACAAAATCGAAACATCTAATACTAAACATTATAGGCGAGTTAGCAAAATTTGAACCCACAATGCTTCAACAGTTCCACTTTCAGAGGACAGAGCTCAAAACTTCCTCTCAGAAGGCAGAACTCAAAACTTTCAGAAGACAGGATCTGGACATGAGTTCTGCACAAACAGACGAACTGATAGCAAACGATCTAAGCATATCAACGACCATGAAATGTGTTCTCAGAGTTCATAAATCTAACTGATAACATTTACCAATTTGTGTACAGACGTACAGCATGTACTCCCAAAATCACTGAGCCAAGACCCAAGAAGCGCACGCCAAGGGCAACGACACCTTTAAGCAGAGATTAGCAGGCCCCTAAGCCCCTCTTACCTTCAGAAGCTGGCGGGAGATTCGGCCTCGCCGCGGCGCGCGGGAGTGGGTCCCAGGTGTCGCTGATGTCCGGTCCAAGAAGTCGGCTGCTACTGCTCCTCCGCCGCCGCGTCCTCGCCTTATCCTCCTCCGCTGCTGCTGCTGCCTCGTGGAGACCGCGCGCAGCACGAGAGAACAAGGAGGTAATAGGAGGGTTGGAGCGTCGTCTAGTGGCGGCGAGCAAGGCCACGGCGGCGCCGCCCATCTCCGTCGAAGCGCTTTCCCCAGACGCGCTCACCGCTCAGGGACGACCGAAGAGGTGTTGATGGAACTTTGGGCCTTTCGGGCGACGTGGGCTCGGCAAAGCAGTAGTTTCTGTTCTTGAATAACCATGTTAGAGAAATTCGATCGGGAAATCTGCTTTGCCTTATAGTGTACTCACTAATAATAATAATCATATTTTACAATTTTAAAAAAATCGGAACAAAGTTTTCGAAGGTATAGAAAGTTTCGCGAAAAATTGTGTGTCACCCATAATGATGGGTTTTTGGGAGGAAGGGGAAATGGGGGATCTATTAGAGCTTCTATTATACCCGAGTCTATCGAAAAAGACCTCAGTCCACTCAAACACATTGAAGACATTGAAACTACAAAATCGAATATTAGAAGCAAAACCATACAACTTCAGATTAACTTAAAACCATATAAGATCTAAAAATCACCACGATCTAAATTTTCATTTCAAAATCATAGTTGCAAATGTCAACCGAGAATCCAAGTCCTTGGCATAAAATCACCAAACATTTAGAACACCCTTTGGAATACAATATTCTAGAAATATAATAATATGTGAAACACATGATTGAGATAGGAATAAAACCATCGACAATTTTTATAAGAAAAAGCATCGGGATTTAGATAGATGGTTTGTTAGATGCTTACAAAGAATTAGGAGAACTAGAAAACAGAGAAGCTGCATGTAAGATGAAGGAAATTCCCATAAGGCCTAACGTCTTGCTAGGAATCTTGTGGAATTTAAGATGTATGAAAGCAATTATAGTAAATTTGGGTTCATGTGTCTTTCTAATGGCCCTGCTACAAAATTTTATAGAGTAAAATTATCACCGAAGTCCTTTGGTTCGAAAGATTTCTCGTAAAATCACACACCTTGAAGCAGCAGATAGAGAAAATCTTACATTATGACAATGGCTATGGAGTTAAAAGCCCTTTTTTGGCATTCAAAAATACCTATAGGGTGAAAAATCATGGAGTGTTGAAATTACTTGTGATATTTCTTTCCGAATCTTTCCCGTTGGTTGATTTGGATACCAGTACGAAAAAATGAGGGGCACGAAAGTAAAAGCGCCAACAATGATTGCATAGGTTTATTTGTAAAGGAGCACATATTATTGAAAAGAGTTACCCTATTTCGTCTACATTAACTGCATACCATTTTTGTACATAAGCAATCATGCCAATCAGTTTGACCAACAGACTATCAGTGTGGCTCATACGAGATGCCGACTAAAGAAGGAGAAACATTTGACCATATGTTGTACACAAGAAAAAGCTAAAATCACAAAGACAGACTATATGCTCAACTAAATTCCCCGGGAGGGATCCGGCCAATAATCATGAGCTACTCACTCCATTCCAAACTAATCGAGTTAAATTTCATAAGTTTAGTGAAAATAATATCTCCAACATCAGATTAATTTCTTTAGATTTGGTATATAAATGTATTTTCATACTATGTATATTTGATGTTGTACATACTAACACTTTTTTATAGACATAGAACAAATCTACAACTTTATGAAAGTCCGAAAGTTGGGTATATTGTCAGGAGTGGGTCGCTGGTTGCAGGAGAGCCGCAGGTCGGGTGAGACGACCTCCATGGACCATTGGCCCCTATCTGCAGGTCGGGTGAGACGAGGAGCTCGGGCATAGCACCCATCACTCTACTCACTCAGTCTTCCCCCCTCCTCTGTCTGGCAGGCGCGTGCCAATACAGAGTAGTTGCGCGTGTAGATGCTGGAGGCGACAATGACGTGCAGATAATCTGGGCATCTCTATGTGACACGCGAATTTCATCCATTAGTTTTCCGTTGGACCTGAAAGATGTGTACTACTACGCATAATTTCACGATGATGATTTCAGGCAGTCAAACAGTTGACATCAATGGTTCGTTTGCTGTCCGTTGATGCATACTTATAGATTCAGCAAACCATCAGTAAACTAACTGGATTGAGTTGGTGATGATGCAGTCTCAAATTCACAATTGCGACCTTGATGCTAGCGATTCACTTGCAGTGTACGTGATGTCCCGTGTGAGGATCCCGTGAATAATCTACTGCTGATCATAACTGAATGACAGTGAAATATGAGGATGACTCTGTGAAAGATGATGATCGAGTCACATCCAGTTCTGTTTCTGCACGCGCAATTGTTGTCTTGAGGTTCAGTAAATGACCTGTAACAAAACTGAGCTGAAGCGTGCAGGTCCAAAACTAGCTAAACAATTTATCATGGTGATGCTACTTCTCTGGTACATCAGGCAAGAAGGGCTGAAATTGAAAATAATCGCATTTGTGATCGCAAGAAAAGTACTAGTATTTTAGTTAGCGAAGGATTATAAAGATTAAAAGCTCTTGATGAGATGTTTGACATGACATGCACAGTTAGTTTGATGTGTTTTGAAATACTAATTTTTTTGTTAATGTGTTTTGCGCATATAATTCACATAAAATTTAATATACACCAAAATTTTCTCCCGTTACAACGCACGGGCATTAGTACTAGTAAAAGAAAATGCGGTTCAGTCGAGTCATTTATCCAAGGTTTTAGCTCGAAAAAGGCAGTTGTTTTGGGATTCTTCTGTGCACACCATGTTTTCAGGTCCCCCGCCAAGGAGGCTGCGTCTGTGACGCGATTGTAGACGGGACAAGCAACCACACCTAAAAATTCAACCGATGCTCCCTTCCCGCCATCTCCGTGCTGCCGCGCGGCTGAGAAGCCACCGTCCCCCAGCCGCCGGAGAGGTCTGTTCCGGAAAGATTGACGCGGATGTGATCCGGCGCAACAAGGCCATCACGGCCCACATGCGCGCCGGCCGCGTGGGCGAGGCCGAGCGCCTATTCGATGCAATGCCCAGCCGCTCCACCTCCACCTACAACGCCATGCTCGCCGGGTACGCCTCCAACGGACGCCTCCCTGTCGCGCTGTCCCTCTTCCGCTCCATCCCAAGCCCGGATACCTTCTCCTACAATACTCTCCTCCATGCGTTGGCAATCTCGTCGTCCCTCACTGACGCCCGTAGCCTGTTCGACGAAATGCCTGTGAAGGATTCGGTGTCATACAACGTCATGATCTCGTCTCATGCCAACCACGGACTCGTCTCTCTTGCACGAAAATACTTTGATCTTGCCCCGGAGAAGGATGCTGTCTCATGGAACGGCATGCTTGCTGCTTATGTTCGGAATGGATGGATTCAAGAAGCACGGGAGTTATTTAATTCAAGGACAGAGTGGGATGCCATTTCTTGGAACGCCTTGATGGCTGGGTATGTGCAGTTGGGCCGGATGGCAGAAGCACAGGAGTTTTTTGATAGGATGCCACAAAGAGATGTAGTTTCTTGGAATGCTATGGTGTCAGGGTATGCTAGGGGAGGGGATATGGTGGAGGCAAGAAGGCTGTTCAACATGGCACCTGTACGGGATGTATTCACATGGACGGCGCTGGTGTCTGGGTATGCACAAAATGGAATGCTGGAGGATGCGCGGATGGTGTTTGATGCCATGCCCGAGCGGAACGCAGTATCGTGGAATGCAATGGTGGCAGCATATGTCCAGCGGAGGATGATGGAGAAAGCAAAGGAGCTGTTTGACATGATGCCCTGCAGGAATGTGGCGTCATGGAACACAATGTTGACAGGGTATGCTCAGGCAGGGATGTTGGATGAGGCACGGGCAGTTTTCGACATGATGCCACAGAAAGATGCAGTCTCGTGGGCTGCAATGTTGGCTGCATACGCACAAGGTGGTTTCAGTGAGGAAACACTACAGCTTTTCATCAAAATGGGGCGGTGTGGTGAGTGGGTCAATAGGTCAGCATTCGCTTGTTTGTTGAGCACGTGTGCTGACATTGCTGCACTTGAGTGTGGAATGCAGCTGCATGGGAGGTTGATTAAAGCTGGATACAGGTTGGGTAGGTTTGTTGGCAATGCACTTCTAGCTATGTACTTCAAATGCGGGAACATGGAGGATGCTCGCAGTGCATTTGAGGAGATGGAGGAGAGGGACGCAGTTTCATGGAATACTGTGATTGCGGGTTATGCACGTCACGGTTTTGGCAAGGAGGCACTTGAGGTGTTTGATATGATGACGATGACATCCACCAAGCCAGATGATATAACACTAGTAAGAATGTCCTTCCTTGAACTTTGTTTTTCAAGCATATTTGTTGGAAAAGTTGCTTTATGTGCAATATGTGCTCCTGACGAACCAATTCATCGACAAGGATACTGTACCATCAAGTTCACTTGCTTTTAGTAAGACATTCACAGGAAAAATTCATCAGTGAGTTGGCCTAGTTTAGAAGACTGTAATAGTAATGAACAAATACACTTGCTCTGTTGTGCTCTGGTATCCCTGCTTATTCTTTTTGGTTAATTTTGACTTTCAGGTTGGAGTACTTGCAGCTTGTAGTCATTCTGGCTTGGTCGAGAAAGGGATTTCGTACTTTTATTCGATGCACCGCGATTTCGGTGTGACAGCAAAACCTGAACATTACACTTGTATGATAGACCTGCTTGGACGGGCTGGACGATTGGATGAAGCACAGGGCCTTATGAAGGACATGCCATTTGAGCCAGACGCTACCATGTGGGGTGCATTACTTGGTGCAAGTAGGATCCACCGCAATCCCGAACTAGGCAGGAGGGCAGCGGAGAAAATATTTCAGCTGGAGCCTGAAAATGCTGGCATGTATGTCTTGCTTTCAAATATATATGCATCTTCAGGTAAATGGCGTGATGTGGGTAAGATGAGAGTTATGATGGAGGAGCGCGGTGTGAAAAAAGTACCTGGATTCAGTTGGATGGAAGTACAGAACAAAGTACACTCGTTCTCAGTCGGTGACTGTGTGCACCCTGAAAAGGAAAAGATATATGCTTTCCTGAAAGATCTTGACATGAGGATGAAGAAAGCTGGCTATGTATCAGCTACAGAAATGGTTTTGCATGATGTGGAGGACGAAGAAAAGGAAAATATGCTAAAATATCATAGCGAGAAGCTTGCTGTTGCTTATGGTATTCTAAACATTCCTCTTGGGAGGCCTATCCGAGTGATGAAAAACCTCAGAGTATGTGGAGATTGTCACAATGCTTTCAAGTATATCTCTGCAATTGAAGGCAGGCTGATCATACTGCGGGATTCTAACCGCTTTCACCACTTCAGAGATGGTTCTTGTTCATGTGGTGATTACTGGTGACTGCATAGTAGAATCTAATGGGACATATTCCTGATGGAAAGGGCAGATGACAACAAAACAATGATTATGCAATGCAGGATGCAGACAAAAATTAAAAAACATTGTGATGACTGGATCTGGCCATCCAGCCGCTAGGCCTGCTGCCGAAGTACTGCTTCATAGAATATGTTTGTTGGTGATTGCCACATTTTGGACTCGCAGTATACTTGTGAAGACGTGAATGCTGAGATGGGAAGAAGGGAGGGAGAACCTACAGTGTACATTTCCTGTCTCATGTGATGGAAGCTTTGATCAATAGCAGTAATTTGTGGAAGTAGTGCCGAAGTACTGCTTCGAAGAATTTGTTTGTTGGTGATCGCCATATTTTGGCCTCTCATTTGACTCGTGGGTGCTGAGATGCGAGGGCGGGAGAATCTACAAAGAGAAAGATCACATTTCCCATCTCATGTGATGGAAGGAAGCCTTGATCAACAGTAATCTGTGGACAAGTTAGCTAGGAATGTGCTGCTTGGAAGACCTTTGGAGTCTGGACATCAAGGTATGATCCCTGATGACTTGTAACCAGTGTAACATGTCCACTTAGGTGACAAGTACCGAAAACCACCCATCGTAATTGTTTCAGTGTTTAGCCAGTTGCGAAATTATTTGCAGATTGAATGGCAATCTAGAGATGGTTTTCTGCAGATTGCTGCGAGAGCCAGGAAGGAATTTGCTCAACCATTCTTCACTGAGGTGCTCCTTTTAGCTTGTTGGAGCATTTGGAAAGTGAGAAATGACAGAATTTTCAACTATGTCAGACCTAGATTTGCTGCTTGGCGCAGCATTTTTGTACATAATATTTCCCGGGATTGGCGTTTTGGTGCCCGGGCTCATATGAGCCCGGTTTTGTTTTCGATTTTTTTAAAATAGTAAAATGCTTCGAAAAATTCTGAAAAAAATTGTACATGAACATATTGGAGTGTGCAACACTCGTGTAAATTTTCGACAGAAAACATCAAATATTGCGCCCTGTGCAAAAAAGACAAATCTGTCTTTTTGAATAGGTGAACAGTCCACTATTCAAAAAGACAGATTTTGTCTTTTTTGCACAGGGCGCAATATTTGATGTTTTCTGTCGAAAATTTACACGAGTGTTGCATACATGAATATGTTTCCGCATAATTTTTTTCAGATTTTTTTGAAGCGTTTTCAAAATTCAAAAAAATCGGAACAGTAACCGGGAGCATATGAGCCCGGGCACCGTTTTGCATTTCCGATATTTCCCTGCTTATAGGATGAAAGCAAAACATAAGGACATTCCTTGTAGCTTGGATAGCTAGCTTAGCCTGAGGGTATAGTTTCTTTGTATGTAAATATTCTTTCGGAAATCCATTTCGGGTCATGGGTGCATCTGCACCCATGACCCAAAAAATCCATTTTCCAAATGTCAAAAAATTCCAAAAATAAATATGGAGATAGTTCAACATATTTCATGGGTGCACAAAAAAATTCGCGGTGAAAAGACATTTTGTGCGACCTGTGCAAAAAAGACAAATCCGGATTGCTACAAAAGACTTTTGTACGAGACATTGTTTTGTCTTTTTCGCACAGGTCACACAAAATGTCTTTTCACAGCGAAATTTTTTGTGCTAGCACTAAAAATGTTGATGCATATCCGAATTTTTTTTCGAAATTTTTGACACATTAAAAAAAAACTAAAAATGTTTTACCCAATGGGTGCATCTGCACCCATGAGCCAAAAATCCGTGTCCATATTCTTTGTGCTTTTTTATGAAATAAAGGAGACTGTGGGGCTTTTGCCTTACAGTAAATAGTCAAAAAAAAACTATATTTTCCTGTTACCTGGTATGGCCTTGGGGATACACGACAGGATGAACATTCAGTATTCTCTGTTGAGCCCAGATATACCTGATGGTGCCAAACCAAACTATGGAAATCAGTGACGCAGATATTTTGCCATGTTAGTTCGGTCAGAATAACCGTGGCAGCAGAGTGGTATGTTTCACGCCCTTATATTACATGGACAGTTTATGCATTTCCAATTGAGCTCGACGTTGCATAATCAGCCACTTGGAGCTATCGAGTTGCAAGAAGATATTATCTGAACTGAGACAGCAGGTCGGCCCAGTTTGTGTTTTCAAGCCTGAAGTTTTGTTCAGATTACTGGATCGATTAATATGTGGGGTGTGCGTGCATGTTCTCTTCTACTAACTGTTATAGTTTTTTTTTCTGCATGGTAATATGTGTCAATAAACATCAAGTTATATGGCACGTAAATACTGACCTTACAGAATTGAAAAAATAGAAAAATCCTATGTAAAAAAACCAGCGCATGTCCCTCTCCTTCGACACCACCGAAGCGGCCACCAAACAAAAAGAAGACAGATCACCTCTTGTTCCGAGCTCGACGCGGCTCCATCGCTTATCTGCAGCTTTACGTACCTCCAAAGAAGCAGCATTCTTGTTATCTTTCTTGTTGGTAGAAGCTCCACTAGGTACAGGGTCATGTTGGTGATATGCCCAACAGGCAATAATAAAAATTATTATTTATCATATTTCCTATTCATGATAAATGTTTATTATCCGTACTTGTCATGTTCTTTAGGAGTGGTAAGGTCCCAACAGCTTAGTGGCTCGCTTCCGTGCTTTTCCAAGTTTTCATACGCAAAAAGAAAGTTAGACTTGAGAAAGGGCTAGACAAAGGTAATAACCAAGAATACAGGACTGACTTCCGCAGACCGGGAGAATGGTAATCCAAAGGGGACCCACATAGGTTTCTTCGCGCCTCCGGCATATAAACTGTCCACACATGAACATCTCCTCTAGGGGGTCCCTTACACTCCTAGCTTCCCGAGCGACTTGAATCTTCTCAATACTCTCGTTCCCTGTCAGACTCAGACATCTCAAGGTATCTCGCCTCGAAGATAAAGAAATCCTGAGTAAGGAGAGAGATTCTCCACACGAACGAACGACCCGTCTAGTTCGAACTGACATAGGTGAATCGGACAAACACCTATCTTACACCGAGTTTGCCAGAATCAAAACCATTGCCGTTAAAAGAATCAGACCGGGGCAACATGTCCCTGGACACGCCATCGAACTCTGGATCTGACATCCCCGCACGACGACGGCGTCGGAGGAGGAAACCAGAACTGTTAGCCTCCAACCACACACCCAACATAAGATGCAGCATCTTCCAGATGTCACCTGCGCAGGACAATCGTATGCGCGTACTCCTGGACGACAAAACCTCCCTGCTCCACCATGGCGTCGGAGACAACACCGCATCAATGGGGACATAGCAGAAGGAGAGACACATGTGATGGAGTTACCGCCACCGCGTCGCCAACACCATCCATGGACTCTAACCCTGCCGACCTGAAAGATCGGCTAACACACGATGCCAACAACTCTGAGACGCCCCATGAAGGACACCGCCGGCGTGGGAGTGGAGTTGAGGCAGATTTATTCGTCCAACACCGCTCCCACCACCCAACAGCGCACCACGACATACAAATCCAAACCCTAACTACAGAATATAGGAACGGGGTCCCCTCCCTCCTGCCGCCGGAGCAGCAGTCGGAGGAAGAGGGGACCAGCGCCGTGGCCAGTGGAGATCGATGGAAGAAAATCGCCTCCCTAGTCGGCGACAGCTAGGTTAGGGAAACTATTATAGTTTCCTGGATGAGTCAATGGTCGTACCGTATCTTTCTACACGTCGTATAGGGCCATATGGGCTTCCACGAGGGCTGAATTGGACACCCGGTCTGCGGATTTTTTTATTAAACTTTGAACATAGAAAAAAAATCAATGGTACGAGATAGGATGGGACACAATGTATGTTATGAACTTAATGAAATAAAATTGAATATACCCTCCGATCCATAAAAAGTGTTGCTCATTTTGTACTAAGTGGGCGACACTTTTATTGGATGGGATGGGGTATTTCACCATTGGATAGCCATCTCTGAGAAGAGCATATAGATATGAAGATGACTCAATCAGATCTTAGACATGGGAGTTTTGACGAAATTCGGAAAATCTTGCGTTGACAACTAGTGCTTCGTGCATCAAATTGTCTTCAACATTGTCTCAAATGAAAAGGTGGTAATGACAAAAATCGTTCATCTTTTCAAAATGAACAACTTTGCTTCTTTTACTGCAGTGCTATACGTACGACAAATGTGCGTCCGATTCCCGTACGATCCAACCTGGCAGCAGGCTTCCCTCACGTAGGCCCATCTCTCGACTCAAATAACACATTTTCTTTTCACTTTTTCTTTTACCTCCTTTGCTCATGCTGGAGTGTTCTAAGAGGCTAGTAGCTCTGTGAGAGGCACCAGTATTAAGGCTCCAAGTATGAGATAAGCTTGAGACAGCGGCCTCTTCGATTAAGCGCACAAAAAAAAATTGAGCCAAATTGTTCGAGATGGAGAACGACGGTTTCACCTTCATGGCAAGCTCGACGCCGCGGATGTGGTTCCGCTCCGACGACGAGCTCTCGCTAGAACGTGTCGGAGGACAGGAATGGCCATACCACCCGACGGTGTTGTAGGCGTCTAGAAAGGAGGCGCAAAACGTCTAGGATGGAGGTGTTCTGGGCGAGATGGAACCGGTCGTCACTACCTCGAGCACCGCCGCCGCCGCCGTTGACCAACCAGGCTTTGCCTCCCGACGTCTCCGGGGCAGCTGGGGAGAGGAGGGAGAAGACGCTGGGGGGGGGGGGGGCTAGGGTTTCCGCCTGAGCCGCCCCTCCCGAGAGAGCGACACGAGGGCTTCTCTAATACGTAGCTAATTTTTATCATGTAGTCCCTCCCTTCCAAATTTGTTGACACGGGTTTGTCGAGATTTATCTAGACATATTTTAGTGTGGAGATATATCTGTATTTTGACAAATCTTTGTTAATTTATTCAGGACGAAGGGACTATACATTGTGTCATTTAGCCCCCGAGAATACAAATTGCGTATTTTGCTAACAAGTGCCACTTTACTCCATCCGAATACTTGATCCACCCTGAAGGCTGCAGCATATGGATTATCTTACAACCGAAGATTATATATATCGGCTGGATGGTGCCAAAAAATTAACTTACAAAATACAGTATATGAGCGGGTTGTTTGTGTACTCTGTTTGGGACAGGTTTAGACGGATTGGCGGGGTTAAGATAGAGTATTAAGGTATTTATTTATTTTTGAGAAGAGTACTACGGGCTTGGGTTTTGGGCTCGACTTTCCGCACGGGCAGCAATACAAAGCGAGCGTCGTATGGGTTATCAGATGGTAAACTTCGTACGTGAAGCATTAGGGTGCCCTAGACTAGGACACCGTCGTATATAATATGTAGATAATTTAGAAGAAAATTTATGTTGCATGGTGCCCTAGACTAGGGGTGGCAATGGGGACCGTTTACCCGAAACCCGATGGGGTTTTCCTCCATTAGGGGCCGGGTGTGGTATGTAATTTGTCCCCATGGGGACCTTCACGCTATCATTTTACTCCCCATCGGGTGGAGCGGGGCGGGGGGCGTTACAGTAGTCCTCAGACCCGAGCCCCACGGAGCCCCGAAGTATATACTTTAGAATAGATCGCATAATTTTCTCTAACCCTAGTACCTTAATTTCCGCTGATCAGCTGATTACTAACCAAATAATGCATCTATATAAGCCATCGACCGGTCAAACCCTCGTCTCACCCCTGCCGCTGCATTTTGTACCCTACTTTTCCCCTATTCCACCTGCCGCCGTCGTTGTTTATTTTCCATCTCAAGGACACACGGCGAGATGGAGCCATTCATTCCTGACAAGCAGCTGCCCCAGGCCAGAGTAGCCACGGAGGGCTCGGTGTTGGGTGCTTGGCATCCAGGGAGCCAGGCCGGTGCAGACGCCACCGAGGGAGCGCTCTTCGGCGTCCAGCATGCAGGGAGGCTGGCCGGAGCAGAGGCCGTCGATGGCTCAGTCTTCCGCCTCCGCCATCCAGGGAGTGGCCAGACTCCTGGGCACATCCCGGATGGATGACCACCAGTTCGTGCATCTGCTACTGCGAGTCAAGGTTTACTGGATCTTTGAAATATTGTTATGGCATGTATACACAAGAGCGGATGAATAGTGCCCGGGCTCACCTGCACCCTTTGTTTTCGAAAAAATTAAAAAATAGTAAAACATGAATAAAAATTAAAAAAATCTGTGCATATGTATACAAGTTCTTCACACTCGTGCAAATTCTCAGGATCAAATGACATTTCATGTGGTCTGTGTAAAAAAGACAAAATGAGTTGTCAGAAAAAATGTGAATACACATTTTTTTAATTGCTGATTTTGTCTTTTTTGCACAGAGCACATAGAATGTCATTTTATTCTGAAAATTTGCACGTGTGAAGAACTTGTATACATATGCACCCAATTTTTTCCAGAATTTTTCATATAGTTTTAATATTTTTTGAATTTTCTGAAATGCGCAGGTGTAGGTGAGATCGGGCACACCTTCGAGTTTTCGATGTCTACACTTTGATTTTATTTCACTAGCACAGAAAAGGCTACCCGTGGCGCACCAAAAAGGCTTAGCCGTGGCGCAGGGGCCTGCGCCACGGATTGCCACGCCACGGGTAATTTTTACCCTTGGCGCAGGCAGCGGGGTGCGCCACGGTTATATTAGGTTAGCCGTGGCGCACAGGACCCAGGCACGTATGTGTGTCATGGCTAATGAAGCATACCCATGGTGCACTACCCCAGTGTGCGCCACGGCTAAGGTGCGCCACGGCTATATATTTTTATATTTTTTTATATATACTGCATATTTATACAGATACTTATACAGGTATTTATATACATATAGTCTATAATACATTTTGCAAAACAAAATACATAGATCACATGCATTATAACTGAAAATAGATATAAGTAGACAAAATTATATACATCACACATGTGTCTCCATCGGAATTGAGTAACAAGTTAGATCATCACATTACAAACACGAATTTCATCGATTGTTTGAACATAAGCTAGACAGCTAGACAACATAATGAAAAATAAGCTAGGCGTCGACGGTCTTCGGGGCCGGGAAGGGGCGGACGCCGTCTTTCGTCGTGAACAACCGGATGTCGCCTTGTGCCTTTAAACGCCGTTCCACCTCCGCATTATCGATTGGAGCGTCGTCGTAGTAGAACATGCCTCCAACGGTGCAGACATCGTGTACTTTGATCCGCGCGAACGTCGCCTGGATGCGATAGAATTCTTGTCGGAAATCACGATCTTGGATCGTCGCCAAGTGTTCGGCCCAGCGTTGGAGTTGATCTGGCAACTTGAGTTGCTCTTCATCCCGTACGAAGGCACGTATCTGATGGATGGCGTAGTAGGCATCCTTCTCGCTGTTCTTTGGTTGCGTGACGCACGCGAACTTGATAATGTGGTGGAATGCAGGCACACCTCCTCTTCCATTTCTCTTCCTTTTGAAGACGCCTCCCCTCATACTGAAGCCAACTAGATCATTATCCAGAGCCTTTTTTAGGTTGGGGTAGTCTTTCAGCTTGTCCTCCCTACCCGAGTCCAAATATGTGGCTAGGGAATATTGCGGGCAAAGAACGAGCAGGACGCAGTACTTGTCTCTGGGCAAAACAATTTAGACAGAATGTTAGAAAAAGAATGATAGAAATCTAATGAAGCATCTTCATTATGGCGTAGCGAATGACTACTTACTCGGGATAGTAAGGCAAGAGAATGTAATCATTCCACTTATTCTCCAGCATGATTTCTTCGAGGTGTTTAGACATAAATTGCCAGCCATCATGGCTTCTGAAGTTGGTCTCGATCATGTAGTAGGGGTCCGCTATCGCAACGCCCCCGATCTTCTCTTTTAAGACCTGGTGGGTCGTACTGAGGCAGAATAGGCGGACTAAATGAGGATGGATCCGCTTCAGGTTAAACATCTTGAAGATGTCATCAAATCGCAGGAACATCAAATCCGCCGGGTCTTGTTTGCAAAAGCCATCAACTGCCTCTAACACCTTGGCAGTGAAAAGCGGGTGTGGGTGTGTTGGATCTTTCATTTTAAGAAGATCCAGGTCTCGTGTCAGAATACGCTCATGCAGCATCTGCATATCCCCACTCATTAGTTGTAGCACATCACGCGGTACCATCGGTCGACCCGCAATATGCATTTCCTGCATAACATCTTTGCTGGGTCCTGGCCTGTCCTTAAACCGGATCGGCCGTGGAGCCGGCGGCTGGCTGCTAGAGACATGGGCACCCTGCTGCGGCTTTGGAGGCAATGACGGCTGGCTGGCGGATGCATAGTCGCTCTTCCTATTTCTTTTCCGGGCCTTCTTAGGCTTCGGAGGGATGCCTCCTCCGGCCGCTAGCGCTTCACGGCAGGTCCCAAGTAGTGTGTTGGGGCTCAGGATAGCTCGTGTTGCTTCTTTCTACGTGAAGTCGTTGGCTGGAGGCGTCTCTTGAGAATCGAATAGACGCTTCATGCACGCGGCTTTATCTGCTTGACCAGCGGGCTCGTGAGTGTCCGGAGCACGGTAGGTCGACGGTTCATCAAGAGGAGCCATGAATCCTCCGTCTTCGCAGCGGTCATCATCGATGTAGCAGTCATCGAAGATGTCGTCTTTCCATGCCGCGGGCTCATTAAGTTGTGGTGGTGTTGGTGCGCTGGCCTGGACAGGGTTTTGCCCCAACCCACTTGCGGTGTTGTCTGTGGAGTGTCCGGGCTTAGACGGATTTGGGTTTTCGGCCATACCATGGCCTAGGGGATGCAGTCACGGAGGAGCAGATGGTCATCGGCTCCCACGGGTTGATAAGGAGGATCCACCTCGTTGCAGCCCGAGAACACCCTAGTCAGTGAAACCTTGAAGCAGCCATCGGGTATCGGACTGTGTGTGGTGCATGCGATTTTTGGGCGCAATGATGGTAGCCCTGGCAACATCCTTTAACTCTCCATTCACATGGTGTAGGAGAGTGCATTTAGTGTCGTCCTGCGAAGAACATGCATGTAGGCAGGGGCGGAGGCAGGACCTAAACTAAAGGGGGCCGATGACCATAAACTCCACATAAGAGGGGCCGAACAGGCTAATTAGACACATAATAACATCTAAAACATGGTCAAACTATGAATTATTTCATGCTGCACCGTGTCATAGGGGGGGGGGCAGGGCCCATGCTGGTCCCCCACTAGCTCCGCCACTGCATGTAGGGCATTAGAGATGCAAGGCAAAGGCAAAATGAATGAAGTAATATGTGTTCAGCCTACGACGCTTAGTTACCGTGAGGGTGTCGAGCTTGTCTATTGTCGAGACACCGCCGACGGCTTGCGACACGGAGTCGGAGTGGGCGCCGCCTGGCACGGTGCCGGTCGGCGATTTCTCCAGAAGAGGCGATGGCGTGGTGTGGACCGGCGGATTATCCCGAATAGGTGGAGGTGACAGCGCGGTGTTGGCGGACGAAGCCACCGACGTGGTGTTGGCCGTGTTGCCTCCAAAGTTGGGCACTGGACACGGCCCTTGTCAACCTCCGTCGATCCAATCCATTACCGAGGTCACGATGGTAGGAAGCATACCGGCGAGCGCCTTGGCCACTAGATCGTTGACCAACTCTGGCACCTTTGCAAGTTCCGCCTCCTTCTTCCGCTTCTTCCTCTCCTTTCGTGTCTCCTTGTCCTCGGCATAATAGTCACACCATAGGGCCTTGCCATGGCCGGCCACACGGCCACCTGACGGTGGCTTATCCAGATCCCGCCCCTTGACCTTGTTCAACGCCGCATTGAATGGAGTGTTCCACACGGGCTTCGTCGATCCCTGGGAGGAGCTCTCATCCACAGCTTTAGAACTTTCTACCTCCTCCAGAGCATTTTGAAACTTCACGACTTCGGGATCCGTCGTAAGTTCCTTTGTAACCGGGTCCTCCGTGAACCGAGCCCTGACAAAGTTTCTAGTCTGCTTGTCTTTAAATTTGTCGTAGGGGTTAGAGATGCCCTTAGCTGCCCACTCAACGTCCTGCTTCTCCCATTTGGGCTCTGACGCAAAATAACCACCACTTCCGAGATGGTGGTGACCTACATTCTTCGAGTTCATCCACTTCCCCCATTCACTCATTTTCAGGGATGAAGGTAGTCCGAGCCTGCCCCGGAAAATCCTAAGGTCTTCTTCGTTGACCCGCTCCTTGTTCCAGATCTCCTCGGGACTTTTATCGTCTTCGATCAATTTTTTTACCCTACTTCTCCAGCTGGACAAGGCCGTGCTCATCTTCGTGGGGGCAAATTTGTTGACGGCATTGAGTTTTTTCATATCATGATGACCTTCTTTATTGGCCCTGTAGGCCGACGGGAACTCATACCGTTCGTGCAGCCTCTTGATGAGGCGGAGGCGCAAACTCGCTTTATTAGCGTCCCTTATGTTATCCTCGTAGACCGGGACGACCTCTCGAAGGAAGCATGCCACTTGGAGGCCGTACCCTGCGGCGGTCCCTCTATGCTCTAGAGGCACCCCACCATCAGACACTTGGGTGATCGCTTGCCTCGTGGCCCGGACCTTGTTCTTACTCCGATCCTTCCTAGCCTTTTTGGGTTGGCTACCATCTGTGCGTTCTCCGTCATCAGTGGTCTCGTTGCCATCCCCGGCACCACTAGTAGTGGTCTCGTTACCATCCTCGGTCCCACTATTATTGGCGCCCTCGTCGCCACCATGGACATCCTGGGGGCAACTATTATTGGCGCCCTTCTCGCCACCATGGACATCCTCGGCGCCACTATTAGTGGCTCCCTCGTCGCCACCATGAACGTCCTCGGCAACATCAGCATCCTCGGCAACATCCCCGGCTGGCTCATCGAAGAAGTTCCAGAAGTCCGCGTTCTTCTCTCTGGCTAGTTCTTCCACGCTTAACTGCCGAGAATAACCTCCGTCCTCAGCGTTGTTAGCCATGTGTTCTGCGTGTGACAACAAAATGGAACGTGTTAGTTAAAAGAAACAAAAAATATGCCAATTTTATCAAAATGTCGAATCATTTCCGTTCCGCAAAATTTCCGGCGGCACTCCTAGTACCAAAAATTAGCAACGGTCATGCCGAATTTTTCGTGAAAAATTCGGCATGACCTTTGCAAATTTTTGGCCATAGGAGTGCCGGAAATTTGCCGAAACGAAAATGAATCGACATTTCGGCAAAACATCGGCACTCATCTAAAATCCCTGCAAAATTTGATACATATATATAACGCGCACAGAACTCAGGATTTCATATCAAAACATCATCACAACATCACCTTTTCAGCTCAAACACAACATTTACACATCATGTCATCATTCCCACACACACCTCGGGAAAAATCAACACAAGCACCATTTCAACATTCACATCATCACCAAGCAGCACCCCTACCTGCAGGCAAAAGAAGCAGTAGCACCCCTAGTAGGAGCAAGCAGCAGCAGCAGGCCACCACCTGAAAGAAAAGACCACAACAGCAGATTAGAGGATCGAGTAACCTGGCAGCAGCAGATTTCAATTTTTTTGGTGAAACCAACGAGCTCTGAAAATTTTGAAATTTTTACACAAGCAATGTATAACTATTTTTGACCTACTGTAAAAATTTCAGCTTAATCAGAGTTAATTTGAATTGTTCAAAAATTGTTGAGCAGTGCAGCCAGAATTTTGCCAAAAAATTAATATTTCATTTTCCATTTCAGTTTTTCCTAAACCCTAACCATTACCCTAACCCTAACCCTAAAAGCAAGCAGCAGCATTAACACTAACCCTAATTTCATTTTGCATTTCATTTTTAATTTTGCATTGCATTTTGCATTTTGCTACACTAACACTAACCCTAAATTCGAAATTTTCTAACACTAACACTAAATTCGAAATTTTCTAACACTAACGCAAGCACCATTTCAACCTTCGAAATTTGGCTACACTAAGAATTTTGCATTTCGAATTTTTCTACACTAATACTAATTTCACAATTAGGTATATATAGGAACCTGGAGGAGGAGGGAGGCGCCGGCGGGGAAGCAGACAGCTCGGGGAGGAGGGTGGCGCCGGCGGGGAAGCGGAGAGCTCGAGGAGGAGGGCAGCGATGGCAGGGAGCTGAGGGCCGCGCCGGCCGGTAGGGAGGAGGAGGCTGGGCCGCACGCGTGTGTGTCGGCAGGGAGAGGAGGGCTCGGGTAGGCCGCGGCGACAGCCTGGAGGCTGTGGCGACCTGGAGGCGGCCGTGGCGACCTGGAGGCGGCGGCGTGACGGACTGGAGGTGGCGGCATGACGGAGTACTGGAGAGAGTCGATGGGGGCGCGCGCGGAGGAAGCAGAGAAGAGATAGGATGGGGAACGATTCGGCCCGCGCGCGTATTTTGGATCTAGGGGAAACCTAGCCGTGGCGCAGGAGGGTGGCCATGCGCCACGGCTATTCAGGTTGGCCGTAGTGAAGGATCGTGGCCGTGCGGTATGGGTAAGTTACCCGTGCCGCAGGACAGAACCCTGCGCCACGGCTAAGTAGGCATTTATTTTATTTTATTTTGCTTTTCTTTTTTCCTTTTGTGCATTTCAATTTAATTCTAAGACACATTTCATTTAAGGCATTCAATTGTAATACTTCTTACAATTGAATTTTGCATTTTTCAATTTTCATTGCATTTCATTTTTCATTGCATTTAATTTTCATTGAATTTCAATTTTTCATTGCATTTCATTTTTCATTTTGCATTTCATTTAAGACACACATTTCAATATTAGGATTACATATCATATCTCAATTTAATTTTAAGACACATTTAAAATATTAAATATACTTAATATTATAGGATCGATATCTAATATTCCGATGATATTAGGATTACAAATTCTAGGATACTTAATTTATAATATTAATTCCTAGGGCTACAAAATCGAGCTTCATATTTCCCACACCATCTAGCTAGCATTTCACAATCTTCTTTCCCTTCTTGGTGGCGGTCGAATAATTTAGCCCCAGATCATCTCGACTTCTTCTTGCGAACGGAAGACCACCTGACTTGGGTAGTGTTGTCCTGCTTCTTCTTGTGGTGTATGTTTCTTCGTCGTCGTCGTCATCTTCCATCTTTTGGTCTCCATACTGGTCGAAATCTTCCTCGTTGGCGACTCCATCCATTCCGATGATGCTCCTTTTTCCTCTTCTCACGACAACACGGCTAGGCATTGTCGGGTTGGTTATGAAGAAGCATTGGTCAACTTGGCTAGCCAGTACCCATGCTTCAGTTTTCGCGATGACGCTCGCGGTAGCAGCAGACTTGGAGGCTTCGGGTATCGACATGGTGGTGAAATATCCGTCTTCTTTTTTTGGACTGACGCTCTTAGCCCATCTGACACGGAACATGGGCACCTTGTCTCCAGAATAGTCCAGCTCCCAGATCTCCTCGATCCTTCCGTAGTACCTTTCTTTGACGTCACCGGTGAAGGATTCCATCGTTACCCCTGAGTTCTGATATTCGTTATTCATGTCTTTTTCCTCCGTGTAGAACGTGTAACTGTTGATATCGTATGCCTGATATGTCATCAGGTTGGGCGCGGGACCCTGTGACAAGAGGAATATGAGTTTTCCTTCCGTGGAAGTCATTGACGGAGGATTATCTAGAAGGTGGCGTTTGAGCCAACATGTGAAAGTGGCGTTGTGCTCTTTGATTATTTCGACGTCCGTTCGATGTTGGCCACGGTCATTGTACTTCTTCTCAATAAAGCTTTTGTGCTTTTCCAACCAGGGATCGACCACTTGTACGTGTTGTAGCGCTACAAAGTTTGCACTATCAAAGTCGGCGCGTCGGCCAGAGTCGTCCACTTGCAGTTCCCTCCTGCCTGTTTTGTGACCTGCTCCATCGAGCCTGCCAATGTGCTCGTTTTCGGGCAGACCAACAGGATTCTCGACGTCTAGAAAATTCATGCAGAAAGTGTTGGGAATATGCCCTAGAGGCAATAATAAAATGGTTTATTAGCATATTCATATTTATGATAATAGTTTATTATCCATGGTAAAATTGTATTAATCGGAAACATAATACATGTGTGGAATATAAACAACCAGGTGTCCCTAGTAAGACTCTGAAGGACTAGTTAGTTAGTCAAGAGTTGGTTAAGGTTTCCTAACCATAGGACTTGTTATAGTCACTTGATAAAGGAGTCATATCATTGGGTGAATGGGACAGGTTTACCCTTCACTAAAAGTGTGACTTATAAGAGCATTTACCATAATTGACCATTCGCAATTGAGTAACTCTGACCTAGTGTCTAAGTATGCCTATCTCCATCTTAGTTTAAAAGGAACTGCGTCTTCTTGACACTGATCTTTGTCTTCGTACCTTGGCGTACTTCTATACATCCTCATATCTTCAAGTGTAACCTCACGTTCTCTCGTGTAGGTACTATTGGTATACATGAATACCATAATACTTTACTTGTGGCAAGTGCACTACTCCATATCCTCCTTGAAAAGGTATCTATGTATCCAACATCCTCTTTGGACATGAACCATATTAAAGTGGCATACTTACCATAACTTGCATGGCTTAGTATATCCAACTCACCATTGATCTTCTCTTCTCTTATCCTTCCATCATCCACTCCCAATAGGGTTCTACTTCATAAGATGACATCATCAATGATACCACATCGATATCACTGACTTAGATATACTTTCTTTGGTATAACTATTATATAGGCATTCTCTCAAGAGGTATACCAGTTATTTTATAAAGAAACAAGATAGATAAGTACTATACCTATAGAAGACTAGATAAGAATACTCTATATACATATGATGTTATTATTCTCAAGTGAATAACCATCATAGGTCATAGATAGATATAGTTTAGATAAAATAACTTCCTATAGTCTTTACCAAACTACAAGTCTCCTAAAAGGTTTCAAACCTAATGTCGCTTTGCTCTGATACCAGCTGCGGTGACCCAGCACACCACTGCATGGTGTAGTGTGCAAGTCGTTGACATAATACTCACAGAAGGACCTATCCATGAATATTATATCTCTCAGAGTGGTACAACAGAAACATAGCAGGTCCAAGGTAACACTATAGGATTACAACACTATTCATTACAAAACTTCGAGAACTTCCTCGATACATAGAGGATACTCTCGTGCAAATGAAATCCAGAAAAGATCCAATTCGTATCACTAAGCTGGAGATTAACTCTAGCTCTACTTCCTAATCCACTACTGTTGTTGTCACAGCCTTAATCCACTCTATCTGGAGTATCTCTATTTCATTTTGTACTCGTCCTTTCAACAGACGTGGTCGCCTCCGTTGGCAGAGTGATCTCCTCGACATCGTTGACATTGCTCCTTCGTGGCCATAGTTGTCGTCGTGCTTCGGTTGGTGAAGTAGCGGTTGACTCCTTGATGAAGATCTCGATGTCGTGATGGACCACCGTCAACTCCTTTGATGGCTCCAAAATCTAAGCAGGGGTCAAATGGGGAAAGGGTGAGTAACCAGCGTTACCCAGCAAGTCCATCATGTACGGTGGGAAGTTTGATGCACTAATTACAACTTTAGACTCTAGGGAGCCTTAAGCTTAATGCAAGGTTTTTGTAAACATTTCTTCAAGAGGTAGCTTTTATTCTGAAAACTATGTCCGTCATCCTTCACAGGGCTAGAACTTTCATGGAGTTCCTTTCCTGCAGCGTTCGCAGCTCCTTCCCGGAACAGGGAGTAACATGTTATAATTTTATTACACTCTGCAGAGGTGCGTTACTTTACCCATAAGAGATCAAGACTTTGTTGCACAACCGGGCGATCTTTCCCGTCCACACTCTCTTTGGTGTGGGGACCAGTTTTTGATCCAAGTCATTCACTGTGCTTATCCGCACAACGCATGCCCACCCAATTCATGCATAGCAGAATCACCCCTGATGCCCTACCCCTCACGGTAGACACCTAGGCATCCTCTTGCAGACCATCATAGACACCAGAGTCCGTGGGCATTAAGGGATCCCACCCATGTTGCATGTAGTCGCACATGATCTACAGCGTACGGCTCTGGCTGCCCGTTGACATGCATCCGAGAGAAGTATCACAGATGGCATTTCCCGTCCCATTCCAGGTCTTATGGTTAACGCGTCTTTACGGCGCAATCATTATGACGGCATTGGTTGTTAATCCTAGATAATACTTTCCCTTGCAAATGGAACCTCCGGACCTATTCTTCTTACCATGGTCCCATTTGCCAACCATAATAGGTTACCACCAAGCAGGTAGATAGCCAAATAGTCATATTATTAAAGAAATAGGTTTTATGCTTTCTTTTGTATAAAGGTGATAGTATTTTAAGGTTTTGCAAATAGTTTTATAATAAATATTTCAAGAGGTATGAGCAAGTGATGAACTTGCCTGAGGCAGAGGTGGCAGTTCATGCCCTTCGGGGTTCTAGGGTGCGTCAGAATCCGGAGATCTGAAAACAGCAAAGTAGTCCGGGTAAGGACTACTGGAAACACTTGCAATATGCTATTATGCATAAATATGAGATGCATCGAATTTGACCCAAAATACCCAAACTTACAAGTAAGCGCTTAGCGTTATTGATTACTTTGTTAACGGTGAGATCTTTGAGTTGTTATAACTTTTAGACTTAGGTGTTTGCTATGATTATCGAAGTAATGTTTTACATGAGTAATAAACAACTTACAGATGCTCAATTAAGAATTGCATTTATTTCATAATTTTATTTTATTTAACTACTATCAAAAAGTAATAACACTAGAGTGATTGATTTTTAAATGAACTCCTTTTTGTGTGTTTTACCTAGGATGAGTAACGGAACAGTCATTTACATTATGCTATTTGAGTTCAAACTTTATGTGTTGAACCTTTATTTCAAAATTATTTTCTTTTAGAAAATTAGTTGTTTTAGAAGCTAGTACAAATCAATTCCACTTACTACCTTTGAATTAATTACATAAGAAAATTCTTTTCAAAAATTTATTTTAAAATAATTGAAATCATATCCATTTATGGATCTTAGTATTTTTATTCAATAAAACCTTTTTAATAAATTAAATAAAAATCATATTTGAAATCCTTATAAAATTTGGAGTTGAAAACATATTTTTATTTAATTTTAGGAATTTATTTGCATTTCAAAATTTTAGGTGATGTTTATGTGGCATTTTGGTAATTCTAAACAACTTTTATTTTTTTGTTGGTTAAACAATTATCAATTTAGCATAATCAAATAGATTTCATTTTTCTAAGCATTTTGATATATTATTTGTATTTTTTTGATAAACAGATTAAAAGTTATTGATTTTCTGGAAAAGATTAAATATCTGACAGAGGGTCCCACTGGTCAGGTTTTTATTTAATTAAAAATTGGATAAGATCGTGCTGACGTCATCTGACGTCAGCCACCACGGCCAGCGGCCAAGCCGACCACGCGCCGGCCGACTCCGGCCGACCCCGGCCACGCGGACGTGCGCGTTCGACGCGCACGGTCGCGACGCACCTAAGGGTGGCGATGCTCAAGTGGCTTTGCAAGATTCATATTTGTGGTCTTTATCATTTGACTATTTTCTTCCTTGGGATTTAATTCCATTGGAGAAATATTTTTATGTGGCTTTTCTTAATAGGAAGCTGATTAGATTAAGAGGTTGATACTTTGCCTTCTTGGTAAATGATTCAGTGCCTCTTGTCCCTTTTTCTTGTATTGATCAAATGCTGCTCCTCATCCTTGTTGACTGCTTGACTCCAGATGATCCAGCTGATCCAAGGACCCTTGTTGCTCTTATATTAAAATTGATTCTCTCTAGTCAAAACTTGGATATAAGGGCAAGAACCTAATAACCATTAATTAAGCTCCAAAGTTAAGTTGCCTCACCCTTGTGATGAAGGCAAACATTTCATTCAAAGGACACTCTCCTTCTGACCAGGTATATTCTTATTTGAAATTCACTTGCTTTAATGCATACAAAAGAAATCTGTTAACAAGGTTGCATGGCTTGTTACCAAATAATTCTATATAACACAAAGCCTTTAAATTTCACCCCAGGTTTCTTTATTATTCAATTTGTCTTGCAGGAATGTTTTTTGGAAAGATTTGAAGATAAGAAGCTAAGATCAAATAAGAAGGTCAAGTTTGATGTAATAAAGTAGATTACTTAAGCATTTATATTTCTTTTATGTTGGGGCAAAGTAAAGACAATGTTTTAAAGTACTCAACCAATTACATTATTTACTTTGCTTTAATAACTGTTTGAGTTGTGTTAGGTGTTGAGTTGATATTTATTTATGAGTTATTTGCTTATTTGTATAAGCATGTATAACTTTGTTATTCATCTAAATAAGTTCTCCAATTCAATATCATTTGCATATTACAATTTGGATCTGATTTCCCGCAACCAGTAAAAATGTCTGGAGGTCATGACAAAATTAATCACATTCACCTCAGATGAGCTAAACTCTATTCATGAAGTTGAATGATCTCCAATCCCTCCAGGGTTTTATTTTGCGAAAAATTTATTCGGATTTTCAGATGCATGCATGCAGATACACAAAATCATACTTCTACCCTTCGTTGGTTGTTAAATGCTGGGGTATTACAGTATATGAGATTAATTGAATCTCCGGCATCATGGTTCAATCGATAAAGAGTTTCGTTGATTGTGTAGGAATTAATATGGACATCCCGGTTCCGCTATTAATTATTGATAGGATCATGTCTACACATTCTCGAACCCGTAGGGTCACACACTTAAATGCTCCGACGAAGTTAGGTTTAACAATGAATTGAATGATGGAATGGACGAATGGTGATTCGGAGTCTCGGATGGGATCATAGACGTCACGAGGAGTTCTGGAGGAGTCCGTAGAATAAGATTCATATAAGGAAAGAGGTTTCCGGAGGTATCGGAAAAGTTCCGGAATATTTCGGTAGGGTACCGGAAGGTTCTAGAAAGTTCTAGAGGAGTCTAGAAGTAGGGCCCACCTAAAGTATGGGGCCCACATGGACCAAGGGGGTGCAGCAACCACATGGGATGCGCACCACCCATAGGCCCATATGGGCCTAGCCGGCCAAAGGGGAAAGGAGAGGAGGTGGAGTCCTAGGAGGACTCGGCTTGCTTGGCAAGCAAGCAAGTCCTAGGGCCGGCCGGCCCTAGGCTTGCCCTTTCCTCCACCTATTTAAGGGGGTGGAGGGAGGGGTGCGGCACACCCAAGGGAGCCCCCCCCCCCCCCCAAGCCACACCACCACCAAGCCGCCGCCCTAAAACCCTAACCCTAGCTGACCTCCTCCACCTTGCCGCCGCGCCACCCCTAGCCCTTGGGCTGGTGCGCCACCACCTTCTCCTCCTCCTCTTGCTTGGCTTAGGCGAAGCCTGATTGCTACTGATGAAGAGTTGGGTGTGATGCATGTAAAATGCATACATGAACTTTGCACTATGATACTTGTATTCCATTCATATTTGCATCATATAAGGGGCATATTACTGTTATTTAATGATTTTTGGTAATTAATAATGATTTCCCCTTTTTATGGAATTAATCATGCGCAGGCAGAAAACCCATATTTCTTTCCTTATTTATTTCAGGGCCTTAACGACGTCATAATGAGCTGCAAATTTACGGGGATCATTATTTTCGAAGGAGGAAGACCTAGGAGTGAAGGAAACAAGCGAACGGAGGCCGGAGGGGTGAAAGAGGGTGCCCCACGCGGCCAGGTACAGGGGCCACGTGGGCCCACCTCTTTTGGCCCTCGTGGCCCCGTTTGCGACGATCCTTCTTCCTGAAGCTTCCTCGTGACCTAAAAACGCCTATATAAAGAGCCCCCCGATGTTTTTCGGGAGAGGGCCGCCACACGAGAGAAACAAGAAACAGAGACCAGGAGGCTGCAGATTGGAGGGGGGAACTCCGGCGGAGCACTGCTGGAGAGGTCTCCTTCTTCTCCATCGACATCTCCACCGTCTCCATGATGAAGAGGGAGTAGTCCACCTCTGGACTATCGGTTTGTGGCAGTAGCATATGTATCTCTCTCTCTCTTGAGCTTCACTAATTAGCACCGTATGAGCTGCTGAACATGATTACGGTCATCGTTGTATTACCTTTGTGGTGGATCTTTTTATGAGTTAATATATGTTGCGATTGCAATGTTTATTTCAGTTATGAAAGTAGATGCATATTATGTACCCCGTTTTTGTATCCTTGTTTTGATCAAGCATATTTATGAGAGCGTGTGAGGGGGAACGTGTGTTAGGTGGAGTAACGGAGGTGGTGATGTGATAAGCTGACAACTTAATATCGCGATCCATTGGGTGTTTACCTTACTTTGTTGCCTCACTAGGGATAAACCAAAATACCATGTTGCAAGGTATGAGGAGTGACAAGCCTCTACCTATGACTAGATCCTGCATGTTCTTATTTTCACTTCATGTCATTAATCTTAAGGCTATACTCTGAGTCATCTTAATTACTAAGGTGTTATGATTTAGTTCGCATCTTGGTGGAGTATAAGTGAGACTAATAATCAAAAGGTCTCTATGTTCGGACGTGATGCCCATATAATTAGTAACATGTCATTAAACTTGTTTGCAATCTCATATGTTAATCCTAAGTCTACTTATTTGCCACACTATATTAAAGAGAGAGTGCATGTGTGAAACCATGAACCCCGGTCCATTTTTAATCATAAGAAACAACTTTCCAACCACATTCAAGCATTTTCTACATTCAGCCATTTTAAAATCAGAAAATATAAAAACACTTTTATTCATTGCATACACATATAAAAACCCCAAAAATATCATCCATCATCATTACTATCATCCTTGCATTACTACTTACCACCATTGCATATTATTTACTGTTTTGCATTCATTATTATCTTAATATCATTCTCACACCTTGTGCTTGACAACCACTTGGTGAGGTTGAGGGCACAAAGCAATCTACTTTGTTTGCAGGAAATCTAGAGAAGGACAAGGAGATAAAATCCCCACTACTGATTCCCCGAGAGTTCGATATTAAACCCTCGAGTCACCCTCGTGGGGAAAAAACTTCCACTTCTACATACTCCGCACTTGGAGGCTCAACCTATCCCATATATTATTTTCCTTTCAGGGTATCAAGAGTGCTTGTTGGCGTAGTTGAGGGAGAAACACTCTCATCAATTCCGTCATCACGTGTTTTTTCTGGCGCCGTTGCCGGGGAATCATAGCTGGAAGGTCTTATCCAAGGATATCACAACAAAGTCAACTTCATCACCAACTTGTGCTAACACCTAAGCTTGGAGAGGTTGCACCTACGTGAGCATCATCTTGTCCATCTTTATCTTCAAGCATTTTATTTTGTGTTGTTATTGTCTTGTATATCATTTTTAGATTTCGGTTTGCATTTTTTATTTTCAGTTTTGCATTTTGTTTTGCATTAGTTAATTCGATTTGCATTATTTAGTGTCATTTTATTTTCAGTTTTGCATAAAAAATTAAAAACACATAAAAACTTGCAAATGGAAAAGAGAACTTTTTGGCCATTTAGTGTTAGGAATTCCCCTCAAGATAAGAATGTCCCTATTGAGAAAATTGAGGTAGATTCTAATATAATGAAATCAATCTATGAAAATCGTTTCTATGGAAAACCTAAGGAAGATCCTTTAACTCATCTTAAGAAATTTGATGAAAGATGCAACATGCTAAAACTGAACTGTCCTAATGTTAGACTTAAGCTTTTTACTTACTCTTTAGGGGGGAAAGCATTAGATTGGATATTGAGATGGCCACCTGGTAACTTTAGCATCTGGTTTAATTTGAAAGCTGCTTTTGTTGAAAGATTTTGTTCCATTGAAATGATTTGCAGTTCTAAACAAATGGTTATCAAGTTTAAACAAGAGGAAGATGAACCTTTGGTAAAAACATGGGAAAGATTTAGAAGTTTAGGTTTTGGAATGGAACATGGTCTTAGAGATTGGATGCTCATGCATATCTTTTATAGAGGATTATCTGAAACCTCTAGAGTCTTTTTGGATAAGGAGTGTGAAGGTTCTTTTATGAATATGACTGCTTCTAATACTTATTATCTACTTGATGGCTTGCTTTTGGAAGCAAAAATTAAAAAAAGTTTAGATAAAGCCCAAGTACCTGAAGATGTTTTTGATGACCGTTATGAAATATTTGATCTTTATAATAGGGGAGTAAAAGTTGAAGAAGTTAAGATGCTTAGTGAATTTAATGATCGTTTGCTTGATTTAGAGAATTGTACCTTGCATGAATTAATATCTATCTTACAAAAATTTGTAAGTGATCCTTCTATTGATGTTAACCAATCTGGTTTTGGTTCCTATATTGCTAATCATGTCTTGAAAGAAAAAATTGCTAGATACAATCAAGGAGCTATGATACCACCTAAGCTTGGGGATATATGGATCCCCAAGGTGCTAGTAACTATTGGAAAAGAGACACACCATGCCATACTTGATCTAGGATCTAGTGTCTCTATTTTATCTAAAGAATTATATGAAGTACTTGAATTAAAGAATCTTGAAAAATGCTCTGTTGAACTTGCACTTGCTGATAATACCATTAAACGTGCTTTAGGAAAAGTAAATGATGTTATGCTAGAGTTACATATGACTTTTGTACCTGTGGATTTTCTAATCATGGATATGGAGAATAAAACCTCTAGTCCTATTATTCTTGGAAGACCTTTTCTTCGTACCATAGGGGCTATTATTTATTCAAAGGAAGGGAATGTGAAGTTTCAATTTCCACATAAGAAATGCATGGAACACTTCCCAAGGAAGAAGGGCACAACTTTTAAGCTCCCTCATGAGCTTCATCTTCGGTAAACAACAAGTAAGTAAGCCTAGCTATATGGCTATAAAGAAAGCACTTTACGGGAGGCAACTCGGCTGTTTTTATTTGGATTTTCTTTGTGTCCTCTTGCTGTAACAAGAGATTGTTTTCTTAGCTTAGTTTCCGAAATTTTTAATAAAGTGTCAAGTTTTACCTATTTTGGTTTGAAAAAGTTGCTACTTCTATTCGAAGATTTTATTCTTGCACGAAGTCTGTGCACGGTTCGATTTTTCATTGGTATTATGTAATTCCGATTGATCTGAGATTTTAACTGTAACTGCAAATTTTCATCCTATGTATGCCTGAATGTTTTAAGAATTTTTAGATGAGTTTAAGTAGGACAGAAAAATACGTTTTGCTGCTGCTGTTTTTCTGGACAGATTCTGTCCCATATTGTTTTATGCATAGTTTGAACTTTTGAGTTGAATCTTTTTGATACAATTGATTTTATGAGTGGGAATACAAAACTGATCATTCATATGAATTTTAGTCCATGGATTATATGCAGCAAGAAGCCTATTTGTTTATCTCTACTAATATCACCCCACAGAAAAGAAATGGGAGAAACAGTGTTTTGAAGTTTTTTCACAGGGATTGGAGGAGATGCACCATGAGTTATCCAAGGATAGTGAAAACCATAAGCTTGGGGATGTGGAGAACATCCCCACTGAACCAACATACTCTCGGTTTGCACACGTCTAACTTCTGTTTTTCATTTGAAACACTTTATCGCATAAACTTGGAGCGTCTTTTTGTTTGTTTTTGCCTTGATTTTTATTTTGTGAGACCACCACACTATCATTTATATATGAGAAAGCTACTGGAAATATGGGTTGAAATATCTTGCATGGTTTTGTTGTATTGGGGAAAGGGATGTCTAAGTTGATTTTTAATGACACATATAGTTGCATGATTCATGAGCTTCTTTATGAGTAATAATTTGCAAATGCTTTATCATGAGCTATCTTTTATTCATGTTTTGATGGTGTATGTTATTTAACCTTGTTTGACATGAATTAGTTAGTTTTATGGACGCTCATGCATGCATCTAGATGGTCATCCTTCTCCCTTTTGCTAGCCCAAAAATTCCAACAAGTAAAAACTTGTTTCCAGCACCCTCAACCCAAGTTTTTCCAGTGAGTCCACCATATCTACCTGTTAGCTTTATGCTATTCCAAGTATGTTTACCATGTTATTTGTGTTATCTATACCTCTAAATGAAAATGATTATGTTATTTATTGTAATGGGAAAAATTGGTTAAAAAACTGTCGCGAACTTGATGCACACTTTATTTTTATTGCGTTTAATAAACATGAACCATTGTGATTAATATTATGATGATAGTGGCTTGATAAATGTTTAAGGTTGGGAGTTAGCCCATATGTTCTGTCACATGCAAAAGCTTTCAACATGTTCCATCATTTATTTAGTTGATATCATGTACTTTTGTTTATGGATGCCTATCATGGTGAAATAATGTGGAAATAGAGTAAGTTTAAATGAGTTTGTATAAATGGTTAGAGAAAAACCTGGGCCGCTAATCTAAGCCATGCATCATTCATGGTGGAAATTTACTTACATGCTATTTTGAACTTTCTGTGATACACCCTACAATAAAAAGCTATATCAAGTGGTAAATAAAAATGGTGTTGAGGTTGTTCATTATGTTTGTTTGTCTTGTTGTTTTGATGTGGGCTTGATCCATATCATGGGACAAGAGGTACCCCAGTTGAGGCTCTTGATAATACCATTATTACTTATAATGATAGATAACTTAAACTTGCTTTGTTTCCCAACATGAGTAATCATGGTGTAGGTACTTGTATTCAAGGGGCATGAGACATCTAACCTTTACTTTATCAAGGCCACTACTCATATTTGCTTTCACATTTAACTTTAATCATTCAAGATGCTATGATAGGGGAATGAGAGCTTGACACAAGTATTACCATTGCAATCAATAACTCAAGTAGACTAGTTTGGAGGATAGATGAAACTTATGCATGTTTTATCTCTACTCATTTATATATCCTTTTCAAAGTGTCCACCTTTTACTTTCAGATTTTCATCTTCACTCTATGACCAATGTAGGATGTTCTTACTTATCATATTGCATACTTGTGGTCCATATTACTATCCTTTATGTTACACTTTGTGAACTATCATTGAACATCTTTGCATTGAATACTTGATATCACTTTATAAACTGTTTGCATATTGCTACTTCTTTGAATTAATGAATCATTTGACTTTATGTAGCAGTAGCAATCATCTTTTATATCCATGTTGTTATTATATTGCAAAGTTCATGTTAGTTTTATCACTTTCATACTCGAGGACGAGCATGAGTTAAGCTTGGGGATGTTGATGCATGTAAAATGCATACATGAACTTTGCACTATAATACTTGTATTCCATTCATATTTGCATCATATAAGGGGTATATTACTGTTATTTAATGATTTTTCGTAATTAATAATGATTTCCCCTTTTCATGGAATTAATGCTGCGTAGGCAGAAAACCTCTATTTCTTTCCTTATTTATTTCAGGGCCTTAACGACGTCATAATGAGCTGCAAATTTACGGGGATCATTATTTTGGAAGGAGGAAGACCTAGGAGCGAAGGAAGCAAGCGAACGGAGGCCGGAGGGGCAAAAGAGGGTGCCCCATGTGGCCAGGTACAGGGGCTGCGTGGGCCCACCTCTTTTGGCCCTCGTGGCCCCGTTTGCGACGATCCTTCTTCCTGAAGCTTCCTCGTGACCTAAAAACGCCTATATAAAGAGCCGTCCGATGTTTTTCGGGAGAGGGCCGCCACACGAGAGAAACAAGAAACAGAGACTAGGAGGCTGCAGATTGGAGGGGGGAAACTCCGGCGGAGCGCTGCCGGAGAGGTCTCCTTCTTCTCCATCGACATCTCCACCGTCTCCATGATGAAGAGGGAGTAGTCCACCTCTGGACTATGGGTTTGTGGCAGTAGCATATGTATCTCTCTCTCTTGAGCTTCACTAATTAGCACCGTATGAGCTGCTGAACATGATTACGGTCATCGTTGTATTACCTTTGTGGTGGATCTTTTTATGAGTTAATATATGTTGAGATTGCAATGTTTATTTCAGTTATGAAAGTAGATGCATATTATGTACCCCGTTCTTATATCCTTGTTTTGATCAAGCATGTTTATGAGAGTGTGTGAGGGGGAACATGTGCATTAGTTGGAGTAACGGGGGTGGTGATGTGATAAACTGACAACTTAATATCGCGATCCATTGGGTGTTTACCTTACTTTGTTGCCTCACTAGGGATAAACCAAAATACCATGTTGCAAGGTATGAGGAGTGACAAGCCTCTACCTATGACTAGATCCAGCATGTTCTTATTTTCACTTCATGTCATTAATCTTAAGGCTATACTCCGAGTCATCTTAATTACTAAGGTGTTATGATTTAGTTCGCATCTTGGTGGAGTATAAGTGAGACTAATAATCAAAAGGTCTCTATGTTAGGACGTGATGCCCATATAATTAGTAACATGTCATTAAACTTGTTTGCAATCTCATATGTTAATCCTAAGTCTACTTATTTGCCACACTATATTAAAGAGAGAGTGCATGTGTGAAACCATGAACCCCGGTCCATTTTTAATAATAAGAAACAACTTTCCAACCACTTTTAAGCATTTTCTACATTCAGCCATTTTAAAATCAGAAAATATAAAAACACTTTTATTCATTTCATACACATATAAAAACCCCAAAAATATCATCCATCATCATTACTATCATCCTTGCATTACTACTTACCACCATTGCATATTTATTTACTGTTTTGCATTCATTATTATCTTAATATCATTCTCACACCTTGTGCTTGACAACCACTTGGTGAGGTTGAGGGCACAAAGCAATCTACTTTGTTTGCAGGAAATCTAGAGAAGGACAAGGAGATAAAATCCCCACTACTAATTCCCCGAGAGTTCGATATTAAACCCTTGAGTCACCCTCGTGGGGAAAAAACTTCCACTTCTACATACTCTGCACTTGGAGGCTCAACCTATCCCATATATTATTTTCGTTTCAGGGTATCAAGAGTGCTTGTTGGCGTAGTTGAGGGAGAAACACTCTCATCAATTCCGTCATCAGGGTGGTGCCCCAAGCGAAGGCGGAGATGTAGCAAGCAGCAGTTTTCCCTCGATATTGAACCGAGGTTTATCGAACCAGTAGGACCTTAAAATCAACAACGAGGTGAACGTCAATGTGTCACGCATTCCGTTGACGAACTTGGACCTACACACAATCAACCAAAATACTTTGCCCCCAATGGCGGAAAGGTTGTCAATCTTTCCGGTCTCGCAGAAAACAAAGCGGTTAATTGTATAGTGAAATAGATGAAATATGAAAAGTGACCAGAGGAGTAATGATGGTGAAAAGTGATGAATAAAGGTTGCAATCGATGTAAAAACATGGACCGGGGGCCATGGTTTCACTAGTGGAGTCTCTCAAGTAAATAGAACATTCATATGATGGGTAAACAAATTACAGCTGGGCAATTGATAAGATTATAACACAAACTTAATCTAGCTATGACAAATAGAACATGATAATATTTAAGTAGGCATCACGACAATGAACAAAGACCGTTGAGTTCAACTGCATCTTTGTCTAAAAAGTCCACCGTGGGATCGCTATCCAGCCTGTCACCCATCGGTATTAAGTTGCAAGCAACAGACATTTGCATTAAGTAAAGCGCATGAAGTAAACAATATTAAATATGAAAATAGACTTTAACACCGCTGTTTTACCCTTAGTAGCAACAGCACACCTCGCCCTTAGACGTTTCTGTCACTCGTGCCCAGGAACAAAAGGGGGCATGAACCCACTATCTAGCATAAATACTCTCTTGGAGATACACACAATCACTTGGCCAAAGTAACTACACACATCGGAGAGCATGCAAGAACATAAATCAACATATAAGAATCATGCACAATCTGATCATAACTTTATAATCCATCGGATCCCAGCAAACACATCACATATCATTACAATAATCGATCTTGATCATGTTAGGCAGCTCACAAGATCATAAGACATGAAGCACAATAGAGAGAGACTACCATCTAGCTACTGCCATGGACCCAAGGTCCAAGGTGGGACTAGTCACAAATCATCCCGGAGGAAGGCATGGTGATGAAGAGCCCTCCGGGATCGATCTCCCCTCCGGCAGGGTGCCGGGATTTGCTTCAGAATCACCCCCGAATTAGGGTTTGAGGTGACAGTGCCTCGGGATGACTTTTCTGGAAAATAATGGCCGCCTGGTAGTTTTTAGGGTTTTTTGGATTTTATAGGCGTCGGAGGGGGCCGAGGCGGGCCCCACCCGTGGGTCCAGGGGGCCGCGGCAGGGGGCGCCTGCGCCCTGTGGGTGGCCCCTCAGGCTCCCTTTTGGTCTTAGGGTGTCTTATTTTGCATAAAAAATCTCCGTAAATTTTCGTCCAATTCCGAGAATATTTCCAGAAGTGATTTTCTGAAATACAAAAACAGCAAAAATAGGGAACTGGCACTGGGCATCTTGTCAATAGGTTAGTCCAACAAAATGCATAAAAATGATGTGATATGATAATAGAAACATGTGACAACATCACAAAATTAGCATGGATCACTCAAAAATTATAGATATGTTTGACACGTATCAAAGCCCTGCTCGCGGAGATCTACACCATCATCACCACCACACCGTCGTGCTGCTGAGATTCATCAAGCCACGTCTACCTCGCTTGCGGGATCAAGGAGTTGACGTCTTCATCGAGCTGAACGTGTGGATACCGCGGAGGTTCTGTTCGTTGCGGCACTTCGATGGATTGGATCTTAAGGATAATACATCTCCTCGCGACTAGATACGTCTAGTTGTAGGGATTGACTAGCCAACCCCTGCATCGACAAAACACGTTTGTTCGTTCTTCAAGGGTAAGAGATTGGATCTCCTTCTCGCTACTTGCATCTAGTAGATCTAGATCGTGGGGTTTATTCCGCTTGTTTCATAGGAAAATTTTTGTTTTCCATGCAACGACCCCATCAGAAAGAGATGCACTCTTCGGTGAGATAGCCCTAGACGATGCTTCCATCTGGACTGGCCCTGTTACGAACGTATCCTTTGATGACACCATTCATCCTTTCGAACGGCATCATGCCATGCAGGAACATCGGCCCGAGCTGGATGATATCATCCACGACATGGATCAGCAAATGCACCATAACATCGAAGAATGCGGGAGGGAAGTAAATCTCAAGCTCATTTAGTATCACAATGATCTCTTCCTGTAGCCTTACGGCTTTCTTCATGCTAATCGACTTTCGAGAGATGACGTCGAAAAAGTTGCATGGGCTGAATAGCGTTTGACGGACGTGTGGGTCCATTATCTCTCGGAGTGCAACCGAAAGTATCTGCGTCATCAGCACGTGACAGTCATGAGACTTCATCCCGCTGAACTTTTGTTTCGCTGCGTCGAGATATCTGCATATCTTCCCCGCATAACCGGAAGGAATTTTCACTCCGAGAAAGCACTTGATAAACTGTTTGATCTCCTTCTGGCTTAGAGTGAAGCACGAAGGAGGGCAGTAATAGTCATTCTGTTTCTCCTTTTTGCCCTTCTGACGACCTTCCGTCTCCTCCTCCTCGGACAAATCATTATCATCGTCAGGGCGTCCTCCGTGGAGATCTTTCCTGATGCCCAATGATCTCAGGTTGCTTCTTGCTTTTGACCCATCTTTGGTCCTCTCCGGCATGTTGAGAAGGGTGCCAAGCAGACTCTCGCACACGTTCTTCGTGATATGCATGACATCAAGGCTATGAGGCGTTTCGAGGATCTTCCAATACGGGAAGTCCCAGAAAACAGACCTTGTTTTCCATACCTTCAGCAGTGGTGGTGGAGCCTTTTGCTTCTTCCCGGCGGAGGGCACTCATCCCAGTTTTTGTCAACCTGACGTTTCTTGGATCGTCCCCCAAAGTTGGGTATTCAAAGTCTAATGCTTCCCACTGCTTAGCATCTGAAGGGTGTCTCAGCATCTTATCCGCCTCTTCGTTTTTGTCATCATTTTCCGGCTTATTCCTTTCCGCGTGCCAGCGCATTAGCTTTGCTTCCTTAGGGTCTGTGAAAAGCCGCTGCAGACGAGGAATGATCGGAAGGTACCATACCACTTTTCGAGGAGCTTTCTTCTTCCCTTTCTTGTATCGAGCAACGCAGCACACCGGACATGCAGTTTTCTCCGCGTCATTTTCCCGATAAATGAAGCAATCATTGATGCAGACGTGGTATTTGATGTGCGGTAAATAAAAAGGGCACACGATTTTTTTTGGCCTCTTCGATACTGCTAGGACACGTGTTCCCCTCGGGAAGACGATCGTGCCAAAATTTCAAGTTCTCATCGAAGTTTGCGTCTGTCCATTTGTGTTTTGCCTTCATCTGCAGAGCCATGACCGTTACTTTCAAGCGGGTATCCTCGGGCCCACATCCCGCATACAACGGAGTATTCGAGTCTATCTCCAGCTGCGCCAGCTTAGCCTTCTCTCTAGCCGCGTTACTCGACTTTCTGAGAAGTAATTCTTGAACATGAGGGTCCCGCACGACTGAAGTTAGCAGTGTCGGCGTGCCCGCATCTTCTCCACCATTTATGTCGGCTTCTTCTTCATCATCATGCCCGACATATTCTTCGTCATCATAATCGGGAGGCGCCTCTTCGTCTTCCTGATCATTTCCCTCCGCACCCCCATGGACGTCCTCATCATCATCCTCGTAAGTGAAGTCATCCATAAAACCTTTCCTGAGCAAATGCTCCTGCAATGTGCCGGAAAAGGGATCGAGCATGGTGCCGAGTTTGCATGTTCGACATGGACACTTTATCCCGGTGTCGTTGTTTTTAACCATCACGGTCGTCGCATATTTCAAATATCTAGCAACAATACTTTCGCTCATCATGATGACCCATTGTCGCCACGCTCTACATATAGAACAAAAGAATTATATTAGAAACAAAATATTTCACGGAAAAAATCGGCATGACCTTTGCTAATTTTTGGCCCCTAGGAGTGCCGGAAAATTCACCGAAATGGAAATGAATCTACATTTCGGCGAAAGTATCGGCAACTCATCATTTCGATCATGGCATACACATATGCAAACACACGCCGGCGCATCACAACCTTCTTCATCATGTAGATTCATCACATACAACCACACACACATCACATGCAACCAATTCTCATCCATCACATGCATACAACCACACACATCACAACCTTCTCATCAATCACATACAACCACACACATCACAACTTTCTCATCCATCACATACACTCACCTTCTAACGAAGACGTCGAAAGAGAGAGGGCCCGGAGGAGGAAGATCGAGCACGACGTGTGGGAGATGTTTCCTCACATATATATGATGAAAATAAGTGATTTAGGTGGCAAAATATGTGAAGAGAGAGAAGGAAATGAGGTGGGGAGGAGGAAGGGGCGAGCGGATCTGAAAATGATTGGGGGAAGAAGAGGAGAGGAGAAGAGGAGAAAAGGGGGTGGTGCTGGTGCAGCCAAAAAGGTAAAAAGTGCAGCCACTTAGCCGTGGCATACCAAAACAGTCTGCGCCACCACTATATATTATCCGTGACGCACTTATATGCCCTGCGCCACGGCTATGTGGGGATAAAAGTGGTGCCAAAAAGTTTCAGCTGGGACCCACACTTAGCAGTGGCGCATGGTAATGTGGTGCGCCACGGCTAAGTGGCCACAGAAAGTGGCACCGGGTCCCACACTTATCCGTGGCGTATGGGACGGCCGCTGCTCCACGACTATTTCCGTAGCTGTGGCGCACATATTTCCGACGCGCCACGCATACGTGTGCACAGGCCGGCCGGCCAGGGACCAGCTTAGCCGTGGCGCAGCATCCGGGGCCATGCGCCACGACTATATGTAGTTACCCGTGGCGCAGCAACGTATAATTAGCCCTGGCGCATGCCATGTGTGGTGCGCCACGGCTCCTTGACTTACCTACAAGCCTTTTCCGGCTATTGCTTGCTTATGCGAGTCAAGGTTTACTGGATTGACGATGAAATCTGCTAAGTAGTGCTTGCTGGTTGCTGCTTGCTACTGCTATATCTGTTCCCTACTCAAATCTGCAGTTTTTTATTTCTGAACATGTTTGCATTTTTTTTCAAGATGATTGGTATTAGCTGCATGTTTGACGGCCTAGACTAGGACACTGTGCTAGTAACGACGATGCCCCCGATTAGGGTGGCATAAAGAAAAAGAATATGGGCCCATGTGGATTAACGTGGCGTGGTCAATAGGGTTGCACAACGTCTTTGACGGGGCGTCATGCTGTCTAACACGACACCCCAGGTGCGAGCTCCTCAAAAAGGTCAAAACTTAAATTTTTAAATATGATTAATTTTGTGATTTAAATTTAAATTTAGATCAAATTTGTCAAAATTCACCCCCAAAAAAAATCTTGCCGGAGCTCCCGAGGAGTCTTTAATTATCACGGACGTGAACTACCGTGAACTTGGCCACAGCACCAAACATTCATGCGTGCAGAAAACGAGGAACTCCTTTGACCAAAGTTCTGAAGTGAAGATCGAGGAGTACGCTTCAACCGATGAGACCCTTGCGTTGCATGAGCAACACATTTCTTAGCATGCGCGCTGCCTCAGAAGCCGTGAGGTCTTTGTTGAATATATTAGCAATTTAGCATATGATTTAATCCATAAAAATAGGAAACAATTCATGACTGGAACAAATATTAAACTAAGCATGTGATCTACTAATACAGTAGACATAGAGATCAAATCTACAGCCATTACTACGAATAGAAACTGTAATAAGATCTGAAACAGAAAGGACAAAACCACGTACATCGCAGCGGGAGTGGAACCGCTGCCATCCCCGTTGTCGCTCATGTTGTCGATGAAGAGGTTGCCGATGTCGGGGAAGAAGTCGTCGTTGGAGAAGTAATCGCTGCCAGTAGTCGCGCGAGTGCGCTCCCCAAAAACCTGATCGCCCCTCTCCCGTACAGGATCACGAGAGGCGGAGTTTCGGAGGCCTACTGTCCCACCTAGCGGTGTACGCCGGAAGACGGGATGGAGAAGACTTGGAAAACGGCGGCGCAAGGTTCTGGAACTGAAACGACGAGAGACCATGTGTTTGTACGCACGGCTAGGGTTAGCTCAGCCTGTATATGTAGTGCGAGTCGGGTAGAACGTGAGCGCAGCCCCACGTTCGAGTCGGTAACAGCCCCACGATTCAAAAGAATCGGAAACGGCTGAGTGATTAACGCGTCCGTTAATTACTAATTAATTGACTCATTAATTTTCCCGAACAGCAAAAAGATAGCCATCGGCTCGGCTCATTCCCGCAACCCGCGGCGCGTCGTGACGAGTCGAGGCGGGCGGCGGAGGAGGAGCGCGCGTGTGGCATTCTCTTATTCTCTCTCTTTTCTGTGCTTATACAAGTGCTAGTACAGCTCACCTTATAAGCTGGTGCAACTCTCATCCAACTAGCAGTATGGGACTAAACTTGTAGTTACGTTCCACCACTTGCTAGCATGAATGGGCCAATGAGAATTTCAGGATTTTAAGTTGGGCTTTGGACCAAAGGCCCACTAGTAAACTAGTAAAAATCCAACAATCCCCCACAAAGTCTCATTAGCACATCTCATCATTCAGTTCCAAAACATTGTTTTATATACCGGTACTTAGTGGAGACTGTTAAGTTGAACTTCCACTTAGAACATTATGCTATGCTAGTTCACAACTTGATAGTGGACTATGCCTTGAACTACAAGTTTTCTGCGATACTAGATTCACATAACGTCTAGACCGATACTAGGCTGCCGCAAGGCTTCCCCGCGGGTGGAGCTTATACGTCATACTCCAAAGCCTTTCATGAGCTTACTAGAGAGGACCCAACTCTCATAGACTGCGGCGTTTAACAGTCAGACTCATATAGGTGTGTTTCTCAAAAGATGCTTTGCAGGATAACATCTTTGCTTATAGAAGTAAGTCAATCGGAACACATTAAGATAAATATCAACCTGCCATACAGATCAGGAACATGAGAGTATTGCATCTGAGTGGGATAAATAATATTAAGGAATACTCTCCTCCCAGCTGACCAACAGCTTGTCTCCCACTTCTAATTAACGGGATCTCCGATCACATAGAGTAGGTTACCACCGTGGACAACTTACAAATTGGGTCTCAAACCCATCTCTCTCGATGCATTATCTATCACATTACGTGATAAACCCTTTGTGAAGGGATCTGCCAAATTTTTAGATGTTTGGATATAATCCAACGCAATAACTCCGGAGTTCTTTAATTTTCGGACAGATTTCAATCTCCTCTTCACATGCCTTGATGACTTCATATTATCCTTAGAACTGTTTATTTTAACAATCACAGTTTGATTATCACAGTTCATAAGAATGGCGGGTATTGGTTTTTCAACCACAGGTAAGTCCATCAAGAGCTCACGAAGCCACTCTGCTTCAACAGTGGCTGTGTCTAGTGCTGTGAGTTCTGCTTCCATAGTTGACCTGGTTAAAATGGTCTGCTTGCAAGACTTCCAGGAAACAGCGCCACCACCAAGTGTAAAAACATAACCACTGGTGGCCTTAATCTCATCAGCATCAGATATCCAATTTGAATCACTATAACCTTCCAGTATCCTTGGATAACCGGAATAGTGAATTCCATAGCTCGCAGTGCCTTTTAAATAACGCATAACTCTCTCAAGAGCATGCCAATGATCATCTCCCGGATTAGAAACAAACCGGCTCAACTTGCTTACAGCAAAAGAGATGTCAGGCCTAGTGGCACTTGCCAAATACATAAGTGAGCTAATAATCTGAGAATATCTCAGTTGATCTCTAGCAATCCGTCGATTCTTTCGAAGCAACACACTAGGATCATATGGTGTTGGAGAAGGCTTGCAGTCGCTGTACCCAAAACGACTCAAGACCTTTTCCACATAGTGAGATTGAAGCAGAGTAATCCCACCATCGTCACCTCTCAGCAGCTTGATGTTCAAGATAACATCAGCTACTCCTAGATCCTTCATCTCAAAACAACGAGATAGGAAATCTTTAACTTCCTTGATTAAATCAAGGTTTGTTCCAAATATCAGTATGTCATCGACATACAGACAAAGGATAACTCCCTCGCCCCCACCATGGCGATAGTACACACATTTGTCACCTTCGTTTACAACGAAGCCAGCAGCAGTCAAAGTTCTTTCAAACTTTTCGTGCCATTGCTTAGGAGCTTGCTTAAGGCCATATAAAGATTTTAATAACTTGCACACCTTGCCTTCTTGACCAGGTACTACGAAACCATCTGGCTGATCCATATAAATTTCCTCATCTAACTCTCCATTAAGGAAAGCCGTCTTAACGTCCATTTGATGAACGAGAAGACCATGTGAGGCAGCCAATGAAAGTAGCACTCGAATAGTGGTCAACCTGGCTACAGGTGAGTAAGTATCAAAGAAGTCTTCACCTTCTTTCTGGGTATAACCCTTGGCCACAAGCCTTGCCTTGTACTTTTCAATTGTACCATCGGGTCTAAGCTTTTTCTTAAACACCCACTTACATCCTACAGGTTTGCACCCATAAGGACGATCAGTGATTTCCCAAGTACCATTAGCCAAAATGGAATCCATCTCGCAACGAACGGCTTCCTTCCAGTAGTCAGCATCAAGAGATGCATAAGCTTCTGAAATGGTATTGGGTGTGTCATCCACGAGGTACACAATGAAATCATCACCAAAGGACTTTGCAGTCCTCTGTCTCTTGCTCCTAACAGGAGCTTCATTGTCATCCTCCACTGGATTCTCAACGTGTTCTATCGAAATGGTGGATTCAGGAATTGCAATTAAATCCTGACTCGATGAACAAGATATCTCCTGATTAGATGAGCCAGACATATCCTTCATAGGAAATATGTTCTCAAAGAAAGTCGCATCATTCGACTCCAAAATTGTACCAATATGCATGTCGGATACCTTGGATTTTATTATCAAAAATCTATAACCAATGCTATGAAAAGCATAACCCAGAAGAACACAATCTACGGTTTTTGGTCCAAGCTTTCGCTTCTTGGGAATTGGTATATTGACTTTAGCCAAACAACCCCAAGTACGTAGGTAAGAGAGTTTCAATATTTTCCTTTCCCATTCCTCAAATGGAGTAATGGTTTTATTCTTTGTGGGAACTCGGTTTAGGACATGACACGCAGTCATTAGCGCCTCCCCCCACCATGCCTTGGAGAGACCCGATGTATCTAACATGGCGTTAACCAAATCAGTTAGAGTACGGTTCTTTCTTTCGGCCACCCCATTTGACTGAGGTGAATAGGGAGGCGTCCTCTCATGAATTATACCATGCTCCGCACAAAATAAATCAAATTCATGGGAAAAATACTCTCCACCATGATCTGACCTAAGCCATTTAATCTTTTGATCAAGTTGGTTCTCTGCTTCAGCTTTATAGATCTTGAAATAATTTAAAGCTTCATCTTTTGACTTCAGAAGATATACATAGCAATAACGAGTGGAGTCATCGATCAGTGTCATGAAATATTTCTTTCCACCTTTAGTCAACATGCCATTCATCTCACAAAGATCAGAATGTATAAGCTCCAGCGGTGCCAAGTCTCTTGCCTCCGCAGTCTTATGGGACTTGCGAGGTTGTTTAGCTTGAACACACACTTGACACTTGGAACCTTTAACAGTGGTGAATTTCGGAATTAAACTCATATTGGCTAATCGCGTCATGCAACCAAAGTTAATATGACAAAGTCGTGAATGCCAAATATTAGACTCATTATCATGGCAAACATGACTAACAACTTTAGTGCAAATATCTGACAAAGACAGGCGGAACAAGCCTCCGCACTCATAGCCTTTTCCAACAAATTGTCCATACTTAGAAATTACAACTTTATTGGACTCAAATACCAACTTAAAACCATCTCGACATAGGAGTGAACCACTGACGAGATTCTTATTGATGGAGGGAACATGATGAACGTTCTTCAGGTGCACGATCTTCCCCGAAGTAAACTTCAGATCGACCGTACCAACACCACGAACAAAAGCATGTGACCCATTTCCCATCAGCACGGGAGAAGTCCCTGTGACTTGATAAGAAGAAAACATGGAGGCATCAGCGCAAACATGTACATTGGCACCAGTGTCAATCAACCATTCAGGAGAATGACAAACTGAAAGAATGGTGGGAATTATACCGTACCCATTATCAGTATCGGCCATGACAACATTAGCGGTCTTGCCGCTCTTCTCAAGTTCGCGCTGCTCCTGCCGTTTAGGGCATCTAAGAGCCCAATGATTTGGGTCACCACAAATGTGGCAGGATCCCTTCTTCTTCTTAAAGTTGGTAGAATGAGACGGCTTGTTCTTCATGTTAAACTTGCCTTTGCCCTCAGATTTGTTCTTATTATTTTTGAACTTGCTGGGCTGCTGGTAATTCTTCTTCTGTACCACATGGGCACTAGAACCAGCCTCGGCAACTCGAGCTCGTGTGTCCTTTGCTCTAGCCTTCTCTTCCACGTCAAGAGAACTAATGAGATCCGAAACGAAAAACTCTTGTCTCTTGTGTTTCAGAGAAGTAGCAAAGTTACTCCATGAAGATGGGAGCTTAGCAATAATGCCACCGGCAACAAACTTGTCCGGCAACACACACTTAAAGTGCTCAAGTTCCTTAGCGAGTGACTGAATCTCATGAGCTTGTTGAACAACAGTACGCTCTTCAGTCATCTTGTAGTCATAGAATTGCTCCATGACATACAACTCGCTGCCAGCGTCCGAGGCCCCAAATTTGGCCTCGAGCGCAGCCCACATGTCCTTGCCATTATCAAACGACATATACGAATCCACAATGAAATCGTCAAGAACACTGAGAAGGGCACCCTTGAATAGGGTATCAAGCTTAACAAAGGCCTCCTGTTGAGCAGGAGTAAGATCGCCCTCAGGCTTGCCTTTGATGGCGTCATAGCAGTTCATGTTTTGGAACCAGTATACTGCTCTCATGCGCAACCTTTTATAGGTCACCCCTTTAAAGGGAAACGGCTTCATAGACGCGACAAAGCTAGTTGGAGTAAATTGCATATAATCAGGTTTTTGGAATGTTGAATATATTAGCAATTTAGCATATGATTTAATCCATAAAAATAGGAAACAATTCATGACTGGAACAAATATTAAACTAAGCATGTGATCTACTAATACAGTAGACATAGAGATCAAATCTACAGCCATTACTACGAATAGAAACTGTAATAAGATCTGAAACAGAAAGGACAAAACCACGTACATCGCAGCGGGAGTGGAACCGCTGCCATCCCCGTTGTCGCTCATGTTGTCGATGAAGAGGTTGCTGATGTCGGGGAAGAAGTCGTCGTTGGAGAAGTAATTGCTGCCAGTAGTCGTGCGAGTGCGCTCCCCAAAAACCTGATCGCCCCTCTCCCCTACAGGATCACGAGAGGCGGAGTTTCGGAGGCCTACTGTCCCACCTAGCGGTGTACGCCGGAAGACGGGATGGAGAAGACTTGGAAAACGGCGGCGCAAGGTTCTGGAACTGGAACGACGAGAGACCATGTGTTTGTACGCACGGCTAGGGTTAGCTCAGCCTGTATATGTAGTGCGAAAAAGATAGCCATCGGCTCGGCTCATTCCCGCAACCCGCGGCGCGTCGTGACGAGTCGAGGCGGGCGGCGGAGGAGCGCGCGTGTGGCATTCTCTTATTCTCTCTCTTTTCTGTGCTTATACAAGTGCTAGTACAGCTCACCTTATAAGCTGGTGCAACTCTCATCCAACTAGCAGTATGGGACTAAACTTGTAGTTACGTTCCACCACTTGCTAGCATGAATGGGCCAATGAGAATTTCAGGATTTTAAGTTGGGCTTTGTACCAAAGGCCCACCAGTAAACTAGTAAAAATCCAACAGTCTTGTACTGGTAGGAGTAGTGCGGCAGGGTGATTACTGTTCCCTCGCCCGTTCCGGTTCTCCACTAGCCAAACGGGGCGGCAAGATCAGCTCGGTGGCCGCCTACAAATACCTCTAGCAGTACAGTTGCACGTCGCCACACCACCCTCCGGCGAACACAGCGGCCACTCAGGATGTGGATCTCCAAGGACACCGAGGAAGACAGCGACTCCGACTCCTGCCTCTACCCCTCCGACCTGGAGGTGAACCCCCTCGCCGGCGTCGCCGCCCCTCCCGCCAGCGGCTCCTACCAGCCAGCAGTCGACCTCGCGGCCGCGCGCGCGCTCCGCTTCGTCCCGTACGGCGCGGCGGTGTCCGCCGTCCGGGCCCTCCAGGGCGCGTCCCACGAGGACCTCCGGCTCCGCGTCCACGACCTCTCCGGCTCCCTCAACGGGGTCTTCTTCAACGGCGGCACCGAGCCGGGGAAGGCGCCGCCCTTCTCGGCGTCCGTCCAGTTCCCCGAGGGCGCCCTGTTCGTCTGCGCCGACCGCGCGCCGCTCGCGCCGGCGCTGCGCGAGGCGACCCGGGCCATGATGCAGGTCGCGGTGAAGGACGCCGGCCACGGGGCCTGCGACTACTACTACGACGCCGTGCGCGAGCTGATGCTGCTGCTCGTGGGCGACGCCGGGCGCCCTGCTCCCGAGGTGGTGTTCTGCCGGAAGACGTTCGAGTCGACGTTCGAGCTCCAGTGGGTGCCCGCTCCGGATGATGCAGTTGGCGACGATGCTGCTCTGTGAGTCCGTCGTGTGACCTGCTTGCTTACCAGTAGCGAGTAGGTTTGCTAGCTTCTTCTCGATCGACCAGCTGGTGTTTTCTCTTTTGGGTGCCAATGTCCCATGCGCCATGCCTAAGTGCTTCTGCTGATGTATGGTTTTAACCTACTACTCTATGTTCGAGATGTATGATTTGGCAACCAAGTGCTCTGTTTCTGTTGTTCAAGTATTGTGCATGTGTGCACGAAAATTAGTATGGTCTTATGGATTCACTCGTAGGTGTTCAAGTCGACCTGTTACCGTGAGTATTGAACTTGCTCATGGATTTTCTTTATGCAAAACCGTAGGTGGTACCTTGTTCGGTGAATTGTGATTGTGACATTATCCAATCAAATATGTTAGAGAAGAGCAATCTAAATTTAGCATGGAGAAAACAAATGGTCTCGGCATGAGAAGAAAAGCATGCCCTCGGTGCTAATTGTGCTGAAAGACTGAATCAACAACCTCGAGCCACCAGTTTTCAGCATGACTCATATGTCTAATGATTTTTTTTAAACGGAGTAAAAGTTTTGCTCTAATCTATTAATTAAAAAGAAGAAAGTTGTCCCATTAATTAATGAAAAATAGGACGCAAACTGATACAACGTAACCAACTAACCACAAGGAAACAACCAATCGACCGACAACAAACTCCTCCAACCTACTATAATCATGAATAAGGCATCCTTGCGACGCCAAGTTTCTTTCTTAACCTTTTGGAAGAGTTCCCCATCTTCATGAATAAGCCATCCGGTACCCGTGGGTATCGTAACCATATGGGTAGGATATGGGTACATTTTTGTACCCATGTGCAATACCCATATCCTACTTATCAATTCGTGGGTAGCCAGGTAGGGTATGGGTATAGTCATATACTCATGGGTATATCCAAACCCTACCAATCTTGATCTGAAGGCATGAGTCGGGTGCACCCTCGAGCTCTCGATCCACCAACTATCATTACGCCGTCACCACAAGGCATGGAGTCAGCAATTGTGCCACCGACCTCCATCTTCCACCTCTGGATCCACTCCTTTCTATATTTCCTTAGCAACGGATGGTCACTATAGTAGAGAGTAAGAGACCATAATTGTGATCAGATGGCACATGATAAGCTATAAAATAGTGCATTTGGTGATCTATCCAATGGGTACCCAACGGGTAAAGATACCCACAGGATATGGGTGCGGGTAAAGCTTTATATTCATGGGTATGGGTATGGATAGAGTTTTATACCCACGACCTATAAAGATATGGGTATGGTATTGTTACCCTTCCATACCCTACCCATCCTTACAAGCAATATCTTTGCCATATCCAGGGCAAGCCGTCTCCAAATCGACGAGCAAGTCACAAACCTCTTTGCCAAACAGAGAGCCTCAGAGTTAGGAGCCAACACACCTGTCTTATCAACCTGGCCACTCAAGTATGAGAAAGTGATAGACGCAATCAAACCTCCAATATCCATAGAGGAGGGCACCTAGCAAAACAGAGATGGAGGTGGTGATGGCGCCATGTCCACCGCCAAAGACTCCAATGAGCCCAGCTCCATCGGAAGCACCAAACATGATTCCCCACAAGGCTCCTGCAGCTCATGCACGATCTGCACAACTGGAGCGACGCCAAGCTCGGTGATGACAACACTCCCAAGGACACACAGCGTCGCATGCAGAGCACGAGGAGAAAATTCTCCAAAGAAGCATTCAGCTCCCTTATCTAGATCAGGCGGCAAAGGCATAGCTGGCGCAACCTGAAGCTTGGCAAGAGCGTCGTGGAGCTCAGAGCGAAGCAACTCAACCTTTTGAAGGACCTCCATGCGCAGTAGGGCAAACTGGGACTCCAAAGCAGAGATCAAAAAGGCGATGGCATTGGAATCCTTGCAACTCCTCAGCTTCACATTAAGATTGAGGTTCACAACAAGACGAACCATTTAGAGTACACAGTGCATCCAATAGGAACAAGATCTACGAAATACAATGCATCCAAGAGTAATAAGCTTCTCAAAGTTCACTTTTATGTATCACCGTGGAGAACTCAAACCGATGTACCAAATCCAATAATAAAAACACAAGTGCCCAAATCTTACTCTCCCAAATCCGACCAATACATCTAATGCTAGGGAGAATATGAGAGGAAGAACAAATAAAGAGAAAACCAAATCACTCCAAGATCTAAATCCAATCTTCCCTTCACTAAGAGGACTAATGGATTAGTGGAAAAGTAGATCTAGATCTGCTCTCCCTTTTTCCTCAAATAGATAAAAGAATCATGAGAGATTGAGAGAAGGCAAGGTTCACAAGGTCAACAATGGTGGGGCAAAGAACCATTGGGGAAGAAGGGTCCTTAAATAGGTGCCCCCGAGATCGAGCCGTTTGGTGCAGTTTTTGCACTGGCCGGTAATACCGCTATTAAGTGCGATACTACCGTGGTGGTTCAAATGTTGAATAAATCTCTGCGGATGGAGTACCCGCATCGATACTACCACGATCTTCCAGCTTCTTTCCTCTAACTTTTGCCTAATCTCTAGACATAATTTTGCATGCAATTTTTCTTGCGCTTCAACTATTTTGGACTATATTATGAACGAGCTTGCGAAATATATTATAAAGTATGGAAAATACTGGAGCTCCCTAGCTTATAATATGTAGCCCCATTGATAAGAACTCAAAACCTGAATCATCAAGTACAATATGCACTACATATTACAGTTGGACCAGAAGTTAATGAAAGCCATTACCATCACAACTTGAGATGGCGCCACTCCAAAATTTTGGCAATTCCTTGGTATCAAAGCTTGGATCCGCGATTTTAACCTTAATTTGTTCACAACCAACCAGTTCCAGGATTTCGTGGATGTTTGGCCGGGCCACAACTTGGCATCCCTGACGCCTACGTATCTGACTCCAATCACGTGGAGGGTCAATGAAAATGGTCTATACTCCTCTAGCTCGGCTTATCAAGCACAAATGAACGGGCTGCCCATGGTTTGGGAGTCTTGGATCCCACCCAAATGTGGAATTTTTATCTGGCTTACTCTCTAAAATGACATTTGGACGGCCGACCGACTAGCCACAAGAGTGTGGCCACATAACCCGCATGCAATCTTTGCACGTCTCAACCTAAATCGCCAACGCACATGTTCTTTGTAGGTTGTTTCTCCAAGCGAATCTGGAAATTCATTGTCGTGTGTCTAAAAATCCCCAACATCTTTGGTATCTAGGGATGGCCCCACATGGCTTGGCGGCCTCCTTGTAGGAAAACCATGCGAAGCATCCGACTGCCCCAACAAAATGTATGTGTCGTCTGGGAAGTATGGAAAATAAGAAACGTCAGTCTTCAACAATATCTCTTCAACCCCAAATGTGGTCGTGACAAAAATCATGGACGAAGTTCATGCGTGGATACTCACTGGAGCAAATCATATTGCACAATTTTGGTCTTAGCCGAGCCTGTGGCTGACAACAGGTGTGTCTTTTTTTTATGTGATGTGAACCTTATGGCTTCGATCTTATGTTACCTTATAAATCAATTTGAGGATTCAGCAAAACATGAGTATCTCTAATTCAATGGTAAGCTTACCACGAATATTACATAAAGCCCAACCATGGGCAGCGAAAAACATTCTTCGAAACCATCTACTCTCTCTGTTATGGATTATAAGATGTTGGAGTAAATTCTTCTTAGCCAAATGTATCCAGACGCATTTAACACGTTTGTTCACTCATTTCAATATACAAAAGATCTTATAATTTGGAAGGAAAGAGTAGAAAAAACCCTCAAGGGTAGCGAAGAAAACAACGAACACAGTAAAGAACATCGTTCACGTCGAGAGTATACCTTGTCAGGGACAACCCGGCCCCGGTCCGAAAATCTCCGATCGGGCAGACTAGATCATGTCATCGGGCTGGGCTTAGGCCTGGAAATTGAGCCCGATGATAAGGCCGGACATGGCCCGGGCCTGGATTTCCACCAATGGGTTTTTTTTAGCCCGACCCGGCTCGAGATAGGAAAAAGTACGAAAAAACCCTGAACTCGTAGATGGTGGCCGAACTGAACCTCAAACATCTAATCCCGGTCGATCGAACCTCAAACTACTCATTCCCGGTTCAAATCAAACCTTAGTCTCGTTTTAGGATTAAAAAACACTGACGTGGCAATGACCCCCGGGATTCAGAGGAAATGAATGCATGCAGCAAGTGAACCATGAACGAAATGAATGCATGCAGCAAGTGAACCATGACATAAATAATAATCTGGCATTTTTGAAACAAAAAGATTCAGAGGAACATAAATCTGGTACTGATCAACCGAATCCACATAAAACCTGGTACATCCGAATCCAAAATAAAAGGAACATAAATCGGGTACATATTACATCATTGCAACATGGTCAGAACAAATGTTTGCAATATTAAATCATTGCAACATGTCAAAAGGACACTAGCTACTGATAACTAGTAGTTTCCACTGCATGTGAAATATTTGTAGCTTGGCTCTGAAGATGCTGGCTGGCTTCCCCTTTTTGCTCCAATACCACTCATCGTAGAAGTAGATGGTCCAGGTTCAACTGTTGCAGTTCTCTTCCTTGGTGGTTTAAACATGTTGGCATTGGTACGAGAGGCTCCTGGAGCAGGTTGAGATGCTTGTGGACCTGAACTTGATCTAGCTGCTGGAGCAGGTTGAGATGGTTGTGGACCTGAACCTTATCGAGCTGCTGGAGCAGCGTGATTTTGAGATGCAGAGGATGACTGCAATAACAAAATATCAGTACTAATTAGTTACAAACAAGGAACAATGTCTATATGAAAAATGCAAAGAACAATGTAAATACCTCAGATGGATTCATTTTCTTCAGATGTGCATTCTTTTTCTTGCCCTTTTCAGGATTCTTGCTGCAACCTGATTTGTTATGTCCAGTACTACCACACATTGAGCACTTGATAATTGTGCCATGCTTGCTCATCTTCTTCCCCTTAGGTTGCTCATGATCTTCTCTCTTCCTATCATTCTTTTTAGGCCTTCCTGGCATCCTCACATATCCAGGTGGTTGAGGCCTAGGATTAGGTGATATTGGCCACATTTCCTCTCCTTCAACTGGGCTGCATGCAGTGCTCATATATTTTGTTGAATACTTCCACATTGTAGCATGGAGCAACATAATCATCAATTTGCTTTTGACATTTGTATATGGCACTAATTGCATGGTGGCAAGGAAGCCCTGCCAGCTGGAAGTAACCACATGAGCATGTCCTGTTATTTAAATTAACAGTGTACTGCCTGCCTCTCCCATTGAGCAGCTTCACCTCAAAGCCATCTTCTCCATTCTAGAGTACCTCCAGGTATTGTGTCCTTGCAATACTCTTCTTCAGCTTCTTGAAAATGGCAGGGCATATCTTCCCTGTAAATTTCGAACCCTTCTCCTTCTATTCTTGAATTCTCACAAGCATTTTCTTCCTAAGTTTCTCCATCATAGAAATAATAGGATAAAATCTAGCTTCGACTATAGCATGGTTGAAGCTTTCACAAAGATTGTTGTCAACTGACTCACAATTTGCACCAGCTGGAAAATATGCCCTTGCCCAGTGCACAGGCTCGGTTCTCATGATGTCCTTTGCACCTTCACTAGTTTATTGCATCTGTTATGCGCACAATTGTGCTCATCATTAAATGTTATGACCTGAAATCTTGATGTTCTGGATCTTTTGGCTGCATAGATAAGCCAAGGGCAGCCAGGCCATCCACATGTAGCCCTCACGCTGTCACTCTCTGATTTTAAAAACTTGATGCTCCTCTTTGTAACTAGTCCATATTTCTTCACAGCCTTGCGAAACTGATTCTTGCTTCTGAATACCATGGTCAGAGCAAAGTGGGGTACTTCACCCTCAGTGTTGTATCTTGGACAACTGCTCTTCCTCCTAACTACTTTCCCATCCGAATCTTCATCATAACTATAATCTTCGTCTGATGAATCGTAATTCCAATCCTCCTCTTCTCCGGCAATCTGTTCTTCCATGTTTGCAATTAAATCAATTGGAACAGGACCTTTAGCATCACTTCACATCCAGCTTTTCGAGTCTCTCAGCCTTTTTTTGAATTTCCTTGCATGTCTCCTAAGCTCAATCACTTCAGAATCCTCTCCACTTTCATCAGTAAAGGCCACATATTCAGTACCACTATCTGAATCATCTCCACTGTTTGAAATTGCACCTGTCCCTGTCCCTGAACCAGATGCACCTTCGCTTGGATTCAACACCTGGGAAAATGGTTCTTGCGTTCGTGTTCTTTGTGTTGTTGTTGTTCTTCCTGTAACTTGCACTTCATCATGATCAACACCTACTGGCCTTGCACTAATCCTTCTCTGTTTCAGAGGGCTGCTAACAACCTGTGTGATCACACCAGCTTCATCAGTAATCATGACATCATTGTCAGATTCAGCAGGTTTAGGAGCAGAAATTACAGCTGCGGGTTCATCATCACTCAATGCAACAAGCTCATCTTCAAAGTCACTTCCACTGCTACTATGCTCATTATCTTCCTCCCCATGATACTCCACAAAAACATCAGCAGCTCCTCCAACTTAGGGGTGGGAACTGGTAGCGGATAGTCCGAATTATCCGACATTCGTATTCGAAAGTTGAAAATGGAAGTGGTAAATATCCGAATCCGGACGAAATAAAAATAGAAGTGGTAAATATCCGAATCCGTTTTTACAAATACAAAACAAATGTGGTATTGAATTTTGACACAAATGTGGATATGGAAATGGATATATCCGTATCCGAATAAGATTTTGATGGTAAGTTTTGATAATTCTAGCGTGATATGGAAATTTCTCAACATAAAATAGTAATAAAGTGATCAGTTATATTATTCTATGATTGAAATTTAAAGAAGTGTGTATTATATAGCTATATTTATCACTATTTCATTGTATATTTAACTCGTTATAAGATACGAGTCTACTATTTTGTTATATTCGTTTCCGATCCGAATTGAGAAAACATCCGATCCGAATTCGTATTCGATTAACATCCGCTCCGCATTCGTATTCGACAACATCCGAATTCGTATCCGTATTCGTTTAAAAAATATGGAAACGGATGTGGGAAGGGCACTATCCGATCCGCATCCGATCCGTTTCCACCCCTACTCCAACTGCTATGTATTCTGCAATCTGCACACACTTGATGTCATCATTGAGAAAGACTAGCCCATTTATGAGTTCTTGTCCAGGAATATGAAAATATAGCTTCATCGAATCCTTCACTTGAATATGATCCTTCAGAAAGCCTTTAAGCTCCTGCAATGACAGCTTATCTCTCTCTATCTCTGAAAATTCCTCGTCTCCCCCAACATAGTCCAACTGTGGACCAATTCGGATGAACTCGCCACCCAAATGGAACCGCACGGTCAAAATCTCACTAGGGTCCATGATTAAACTGAAATAACAAACAATACGAAAGATATTAACCAAACTATTCTTTTGCCAACAAAATATAAGACAAAATTTCAGAAAAATCATCACTTTTACTCCGCCGAACCACCCCCAAATCGCACCATTAAACCCTAGCCCTACTACCGGAATCACATCGTAACTAGTACGCTTGGTGGAGCAAGGCAATGAGATGATTACCTTGCCGTACAACGCGTCCCAGCGTCGTCCAGATGGTCGCCGCCCAGTCCATCAACCGGCCGCCGCCGCCATTGCTTCTCCTCCTGGTGCTGTCACGGGAGAGACAGAGGTGGATGGAAGGCAGGGGGCACGGCCAGATCGAAGTGGACAGCGACTTGGGCCGGATTGGGCCGACCTATTCTATTCCGCGTGCCTCGCATCTGAAGTTCTGAACCATTCCCGACCATCCTGAGCCATGTCAGCAATCCTTGTTTGGATAGGATCCCAGGGTTCGATTTGGGCCGGGAATGAATAGTTTGAGGTTCGATCGACCGGGATTAGAAGTTTGAGGTTCAGTTCGGCCACCATCTACGAGTTCAGGGTTTTTTTCGGACTTTTTCCCTCGAGATATTGCCAGGTATAGTCGAGAGATAAACCATGCCACCGTGCTCAGATGCAAACACAGCCATGATCCCAGGCGTGAACGATGGACTTTGTCTGACAAAGGCGAGGATGATTCATTGATTCATTCATGTGTGCCCGTCCTCTCGCGTCTCTGGTCGTCCCCCGCGCGGGCGACCGAGACGCGCTAACCCTAGCACCGCCAGCCACCTCTCCCTCCGCCCCTCCTCCCCGCCGCCGCCGGCGAGCTTCACCGGGCAAAGCCCGCGCGGTGCCGGTGGCGGCGGGACTTCCTTCCCCCTCTCGTGGCGCGGCGGCGCGGTTCGTGGCGGCCGAGTTGGGCGGCGTGCTAGGCGAGGGGTGCGCCGGCGCGGCCATGGCGGCGTGGTGACCTCGCGGCCAGCGAGCACGTTCAAGACCGGTGGCGGCTGCCCTGCTGCAGCGGTCACGGATCTGGGCGGCGCGGCGACCTCGACATGGTGGGTGGGCGGCGGCGGTCCACGGCGACGGGACTCTGCGAGGAGGAGATGGCCGAGCGGCGCGGGCCTGGTAGGAGGACGGCAGCCGCGGCCACGGCGCTGCAGCGTGGCGGCGGGACCCCTCGGGCCAGATCTGGGCCTAGATCTGGACCAGGGTGGGTCTGATCCGGGCCTGATCTTGGGCCTGACGGGACCTCCTGCTGCGTCCGGTCGGCGGCCGTCGCTGGCGGTGGAGGGCTGTGATCCCCTCCGGTTGGTTGCAGCTGTTGTCCATCTGCTACCTGGATCCAAACCAGGCTGAGGTGGACTTGGTGCCGTCCCCATTCTTTCGCCCCGTCAGTCTCGCGGTGGTCCTTTGTCGTGCTTCAGGGTTGAGTTCGCGGACGCCGGGGTGGCGGCTCCGGAAGGTGGACTGCTCGGGCGTCTCGACGGCGGGACGACGTGGCGGTGGTGATGGCCCGTCTCTTTGGTCCATGTGGGTGGCAAGGAGTGGGCGGTGGGGTCTCCTGGTGGTGGCAGCGCCCAGATCATGTATCGGAAGCTCGGCTCGGGGATTGGTGGTGGTCTGAGGTACCGATTGTGGCGAGAGTTTTTCCGGGCGAAATCCCAGCGCTTCGGCGCCGACGACGACGACGCCTACGGGTGTCGTGACCCTCTTGAGGGCGTTGTTGTGGCTACTCTCGTCGTATGTCTCCGGGTGAAAACCCTAGACCTATGTGGTCTCGGCGATGGCGGCGCTAGTTGTGTCGTTACCTTCTTGAAGGCGTTGTTGTGGAGCTTTGGTTCTCTTAGTCTCGTCGTCTTCGGTGGCAAGCTAGTTGCTTCTTAGGCTGTGTAGTTTATCTTTGATCTGCTTGTAAGAGGTTTCCCTCATCACTATGTATCGGTATGGCTGTTTGGCTTTATTTATAAAGCGGGGCGAAAGCCTGTTTCGTGGATTCATTCATGTGTAGTGTTGGTCAAACATTGTCACGTGTTAAGTAGAGGGGAAAACAGAGCGAAAGACTGGAGCAAAACGCCCGTCAGCGAAGCGGACGAACAACCTGAGAGAGACGAAGGACAGCGCGGCGCGCGAACCCACCCGTCTCCTTGTCCTCGTTGGTTGTCATTTCTATTTTTCGTCCTCTACCTCTCCTCAACGTTCTCCCCACCTCTCTTCCTCCACCCCGCCGCGCTGCCCTCTCTTATACGCCACCAAAGCCGCGCTGCCCTCCTCTCTCCCCTCTCCCACCGCCCGCGGCCCCGAAGAAGCGCTGCTGCGGGCCTCCCCTCCCCCACCCCGCCTCCGCCAGGAAGGAAGGGGGTTGTCGCCGGTTCGGGTCGATGGCGTACAGGGCGGAGGACGACTACGACTACCTCTTCAAGGTCGTGCTCATCGGCGACTCCGGGGTCGGTAAATCCAACCTCCTCTCCCGCTTCACCCGCAACGAGTTCAGCCTCGAGTCCAAGTCCACCATCGGGGTCGAGTTCGCCACCAGGAGCATCAGGGTCGACGACAAGGTCGTCAAGGCGCAGATCTGGGACACCGCCGGGCAGGAGAGGTACGCTCTCGGCTCTCCTCTCCATCCTTCGCTTTCCTTTCCTTTCCGCGTTCACCGCCGTGCTGTTCGTGCATCGTAACGACTCCTAGGTTCTGTTTCGTATAGCTCGCCGTTTCTTCAGAAAAATTCGGTCGGTTTTTGGTAGGGCTACGGTGGTGCGTTTTGTTTGATAGAAACATGCTAGAAAATAATTAATGGCTTGCTCTGGCTCTTAATCCGTTGTAGGCTGGCTGGTTGATCTTGTTCTGCGATAGTCACGATTAGTGGCGAAATGGCGTATCATATTAAAAATGTTACGGTACTAGTATTTTCATTTTGCCGTCATGCAGCATTGTCTCTGTTCTCATCGCCGCAGGCATAAACAGGGAAATGGTGACCTTCCTTATGCTATGCACGTTGTTCCGCAGAATCCTGGATTTTCGTTGATCCGGAATGTTAATCCGAGAGGTTACTTTGATTCTTGAGAAGAATAAAAAAAAATTATGTTGCCCCGATCGATAATCTAATTCAATTAAAACCATCGCTGTCATCAAATTCTCTGTGAGAGATCGCTGTTGGAATAAGTGTTGTTTGTCCTGTCATATTTTACAGTGATATATAGATATGTGAGCTGGTGTTACTTAAATCGTATCATCCACCTGGGATTGTGTTTAAAAAAATGTTACTAGTGCAAGCTGCAATATCATGCAGGCACCTTGTGTTTATAAATGTGGCTCTAAATTAAACGCTACTTGTCTGCTGACTAGCTATAGATCAAATATTAAATTCCCCTAATTGTTGTCCGTACTGTATCATGCTGCTAAGAATATTCCTGTGTTCAATGCATGGATTATGCATGTTGTCCTTATTTTCATCACATTCGGTAGGAACTTGGAAACAGTGACCTTCTTTATGCATGTTATTTTGTAGAATCCTGAATTTGCATTTACCCTGAGTGTTAATCAGAGAGTTAGTCTGTTCTCTTTCGAAGAATAAAATATTTTATACTTGCCCTGGTCAATCCCTATTCTAATTTAACTCCGACCATCGCTGTCAACAAATCCTCTGTGAAATCGTTATTGGAGTAAGACTAGTCACAATGGGGAGTATCATATACTAGTATCATGCATATGATACTAGTTTATGTTACTACCTTCACAATGGGTAGTAACATATTTGTGGTATCATACAATACTGCATTTATTAGGTTGTAGACTCATTTTGCATTGGAATCCGTTATGTTACGGTATCTACCTATGATACTACTATAACCTCTCTCATCATTAATTACAGTGACACGTCAGCTTTTTGCCAACATGGCATGCATGATACCACCTATGATACCCCCATTGTGGCTAGTCTAAGTGTTGTTTGTCTTGTCATATTTGATATGATGTATAGATATGCGAGCTGGTGTTACTTAAATTCTATCGTCCTACTGGCAATGTATTTAAAAAGTTGTTATAGTGCAATCTGGAACAAGCACCTTGTGTTGGCAAATCTGGCTCTAACTTAAACGCTACATGTCTGCTGACCAGCTATAGATCAAGTATTAAATTGGTGTCCTAACAGTGTCCCACTACTAAGAATATTCCTCTGTTCATGCATAGATTATTCAGTTGACGTTTACAGAATTATTTTTATATCATTTACAGACAAATACTTGCGCTTGATATGGCACGGAAAGCCACATGTGTTTGACAATCTGATGTAGGGATTTTACTGAGAATGTTGTGTATAACATGTTCTAACGTAGCTTACACAATTAGCTCTCAGTCTATCGTTAGTTTCATCAGCATAATTCCTACATCAGTTCTCAATATTTCAGTTGCTGCAGCATGGATTTAACGTGCGATATTTTCTTCCTCTCTAGATATCGGGCAATTACAAGTGCGTACTATCGAGGGGCTGTTGGCGCGCTTGTCGTGTATGATGTGACACGCCATGTGACCTTTGAGAATGTGGAGAGGTGGTTGAAGGAGCTCCGGGATCACACAGATGCAAACATTGTCATCATGCTTGTTGGCAACAAGGCTGATCTGCGCCACCTTAGGGCTGTATCAGTGGAGGATGCAAAGGCATTCGCTGAGAGGGAAAGCACCTTCTTTATGGAAACATCTGCGTTGGAGGCCATGAACGTTGAGAACGCCTTCACTGAGGTTCTAACTCAGATCTATCGTGTGGTCAGCAAGAAGGCCCTCGACATAGGTGATGACCCTGCAGCTCCACCAAGAGGACAAACAATCAATGTTGGTGGCAAGGATGATGTCTCTGCTGTCAAGAAGGGAGGGTGCTGTTCATCCTAAATTTGTTTTGCTCGTGAAGAGGGACATAATGCTCACCTGATTATATGATGGGTAACTGCAAATATGACTTCCTTTTTGCCCCCTAACCTGGTTGTTTGTGAGATTAGATTGGTGCACCAAGAGATTCATTTAGATATCAAGATTTAACCCCAGGTCGGGAAGGGAAGAAAATGCTAACTTTGGAATGTCAGTGACTTTATAGTTGCCTTTCATAGTTTAACGGCTGTATTGTCCCGCCTCATGACTGAGAATCCTCTCAACATTTCACTACGCAGCTTAACCTGGTATAGGTTGTAATGGGAGCTATGCTTCATTACTTCTCTTCTTGGCTTTCCTGCTGAATGGATGTGTACTATATAGCCCTCAGAGATGGTACTGTATCTTTTATATCACAATAGGTTATGTTGTAAATGTCATTCGTAACTGGTAGCCAGTATGAGTTTTACATGGTTATACCGTTATATTGTGTATTCTCCCCAGATGTACAGAATTTGCATTAAAGATCCATGTTTCTTATCACCCTGTGTTTTCATATACTACCGTTTTAAGCTTATAGTATTGGTTATGCTGCTGCTTTAAGGCTGCATTTGGCATTGTGGTGTCTTTGTAGAAGTACGTGTATTGTTCTTTCTGGATATTATAGTTAGTTGATATGCAAATTGAACACGGAATAACCCCCTTTCATGTATTTTGCTTTCAGGTATTGTATGACTGTTTCTAAACTAGCTTCATATTTGCTGGTATGTGTATGCGAAGTTGCAAACTACCTAAATACTGTAGAAGGTTCCTTTTTTTTTTTTTGCGCGGGAATTGTGAGCTTTATTCAAACAAAAGCATTCCTAGGACAGTCAGCCATCAGGCTAGCGACCAGGAAAGGCGGTTCAGAATCAATCCAGCTTTCGGTGACCATCAGCGAACAAGCTCACTTGGCACTAAGATGGGCCGGCAGGTTGGATGATCTGTTTACATGTTGAATACAAAAAGATTGAAAAGAACTAGATAGCTCACCAATATCTAACAGAATAGGTGCCACAACAGCTCGAGAGGCTTTACACATGTGATTATGGAGATGGTGAATCTCTGGAACACTCGCCGCAAATACTGTAGAAGGTTCCAATAACCAGCTACTCCCTCTGATCCTAGAAAAGAGTCGTAACGTATACGTACATTTCTTTTCGATACGTTTTCTCGCGACAATTTTAATGGATCGGAGGGGAAAGAGCCTGCCGGGTCGCTCCGCTCGGGCGACTCCGCAGGCGACCAAGCCCTCTCCAGCAGAGCACGCCCGCGAGCTCCTCTCGCCGCTGCCGCTGCCGGCCGGCGGCGGCGGCGGCGCTGCCCTGCGTCAAAGACAAGGGGTGTGTTGGTGGCGGTTCCTCTGTGACGTCCTCCACGAGTGGGGGAGGCGACGCGAGCTGGACCGCGGGTGGAGGCAGCGCGGTTGGCCAGCCGGCGCGGCGAGGTGAGGCTGGCGAGGGGGTGCAACGGTGCGGCCTACCGATGGCGAGCACGCGTGGGTCAGTTCTGGGCTTTCCGGGCTCAGATCTGGCGGAGCAGGCCCGATCTCGGCCGGCTGGGCTACGCGGGCGGCGGCCACGACGCGGCAGAGTGCTACGACGTGCGGCAGCAGCCGGTGTGCAGCCTTGGTGGATTCCGAGCGACGCACGGGTCTTGGCCTGGTCGCGGCGCTTGTTTGGTCACCACCTTCGTGTTACTGGGTTGGTGCCCCTTGCGAGAACGGGGACGAGGAAGAAGGCCGGCAGCATGTTTGGGTTGCCGGAATGGTGCTCGACGTGGTCATAGCCTACCTCGCCGGAGAAGGCTGCGCCTTGGCGCGCCTGGCGTAGCGGCGACGGCGCCGTTTGTCACCGTGTGCGGATGGTAGGAGGCTGCGCCGTGGTGGCTGTACCTTCTCGGCCTTGCATAGCGAGGGTGGACCACGAGGTCTAGCTACGATGACGGAGGGTTTCGGCGGTGGCGGTGTGAAAGATAAGGAAGGCTAGTCCAATCCGGCGGGTAGGGTGGGAGGTGGGTGGCAATACGGACGAAAGTCTTGCCCGTCTTCGGTCGGTGCCGGCGGCGCCATTACCCTCCTTGGAGGCGTTGCCGAGGTATGTCGACATCTCCCTCACCCACTCTCGGTTTGGTTGAGGTCTTCGGGTGAAAACCTAGATCCGGATGGGATCGACATGATGGCGACGTTCTCAACGTCGTCTCTCTGTTGGGAGCATCGCGTTTGAAGACATGGCGTGAGGTTCCTTGTTGCTTTCCTCCGGTGCTCGTCGTTGTCCAAGGTTGATGTTTCGGAGGCGCAATGCACGTCGTCGTCGCCGGTAAGTCCAAGAAGGTGTCTCTCTTGGGGCTGACCAAGTCTCGTCGTCTACTTGCCTCCTCTTAGGCATCAAGAGTGGACGGTGGGTCGATAAGGAAAGTTCAGTTGGAGCTGTCGGTCTTCGGAGGTGACCGGCGTCGGTCGAGACGCGGCGATGTTGCTCTGCTAGACAGGCTCTTTTGTTCGTAGTTTAGATGTCGGTGTGGAGTGCGTGCTACGCTTGTTGTTCGCATCGAGTTGTAGTCGTTATGCTCTACTGCATCATGTTGTATGGGTGGTGTGTGAATTTGACCGAAAATAACCATAAACGGAAAGTATTTCACAAAATAAACGTTGGCTGAAACTATTTCACGAAATAACCCTTTTGTGTAGCGCCTCACGATCAGGCGCTATGATATTCAGTGTAGCGCCTGGGTGTAAGGCGCTACACATCATGCCAGCGTGTCGTCCGAGGGGCCCACTCGTGAACATGTAGCGCCTTACTGCGAGGCGCTATGATGCTGTGGCATAGCGCCTTACCGAAAGGCGCTATGCTGCGCACCGTAAAGCGCCGCGACGGCTCACCCTAGTCGCCACTCGCCCAGACTCCGCAGCCGCCGCTAGGGTTAGGCGCCGCCACGGGTCACGCCGCCGCCCCCGCCGCGCTCCCGCCGCCGGCCCCGTCGCGCTCCCACCCCCCCCCCCCCCCCGGCGCGCTCCCTCCCCGCCACCGCCGCCCCCTCTCTCCCGACGGCTCACCCTTAAGCCGCCCGACGGTTGCGGCGGGCACAGAGGACGGTTGCGGCGGCGCCCTCCCCCCGTGCCCCCTCCCCGCCGTGCTCCCTCTCCACCGCGGTCCCTCTCGGCTCCTCCCCCGTCCTCCCTCTCCGCCGCGCCGCCGCAAGTCCGTGCTCCTCCCTCTCGGCCCGAGCTCCTCCCAGCCGGAGCTCCATCCGGTCGGCCCGAGCTCCTCCCGGCTGGTTCTTTTGCCGCCGACGATCAAGAGGGCGTGCAGGACGGAGACGTAGTCGAGATCTGTGGTGGCAGGTTGCAATTTTTATGCATTTGGTAAATTGTATTTTTGCTTGTTAGTGTGTAGCAAAATTTAGCTTGTCAACCTAGCTGAATGTTTTGTATCTGCTGTTGGTATTTGTGTATATAAGACCAATTATTCACTCCGTCTGTCACTATTAATTTTATTAGATAGGAAATTTTTGGATGTATGGACTAGTTGTTTGTTGTGATATGTGTTGTTGATATTGGTTCAGACTTCATATTAAAGAGGCGGATGCTGTCTAAAGGAGACTTATATGTACATGCTAGGTTCTCATCTCATGCATGATGCATGCATAACTACTCTTTGCTGTTGGTTGAAATTAGAAGGATCTGATACGGTATTGCGTAAAGATTGCACAAGTGAATAATTTTTTTGTTTTCGTTTTGAGATGGACACAAATGGATAGCTTTGCATTTTGTCAGTTCGTACATTGAGTAAGCGTATCTTTTGCAAAAAAAAATCCTACTATCTGCTGTTGGTATCTTGCTTCTTATATGACCATTTCGTATTGCTCTAGGATTGTTTAGCATTAGGATTGTTTAGTTTTGCTTAAAAACGATTGTATATGTTAGAACAATGCTCACATATTTGCCACTTGTCAACCGATTGTATATGTTAGAACAATGCTCACATATGTTAAAACCGATTGTTTAGCATTAGGATTGTTTAGTTTTGCTTGTCAACCTATTAGCATTAGGATTGTTTAGTTTTGCTTAAAATCTTATCAACACCACATCACGGTAGGAGGACATTGTAGCACCACTTTTTATTACGACGGAGTATAATAATTTGCATAAGATGAGTGTAAAACCTGCAGAATAGCCAAACATTGCTATGTAATTATCTGGGGTAGGATTACTTGCTATGTAATTCGCTATTAGATTATTGGCATTGTCAGTATATTTTCATAGCTCACATAGTGTTTTAACCTATTGTTTTGAATATGTAGGATGGTGTGGTTACTAGATAACCACTACGATGTGCAACACCGGGCCTATTTGATGGCGGAGAAGGGAGAGGTAATAAAATTACTTTTACACTTGTATGTATCAATTTTCTATTGTTTGGTAGAAGATTATGTTGTAATAAATATATTTGTCATATTGTTTTGCAGGAGCTTGTACCGTTGAAGATTCGGTCTCATGGGGCGTCGTCGGGTGATATGCCGTACGATGAGCGGTACACTGAGTACATCGAGAAGCTGGGCCTCCTCCCGTTCATACAGCTGGTTAGCCGGTCGACCCCAAACCTTAACCCTCCCGCAGTCACGGCTCTTGTCGACCGGTGGAGGCCGGAGACGCACACTTTCCACCTTTGGACCGGCGAGATGACAGTCACCCTACAGGATGTTTCCATGATCCTTGGACTTCCTATCGAGGGGAAGCCTTTGTGCATGAGCACAGATTCTGAAGGGTGGCGCGCGCAGATGCAGGCCCTTATTGGTATGGCTCCTGAGGAGGCCGAAGACAAGAGTAAAGACAGAGTCCCAGCCGGCGCTACTTATGTTTGGATAGTACAGAACTTCGCGCATTGCCCGGTGAATGCCGATGATGACGTGATACAGACGTATGCTCGCGTGTACGTGTGGTACGTTATCTCTCGGACTCTGTTTGCTGATAGCGGTGGAATTACCGCACAGTGGATGTGGCTAAAGGCGTTGACCGTCTTTGACTCCAAATGGAGCTGGGGTTCTGCTGCACTTGCGTACCTGTACCGGCAGGTAATGAGTTGGGCGGCTTTAACTTATTCATACATTTCCATGTAAAACATTTTTTAATTTAACCTTGTTTCTCTTTACGTGCAGTTGGACGATGCTTGTCGTAGAGCGGGCAAGTGTGGAATTGGGGGTCCTATGGTTCTATTGTCGATCTGGAGCTGGGAACGATTCCCAGTTGGACGTCCGTGAGAGGTGGGGTACCTTCCTTGGGACGTAGTATCGGAGGCTCACAGCGACATCAATACCATGTACAAGCAGTACACCAACGAGTTTGATGCGCTTACCCCTGAGCAGGTTAGTATCTTTATTTACATCAGTCGATCACATGATTTTGATCTTCCTCCAAAGTGATGTTTGTGTACTTCGTTGTCAGGTGGTATGGGAGCCTTACGGAAGCGGTGATGATTTCGGTCGAGTTCTGGATTTCCAGTTGAACCCGTAGTGCTTGGAGGAACAACGTTTGTGGCTGATGCGCTGCCCGTTGATATGCAATTGGGCGGTCGAGTTTCACTTGCCACATCGTGTGATGAGGCAGTTTGGGTTGTTCCAGGCTCACCCGGCTATGTGGGTGGACACGGACCAGTCCCTTCACGGGTTAGATACTAATTTTATTGTGCTGTTCTTGCTTCAACATTGTGATACTGATCGTCTTTATCTTTCGTACATGCAGGTTGGACAGAAAAAGACAGAGGAAGGTGAAGAAATGGGACGTATTCCACAAGCAATATGTCATCGACTTCGAGACTTGCGTGGAGAGGGCTAAAGAGAGTGGATGGGGCCGGCAAAGCGCGCACAGTGCAGTTGCATTCAACAACTACCTTCGATGGTTTCTTGCAAGTACTCGAGTGGAGATATGCCCGGCGGCTTTTGAGGAGGAGATTTTGGAAGAGCCCACCGTGTTCGACGAACTTGCCCAGAGGGAGTACAACAGGATGGTCAGGTCGGGCAACCAAACACCTTTTTCTAACGTGCTAAACTTTGTGGTAAGTGTTTCCTTTCCCGTTTTCCTTTTAGCACAAGTACCTCTCTTTTGCTTGCATAACTTGTTACTTTATTTCAACCATAGCGCAAGGAGATAAAGGAACAAGCCGGTATAAGTGAGGAATTGTTGAGGACCACCCCGGCGGGAGAAAAGGGTGAAAGTGCACTTCGAGATTTCGTCAAGGTACGTATCCTAATCTTGTGGACTTCAACATGGCCTATATACACTTACTGATAGTAAGTCTTACAGCGGTCGGCCCGACGGTTACGCCGGTTGGCGAACCTACTCGGTTGTCGTGATCCCGAGTACACAACACCGTCGCAGTCTAGGTCCAATTCGCCTTTTGATCTGGAGGATGATATTGAGGATGAGAATACCTCGACGGCTCATGATGAGGTATGAGATTGAAGGATGCCTAATTTCGCTAATGTTATTTTTCAATTAACTGAACAATGCACTTGTTGTTTTCAAAGATTCCGGATGACATGACGCTGGAGGTGGCTCGAGAGCGGTCCGCTTACTTGATGAGGTCGAAGAGGGCAGCTAGACGGGTATTTAGCCCAAGTGACTACGATGCTAAAGGAAAGGACAAGGTTGTTGAGGAGGAGCGGCCGCGGAGGTCAATAGCGGGTCGGAGGATGAGGTTCAACAAGGATGATGAGGAAGAAGTCTGAAGATGAGGTACAGGAGGAAGAAGAACCGCAGCCAGTACGGAGGAAGAAGATTCCTCCACAGAGAGGTGGACGCACAAAGGCCCGTGGATGGAAGTAGGAGATGCATGAATATGTTATCATGTCAAACTTGAGATATTGTCGCACTTGTTGGCTTGTTTGGACTTGTTTTCTATCCAACTTGTAATAATGTTGAACTTGTCGTTTGTGATTTGTGGAATTTGTGTCTTGCTGTCGAAATGTTCGATGTCATCTGTGATTTGTGAAATTTGTGTGTTGCTGTCATCTGTGAAATGTGGAGAAATTATTTGTGTGTTCGATTTCATCTGTGAAATCTGGAGGAATTAGTTCTATACCATAGAGTAGCGCCTCCGGCTGAGGCGCTATGCTCTGGAGAGTAGCGCCTCCGCCTGGGGCGCTATGCAGTATAGCGCCCGGTTCTAAGGCGCTATGCTGTGCTACATTATGCCTCCAGAACCCACCCGAGAGTTGTCCCAGCGAGGTGGGCGCTGAAACGGCTAAGTCCTAGTGTAGCGCCTCTGCCTGGGGCGCTATGCACTATAGCGCCCGGTTCTAAGGCGCTATGCTGTGCTACATTATGCCTCCAGAACCCACCAGAGAGCTGTCCCAGCGAGGTGGGCGCTGAAACGGCTAAGTCCTAGTGTAGCGCCTCCACCTGGGGCGCTATGCACTATAGCGCCCGGTTCTAAGGCGCTATGCTGTGCTACATTATGCCTCCAGCACCCACCCGAGAGCTGTCCCAGCGAGGTGGACGCTGAAACGGCTAAGTCCTAGTGTAGCGCCTCTGGCTGAGGCGCTATGTTGTAATGTATAGCGCCTTGGACCAAGGCGCTATGGTTTCGAAAATGCTCCCAGCCTGTCTGGTCTGAAGCACATGGAAGATACATTACACCTACAATAGTAACACAGCAATGAAATTCACAGAAGCACACAAATAATGTTCTCAACAGTAACATCCATGACGCTACATCATTACTACAAGGTTCAATGGACAACTAGGTTCACAACATTGACGCGTGCATCAATACTACAAGGTTTAGTCGAGAACAAGGTTCGACGAAGGTGAACAAGATGATGAGCACCACATTGCTCTACTGCGTCGAGGCCGGTCCCTTTCCCTTGTCCTTCCTCTTGGAAGTGAACTCCTCCTCCTCGGCCGCTTCTCTTGCGAGACGAGCCTCATGAAGCACCCTCTCCCTGAAAATCTTCGCTTCCCTCTCCTTCTTTGCCCTCACCATTTCCCAATTCTTGGTCCATGATGCCTCAAAATCCCTTTGACGTTTCTCGGCTGCTTCTTTGATCTTTCTCTCCTGACGGCGTTGATACGCGTAGTACTCCTTCCTCATTTGTTCTTTCTCCTCTCTCTTCTTTTCTTCCTCCTCTTTCTTCTTTCTCTCACGTTCGGCCGCATCTTGCTCTTTCACCTTCCTCAAACCCACCTCCAACCAACCCAGCCTCTCACCTTCCTCGTCCGAGTCCACCCAATTGATTTTTGCCTTGTTCGGTTGAGACGCCGCCATACCTAAAAAAATTTGGAAACAATTTATTAGTAAGTAACATGTGATTCATAAATAACAATAAACATTTATTAGTAAAACTAAAATGGAGATACATACGGAAAGGGTCCACTAAGGTATCCTATCATACTCTCCGTTCTACCACCACCGCGGCCTCTACCACCACCAACACGTCCTCTTGTGAGCCCAAGTCTTCTCCCTCTTTGTTGTCTAGGAGTTTGTTGGCTCACTCTTTGTTGGCTTCTTCTTTGTTGCGTAGGAGCTTGTTGGCTATTATCAACTTGGTGGCTAGGACCACCATGTTGGCTAGGACCATATTGTTGGTTGGGACCATTTTGTTGGCTAGCACCAACTTCTTGGCTAGGACCACTATGTTGGCTAGGACCACCATGTTGACTTGGTTGGCTTGAGCTTGGTTGACTACCCTTTGCTCTCTTCCTTTGGGTGCATGTTCTTGCGTTGTGCCCGGTAGAGTTGCACTTGCCACAACGGGCTCGTTCAGGAGGTTCTTGGAATTGATCGTTGCGACATTCTCGCCCACCATGACCCCAACCGTCCATGTCGCCTCTAAAACGCTTTGTCTTGCGTCTTCCCCGTTTGATCACCTTCCAATCCCCATGGGGCCATAGTTGAATTCCATGATACTCCGACCATTGTGATTGGTCAAAGTACGGGTGAAATCTAGGTGCCCATGTCCTCTTGGTAGTCAAGATAGAGAACTCGGACTCTCTCACGGTGAGCGGGTGATTGACATCGACATGTCGAGTACGAGCCGCCGTTAGCAAGTGTGAGCATGCGAGATGGAGCAACATTGGTCTCCCGCACGTGCAATCACAATTCTTGAGCGAGACCTTAAACGCCCGTCCTCCATGTTGGACACCATCGGCCGTGGTTCCTCCGGGCTCGTTCACTTGGTAAATCAACTCCTCATTATCATAAATTGTGGCAACTTGGGAGTCCGCCTTCCTTGATTCGAACTCGACGAACTCATCAACCTTAGGCGGATATTTCAACTTCTCCATGTGCTTATCCGTTTCAAGTGAGTAGTTCAAAAAGTACTCATTCAACTTGGTGAACGTGTATTGAACTATTGCGGTCACGGGCAATGCACGCACACCCTTGAGCACGTTGTTGAAGCACTCCGCCATGTTGCTTGTCATTTGACCGTACCGCCGGCCATCTTCATCATAAGCTCTTGCCCACTTGTTCCTAAGCTGAATGTGCCGATTAAGAAACTCTAGGCCCCCGGCGTTGAGAGATCTGTTAGCGAGCAATCTATTGTACAAGTTTGCGAAACGCCGATCAGTGAAAGTGAGACAACAATCTTGAAGATCGTCGGACAACTCCTTGCTCCCACATGCCCTATAGAAGTTGGAGAAAAAATGCCTCATGCACCAACGATGGTGCAAAGGAGCATGCCCGGGAATGTCAATCTGCACGGCCTTGAGAATTCCTTGGTGGCGATCCGAGATGACACAAATTTCTCTTTGAGGAGGTAACACCTTGGTTCTCAAAAGATGAAAGAACCACTCCCAATTATGATTGTTCTCCGCCTCAACCAAAGCAAAAGCCAATGGTAACAAACGGTTGTTTGCATCGTTTCCTATTGCAACCAATAGAGTGCCCCTGTATTGACCGGTCAAAAAGGTTCCATCAACGGAGATGACGGGCCTGCAATGTTCAAAAGCACGAACACATTGCTGAAATGCCCAAAATGCACGGCCAAATACTCGGACAATCTTTCCGTTGTAGTTCGTTGTTTCTTGCCCATATGGCTCAACCACATGAACCATGCCCGGGTTAGTGGCGGCCATGGCTCCCAACAATCTAGGGAGTCGGTTGTATGCTTCCTCCCAACCACCGTACAACATCTTGAATGCGGCTTGCTTCGCCTTCCATGCTTTACCGTATTTGACCTTGTAGTGAAATATGGTTTCCACAAGTTCCATGATGCTCTTAATGCTCATTGTTGGAAGTGACGATATGGAAAGCCTATAGGCGATGAACTCGGAGGTGAGTTGACGGTGGCCTTGTTTCACATCCTTGCCATCAAGCTTCTTACCTCGACACATGTGAGTTGCCACACAACTAGAAATGTGCCATTCAGGTCCTTTCTTGAATGGCACGACATGCACAACCCATGGGCATCCATCGTCCAAGCATCGCACCGTGTAACGCTTCTTTTGGTCCGAGTGAACCACCTTAAACGGACGATGATACTTAACCGAGAACTCCTTTATCCATACCTTAAATTCCAATAAAGTTCCGAACTTCAAACCGGGAGATATCCCATTCACCGCGTGATCCATATCCCGGAAAGAAGTTGGCCTTGCTCCGAGTACTATACCCTTGCCGCCGTCAACCGTGGCTTCATCCGCGAGACTTATATCACGGAAAAGCGGAATACGATGATCACGGCCCAATACCTTTTTATGAGCTTCGGCCTCCTTGACCGTGAACCCCTCCTCGTCAACTTCTTCATCGGGACCATCGTCATCCGAGTCCGATGCATAGCATCGAGAGTAAGGGATGTCATGATCCATACTCTCTTGCTCAAGGTATGTGTCCAAATCTCCAACATTGTTGTCATGGAGGTCAACCCCATATGGATCATCGGCATGCCCATCATCTTCGTGCTCATCATTTGTCCTCAATGCCTCATCTTGCCTTAAAGTTTGTCTCACTTCATGTTGGGAGGAAGGAGGTTCGATCACTTCATCTTGGTTCATCATTGGTGGACTCCTACCACAATGGTTCAATTCCAAGTCCATATGAGCATCAACCTTCTTACTGGCAAATAACTCAATAGACTTGTCTAGTGATTCGGCCACGGCCTCCTTGTATGCAACCCAACGAAGTTCCGAGTTGATACGCAAAAACTTCCAACGTAGGTGCATACCATGACCCGCATTGTGTCTTCCCTCCAACTCTACAACATCACTTGGGTCCATCCAATTCAACTCAATCCTCACTTGATTCAAAACCTCGGCATAGTTAGGGCTACGCTCAAACACCAAGTCTACCTCTTCCGGATCCGGTTCCATATTGCCCTTTAAAAAGGCGTCTTTGTCCACATGATGAACATGAACAATTCTCGACATTCCTAAAATAATAACAATCATATCGTAGAAAGTTAAATCAAACACTAGTAAGACATATGTCTACTCACATAACCAAACACTAGCCCTAACATACCATATTCATAACCTAACTAGCATCCTAACCCTAACATAACAAAAACCTAACGCTACCATAGCAATAACCCTAACCCTAGACATCATACAAGCCACCATTTGACCAATGCACCAACCATATTAACAACCCTTACACAAAAACATCCTAAAATTCACCATTTGTAGGGTTTCCAAGATTTGAACATAGATCCACCAAATAAAAGATTTCCATTGGTTCAAACATGGGGAAATGAGAGAGATTACCTCTAGCAAGTTGAGGGATGTTGATTCACGGAAGAAATCTTCAGATTTGAGGTATTTGAGAGAGGATTTGAGGGGGGGGAGAGAGGAGCCGCCGCCAGCCCTTTCTTCTACGCGTCGGGTGTGGAAATGAGGAGCTAGGGTTGGGGAGGCCGTCGCCGCGCGACTTAACTGCTTTCAATGTGTAGCGCCTCGCTGAAAGGCGCTATACAGCACGGTGTAGCGCCTCCGCATGAGGCGCTACACTATGCAAAATGTGAACACCAGAGAGCTACCGAGAGCTGATCCAGCGAGACTAGTGGGGAAACGACTAAGTCGATGTGTAGCGCCCGGCAGCAAGGCGCTATGCACGTGTAGCGCCCCGACCTAAGGCGCTATGTTATGAAAAATTATGATCCACAGACACCAGCCCAGAGCTGCTCTAGCGAAACCAGCGGGGAAACGACTAAGTCAATGTGTAGCGCCCCAGGGCAAGGCGCTATGCTATGGAATATGAGTTTACCAGAACAACAATTTACCTAATTGGAATATGAGTTTACCAGAACAACAATTCACCTAATTTTTCGGTGACACAGCACAAACAGAACAATGGAGTGCACGACAAGTTGCCAACAACCACAAATAGTTTCCGAAATACATAAACAAGGTGCCAACAAACACAAATAGTTCACTTCATACATAAACAAGGTGCCAACAACCACAAATAGTTCCCGAAATACGACAAGTTCTCTACGGACAAGTTACCGACCAGATTAACGACTATATGTCTAAGACACGGGGCCATTTTCCCTTCTTATCACGCTGGATGTCTTGAGCCCGTGCGATCTCCGCCCTCTCTCGCTTCCTTGTCCTCTCCGCTTCACGAGCCTCCTTGGCACGGCGCTTCCTCTCCTCCTCCCTCTTGCGTTCAATCTCTTCATGACGTTTGCGCTCTTCTTCCATCTTCTCTTGACGCTCCATCTCGAGCCACCTAGCCCTAATCTGCCTACGCTCAATTTCCATAAGAGCCAAGGTAGCTCGGGGCTGCTCGAGATCTATCCAAGTGTAGTACTCACAAAGAGGAGGGGGAGACTACAAAAAAAAGCATACATTAGTCTTTCGAGATGAAATGTAAATGCGACATGATAATTGTTGATTAACGTACCGGTGGGCGATCATATGCATTTCTCGGACGTTCAGGAGAACGGGTGTAGTTGGGACACATGAAGAACCTTCTTCCTCTGGTGTCGGAATTCTCCGTGCACACTTTCACAATACATGGATCATTGCACCAACAAGTAGGAGTTTTGACCCCTTTGTCTTTACCTTCCAACCACAAATTGCTACGGTTCGCTTTTCGTGGCCTCCATTCTTGATCAGCACAAGGAGGCCTATCACTAGGCTCGGAGGAGGCCATTTCACTTACCTATACATTTTGAAACATGCATAATCAATTTTCTAACATTGACCAATAAGTGACCTATAACTATTTTACCAATAAATAGTATACCTATCCTAATGGTAATGGGATTACAAACATCCCATTATTTGCACAAGTAAATCAAAATGAAATAGCCATTGGATTTGGATCTAAGCTTGAGTCAAGATAGAATGCAATTTGGGGACTAAAACATAAGATCGAGTGACAATACCTTCGGGAAGTAGTTGGGGATGAAATCCCCACGCTTTTCCTTTTGAATCGGAGAGATTTCGGTGAGGATTTTGAGAGGGGGGGAGTGGGGCGCCGCCGCCGCCCTCTCTGGTTTTCAGACTGGGAAAGAACCAGGGAGGAATGAGCACTGGGCACGCGCCCAAACTTAACCCTAACAGATGTGTAGCGCCTGATCCTGAGGCGCTACACATCGCGCCATAGCGCCTCGACTCAAGGCGCTACATGTCCGCCTGTGGGCCCCCCGGCGCCACGCTGGCAGGATGTGTAGCGCCTTCCACCGAGGCGCTACACTGCACAGTATAGCGCCTCATTATAGGGCGCTACACAAAAGGGTTATTTCGTAAAATAGTTTCCCGCGACGTTTATTTCGTGAATTTCTTTCGCCTCAGGGTTATTTTCGTGAAAAAAAGAGTTTTTTACATGCTCTTCTGTGAGCATGTAAAAAACTCTTCTTTTCTATCAATGCATCGAAACGCAAAGCTTTTGCGTTTTCGCAAAAAAAAATGGATCGGAGGGAGTATTATCTTTTTCTTGTTGGCAACTGTGGTACCAGTCTACATATCTCAATCTTGCATTGCTACAGCTTGTGACTGATAGGTTGGCTTAAATTTTTTTAGTTTTGACCTTGGTTATAGTACATCAGCAAATTTCAGCATTGTTGGTATAATTTCAGGCAAGCGGCTCATGTCTTAAATTAAAAACAGTCTGTTTGCAGCAAATCTTCCATTGAACTATCTGTTATCGCAAATTTTCATAATTTTGATGATTTCTTGTGTTGTGTAACGCTAATATAATCAGGATAACATTTGTTAAAATTTGTGTGATTGGGTGGAAGGAATGCCGTTGGTGGGGTTTGTGTGTGTCTGTGTTCTTAAGGAAAAAAAATTGGACTAGTGAAATGCAATGAGCACAGCATGACCAACCTAACTGTACCATTTCAACAGAAGTTCAGAACATTTAAACTGCTGCTGGGAATGATTTGCACCATAGTAGTAGTGCATTTTCGTAGGATTAAAGCAACAGCATTTGACGCTGGAGAAGTTCGGAGTGTCTGTTTTTCCCTGAATTTTACATGATCTTGATATCAATTCTCAAAACCACCTCACATCACATAATTTCATCAACTGAAAAGCATAGGTATGTCAAGCATCGTGGAAGACGTATCTATTTTCTCTTTACAATCCAGAAATCTGTCACTGTAGCTCCACACTCATTTTAGCCCAGAAGAAAAACAATCTTCTGCGCCGTCATCAACTGAGACACGACGCAGGGCCTGACACGACGCCGGCGTAAACACCGCGCCACGGACCGCCCGGTGTGGCTCACCTCGCTGGCTCGCTGACATCGATCTGGCCGTGGACCGGGGGAGGCGGCGGTGCTGGTGCAGCGGCATGGAGCTGGCGTCGAGCGGGTACAGCACGGCGACGGTGAGCACGGAGCAGACGAGCATGGGCACGGGGCCGAGGACCCACATGAGCAGCGTCGTGGCGAAGTAGAGCGCCCGGAGCCCCAGCGCCCAGAAGTTGCCGCCCAGAATGACCGCGCGCTGCACGTGGCTCGCCGGCGGCGCGTCCGGCCCTGCCTGCAGCCCGCTCATCAGGAAGCTTGCGTGCACGTAGTGCCCCGCGGACTGGATGAAGCAGGTGAAGGAGGCCAGAAAGCAGACGATCAGCGACGTGAACTTCACCGCCGCCGCCGTCGTCGTGGTGAGCGCCGCCGTCTCCGGCGCGCTGCCGCTGCTCACCCACGCGCCGATCAGCGAGCCCAGCGCGATGCACAGCGACGCCAGCGTCGTAGACGCCGAGATGCCATCGGAGATGACGCTCAGCGCCAAGGCCGTCTCCTCCGGCGCCGTCGCCTGCATGATCAAACAGGCGGTCAGTTCCACAAGAAGCGGCGATGACCGCCATGCAAAAGCTGAAGAAAAAGAAACGGGACTGATCAACGACGAGCACCTGCGCCATGCCCTGGACCCAGGCGAGCTTGTTGTGGTTTTCGTAGCCGATGGTCGTGGTGTGCGGACGGCGAAGAATTCGGTAGAGGAGGAGGAGGTGGTAGCCGACCATGATCGCGAGCCCACAAGAGACCAGCAACACGTCCATGGATTCCTTGCTCATCATCTTCACCGCCTAGCTAGCTAATTAGCCTGTGCGCTTGTTCTTCTCTCTTCTTTTCGAGAATTGCTCTTCTCTTTTCTATTCTCGTATTCTTGTGATCCCTCTCTGGCGTGCGCATTTCTCTTTTTGATACAAAATCTTGTATGAAGATGACATGCCATGGGATTGTACGATTAATTGCACTTGCCATTTGCTTAGGTTTGTGTGTGATACCTGCCAAACTGTTGCAATGATGAGAGCTCGTTTTCAGTCCCTCGGTTGCTTGCGCATTTCGACCTAAATGAACCTGTGACATTGGTTGCAGGAGTGGGAAGACGCAACATCTTTTTTTTTTGTTAATCTTCAGAAATACTATTGGTATTGGTTTCATTCACACAAAAAAGGTTATTGGTTGCTTCAAAGAAATGCCCGGCGCTTAACATCAGAAATATTGGTCATTTTTTGTTATTTCGCACCCTGAATCTCTCAAGATATCTGCACGGCTTGCACTCAGATGCGACGCGTTTGCTTGCACTCAACAGCTCAAGGACACTATGCGATGCAAGAAACGATCAGTTCTTAAGGAAAATGCCTAGATCCCAAGTTACAGCAACACCCCTCCAAAGGTCCTGTCCGATCCGATTTTTGTCCGGCACCTCTGAGCGGGGCTCCAAATTTAGGGCCTGCTCGAGGGCGCCGGACAACGTTTACGACAGGAAGGTCTCGCATGTCATACACATAGAACGGCATAGGTCTCTAGTCATTTGCGCTCCCACCCCGTCTTCTTGTTTCTCCTGTCGCTGCGAGCCACTGCCACCACGCAGTCCTCCGAGTCGCCGCCGCTCGCCGTTATGCCCGGTTGTCTTTTTGAGGAACCGGCAGTCGTGCTGCCTCTCGATTAGATAGAAAAGGAGTGTTTATATACAAGGCAAACCCGGTCTCGCATCCGAGGGGAGATCAAAAGGAAAAAAGAAAAGGCCGAGAAAAAACCCGGGTGAAGAAAACTAGCTAAACATCTCCGGATCTCGTGTGTACGCATACGTCCTCTACGCCATCTCATCTCTCACTAAGGCCGCCACGGCGTCAGTCTGGATTGCCACATTCCTGAAAATACGCTTGTTTTCGCTCCTTCCACACCCCCTAGATGGAGTAGATGATCGCCCCGCTGGCCTCCCTTCACTTTGCCTTGGGTAGGCCGGTCACCGTCAAGTCCCACCATGCATTGAGGCCGCTGCCATTTGGCGGTGGGGGTGCTCCAATCTGCCCGTGCCAGGCGAAAACATGCTCTCGAACCGAGGTCGAGAAGCTGCAGTCAAGTGTGAGGTACTGAACCGTCTCTGGATGGATCCTACACAGTTTGCATATTGGGTCATGCGGCCGGTTGTCATTTTGCGCCAACACAACTCTTTCCTGTCGACATGACCAATTTCTCCCCGCTTGCTGCAAGGTGTTCGGCTGTTTGCCAACAAATTATTTTCTTTGTTGTTTGATTTTTTTATTGTTGTTCAATAGGCTATGGATAGCGACGATAAAATTATGCTTCATTACATGATGGAAGAGGATGAAAACCTTGCCAACGATGATGGCGAGAATCAGATGGTTCTCGCCGTTCTTTTGGTTGCGCATGAGGAGCTGGATGTCGCTCCCAAACACGGAAGGTCGAGGTATGGACGGAAGGCCAAGATGAACCGGTACCGAACAACATGACATATGATGTTGTTGATTATTTCTCCTCGAACCCGACAAACGATGATCGTGATTTTCGCTGACGCTTTAGGATGCAGAGGAGTGTGTTCATAAACATAGTGCATGGTGTTCGAGACTATGATGACTACTTCGAGCTGGAGAAAGATTGCATCGGACTTCTTCGATTCTCATCCATTCAGAAATGCACTACTGCTATACGGTGTTTTGCATGTGGAGCCACCGCAGAATCTTTGGACGACTACCTCCGTATGTCTTAATCCAAAACCATTGAAGCCACGTACAGGTTTTGCAAGGTGGTCAATGCAGCGTTTGGACCGAACTATCTGAGACAATCAAATGCAGAAGACACAGCTCGGCTCATGGCATAAGGCGAAACGAGAGGATTTTCTGAAATGCTTGGGAGCATCGATTGCATGCATTGGAGATGAAAGAATTGTCCAGACACTTGATAGGGGATGTACAAAGGAAGACATCTTACATCGTGCGGTGTTGTACTTGAAAGAGGTGGCAGATTATGATATGTGGATTTGCATGCATTATTTGGTACTTAAAGTGGTTCTCACAATGACATCAACATGCTGCTACGCTCTCCGGTGTTTTCCAGACTTGGTGAAGGCCAAGCTTCTTAGTGCAACTTCAGCTTGATCTAGTTGCGCACATGTGGGCGTGCTTAGCACACGAGCCCGTTGTTGTCTGAAACTTGTGCCGAGCACTCATGATCAATTTGAATTTATAATTTATTGTTGTAATAACTATATTTTTCCTATGTTGTTATAGGATTATATAATAATTTTCTTATTTTTGTATATAAATTTAGAAATATTAAAAAAATCAATACAGCCGGAGAAGTGTCTGGCATCCCCCAAATCGGACATAAATTGGGGATGCCAAACATATCTGGGGGTTGCCGCTGAAGATGCTCTAAATTCCACTTTGATTCGGACCTAAGTGACATTGTGGCACTTTGAACAAAATGTAAACTTCATATCTCCATTAACCCCGGGAAATGCACTTTGGTAAAGCCCAGAACTAGATTTCATCCATTCCCCAAAGGTAAAGCCCAGAACCCGGCCTCTCTACTTGCTTGCTGTCCTGGATAAATTCCCTTTTGGTCGAGAATCTAACGAGTACTTGGAAGGAATCACAACCAAAGCGATGCTCCTTTTTGCAAGTCCTTCTCATGGTCCACCGTGCACAGTGACCAGCTCGGCCAATAGGCACGTCACAGTCACATGCATTGATGCATGGCAAGAACCAGTTTGGTCTGTGGGTGCCTACGCAAGGAGATCCAAGGGCAACTCCCAATCCATCTCGTTATCCACGTAAGATTGCAGTGTCACATCCTACTAGCTAGTACCTCACTCACTGTAGACCTCAAGGGAAGGGAGGAGCAGGAGTCGCTAGCTAAGCTAGCACTTTCCCTTTCCTGTCTGTCCTCTCCTCTCCTCTTGTGTATACCCTCCTCACTCACAAATTCAGTGGTTGATTATTTTCGTTGGAGGGCTGATTGAATCTGGTTTGGGATCTTGAGGATTTTCACACAAGGTTTTGAAAGCTTATAGAAATGACCATTCAAAAAAGTTTATAAAATGACCCTAAATACTTGCTCGGGTGAAATTTCTAGAAAGCTGATACTACTATCAGGGTCTCTTCTTCCTATTGTTGATATACTCGCTTCCCATGCCACTCGATTTTTTCAGGTGCTTTGACCGAAAATAACCATAAACGGAAAGTATTTCACGAAATAAATATTGGCTGAAAGTATTTCACGAAATAACCCTTTTGGGTAGCGCCTCACAATCAGGCGATATAGTATTCAGTGTAGCGCCTGGGTGTAAGTCAGTGTAGCGCCTGGGTGTAAGGCGCTACACATCATGTCAGCGTGTCGTCCGAGGGGCCCACTCGTGGTCATGTAGCGCCTTGACATGAGGCGCTATGATGCAGTGGCATAGCGCCTTACCGAAAGGCGCTATGCTGCGCACCGTAAAGCCGCGCGACGGCTCACCCTAGTCGCCTCTCGCCCCAGACTCCCAGCCAGAGACAACCGCACCCGCCGGTAGGGTTAGGCGCCACCGCGGCTCCCGCCGCCGCCCCCGCCGCGCTCCCTCCCCGCCACCGCCGCCCCCTCCCTCCCCCGCCACGCTCCTTTCCCACCGCACCCCCTCCTCCCCATGGTCCTCCCGGCCGGAACTCCTCCGAGTTCGTGGTCATCCGGTCGTGCTCCTCCGATCTCGTGCTCCTCCGCCTCCTCCCCCGACCCCTCAGAGCAAGGTATGTGCTCAGCCCCGAATTTGTTTGCAAATAGCTTGATTTTCTTTGGTTGTCTTATAGAACAATGACATGTTTAGATGCAAATGACATTTTTAGGTGGAAATTACATGTCTAGATGCAAATGTAATGTCTATTTGATTGTCTTATGGAACAATGACATTTTTGTAATATCTATAACATTAGGATAGGTATAGTATGTATAGGTAATATCTATAGCATTAGGATAGGTATGGTGTCTATAGCATTAGCATTAGGATTGGTTAGTTTTGCTTGAAATCTGATTCTATATGTTAGAACCATGCTCACATATTCGGCACATAGTGACATGTTTCGGTTTGTCAAGTGTTTGGAATATTTTTTGGAATATGTAACTCACATAGTATGAATAATATGTAGGATGGTGTGGTTACTAGATAATCACTACGATGTTCAACACCGGGCCTATTTGATGGCGGAGAAGGGAGAGGTAATAAAATTAGTTTTACCCTTGTATGTATTAATTTTCTATTGATTGGTAGAAGATAATGTTGTAATAAATTTATTTGTCTATTTGCAGGAGCTTCTACCGTTGAAGATTCGGTCTCATGGGGCGTCGTCTAGTGACATGCCGTACGACGAGCGGTACACTGAGTACATCGAGATGCTAGGCCTCCTCCCGTTCATCCAGCTGGTTAGCCGGTCGACCCCAAACCTTAACGCGGCCGCAATCACGGCTCTTGTCGACCGGTGGAGGCCAGAGACGCACACTTTCCACCTTCGGACCGGCGAGATGACAGTCACTCTACAGGATGTTTCCATGATCCTTGGACTTCCTATCGAGGGGAAGCCTCTGTGCATGAGCACAGACTCTGAAGGGTGGCGCGCGCAGATGCATGCCCTTATTGGTATGGCTCCTGAGGAGCTCGAAGACAAGAGTAAAGACAGAGTCCCAGCTGGCGCTACTTACGCGTGGATAGTACAGAACTTCGCGCATTGCCCGGTCAATGCCGATGAGGGTGTGGTCCAGACGTATGCTCGCGTGTACGTGTGGTATGTTCTCTCTCGGACTCTGTTTGCCGATAGCGGTGGAAGGACTGCACAGTGGATGTGGCTAAAGGCGTTGACCGTCTTTGACTCCAACTGGAGCTGGGGTTCTGCTGCGCTTGCCTACTTGTACCGACAGGTAATTAGTGGGTCGATTTTAGTTTCTTCATACATTTCCATCTTAAACATGTCTTATGTTAACCTTGTTTGCATTTATGTGCAGTTGGACGATGCTTGTCGTAGAGGGAGCAAATGTGGAATCGGTGGTGCTATGCTTCTACTGTCGGTCTGAGCTGGGAACACTTTCCAGTTGGATGCCCGCGAGAGGTGGGGTACCTTCCTTCGGCCGACTATGGGGATAACCCTCTACGGCGTCCCACTTGGGCATATAAGTGGGACGTTGTATCGAAGGCTCACAGCGACATCGACAACATGTACAAGCAGTACACCAACGAGTTTGATGCGCTTACCCCCGAGCAGGTTAGTATCTGTCTTTACATAAGTCGCTCACATGATTTTGCTCTTTCTCGAAATTGATGTTGGTGTGCTTCGTTGTCAGGTGGAATGGGAGCCTTATGGAAGCGGTGATGAATTAGGTGTAGTTCTGGATTATGCTTTGAACCCGAAGTGCTTGGAGGAAAAGCGTTTGTGGCTGATGCGCTGCCCGTTGATATGTAATTGGGCGGTCGAGTATCACTTGCCGCACCGCGTGATGAGGCAGTTTGGGTTGTTCCAGGCTCACCCGGCTGAGTGGGTGGACACGGACCAGTCCCTTCACAGGTTAGAGACAATGAAATGTGTGTTTTTGCTTCTACGTGGTGATACTGATAGTGTGTTCCTTACATGCAGTTTGGACAGAAAAAGACAGAGGAAGGTGAAGAAGTGGGACGTACACCACAAGAAATATGTCATCGAGTTCGAGACTTGTGTCGAGAGAGGTAAGGAGAGTGGTTGGGGCCGGCAAAAGGGCCACTGTCCAGTTGCATTCAACAACTATATTCGATGGTTTCTTCGGAGCACCCGTGTGGAGATATGCCCGTCTGCTTTTGACGAGGAGATTTTGGAAGAGCCCACCGTGTTCGACGAACTTGCCCAGAGCCAGTACAATAGGATGGTGAGGGAGGGGAACCAAACCCCTTTTTCTAACGTGCTCAACTTTGTGGTAAGTGTTCCCTTTCCCGTTTCCGTTTTGGCAGACGTATCTCTCTTTTGCTTGCATAACTTGTTGACATTCTTTCGTCCATAGCGCAAGGAGATAAAGAAACAAGCCGGTACAAGCGAGACGTTGTTGAGCACCACCCCAGCGGGAGAAGAGGGCGAAAGTGCACTTCAAGATTTTGTTAAGGTACGTACAATTATTTTGAGGATTCTGTTAAAACATGGCACATGCTGATTTCGTGCTCCGTTAAACTTGTCTTGTAGAGCTCGGCGCAACGGTTACGCCGGTTGGCGAACCTACTCGATTGTCGTGATCCCGAGTACACAACACCGTCGCAGTCTCGATCCAATTCACCTTTTGATCTGCAAGATGATCTTGAGGGTGAAACCACCTCCGCGGCTCATCTGGAGGACGAGCACAAGGACGAGGAGGTATGATCTTGAAGTAGGCATAATTTCAATCATGTTATTGTTGATTTAACGCAACCCTACACTTGTCGTTTCTAAGATTCCGGATACCATGACATTGAAGGAGGCTCAAGAGCGGTCCGCTTACTTGATGAGGTCAAAGAGGACAGCTAGACGGATTTACACACCAAGTGACTACGAGCCTAAAGGAAAGAGAAAGTTTGGTGAGGACGAGCGGGCACGAAGGTCAATAGCGGGTAGAATAATGAGGTACGACGAGGACGACGATGAAGAGTCTGAAAATGATGTAGATAAGGAGCCGGGTGGGGAGGAAGAAGATTCGTCCAAAGAGAGGTCGGGGCAGCCGGACCCGTGGACGGAAGTAGGAGTAGGAGATGACGGAAGTAGGAGATGGCATGAAGAGGTCGAGGCACAAGGACCCGTCGCACTTGTCGTTTCTATTTGCACTTGTCGTTTTGTAATGAACTTGTAATAATGTCGCACTTGTTGTTTCTGTTTGCTGTCATGGATGTGTCGAATGTGATGGAAATGCTTTTGTAATGAACTTGTTTGCTGTAATCAAATTGTCCGTTTGTAACTCCTGGATGGCTGTTTGCAACTGAAATTAATTGAGGGTATAGCGCCTCGCAGTAAGGCGCTATGATGGTGTAGCGCCCAGCCCTGAGGCGCTACACACTGCATATTGTAGAGCTCCCGAGAGCTGTCCCAGCGCAACCAGCAAAAAAACGGCTAAGTCAATGTGTAGCGCCTCTCAGTAAGGCGCTATGATGGTGTAGCGCCCAGCCCTGAGGCGCTACACACTGCATATTTTCTGTCCCAGAGAGCTCCCGAGAGCTGTCCCAGCGCAACCAGCAAAAAACGGCTAAGTCAATGTGTAGCGCCTGGCTGTAAGGCGCTATGCATGTATAGCGCCCAGCACTGAGGCGCTATACTATGCATATTTTGTGTCACAGAGAGCACCCGAGAGCCTACCCAGCGAGACCAGCAAAAAAACGGCTAAGTCAATGTGTAGCGCCTGGCTGTAAGGCGCTATGCATGTATAGCGCCCAGCCCTGAGGCGCTACACAGTGCACATTTTGTGTCCCAGAGAGCTCCCGAGAGCTGTCCCAGCGCAACCAGCAAAAAATCGGCTAAGTCAATGTGTAGCGCCTGGCTGTAAGGCACCTGACTGAATTGGTCGTTGCGACATTCTCGCCCACCACGACCCGAACTGTCCATGTCGCCTCTAAAACGCTTTGTCTTGCGTCTTCCCCGTTTGATCACCTTCCAATCCTCATGGGGCCATAGTTGAATTCCATGATACTCCGGCCATTGTGATTGGTCAAGGTATGGGTGAAATCTAGGCGCCCATGTCTTCTTGGTGGTCACGATAGAGAACTCGGACTCTCTCACGGTGAGCGGGTGATTCACATCGACATGTCGAGTACGAGCCGCCGTTAGCAAGTGTGAGCATGCGAGATGGAGCAACATTGGTCTCCCGCACATGCAATCGCAATTCTTGAGCGAGACCTTGAAGGCCCGTCCTCCGTGTTGTACACCATCGGCCGTGGTTCCTCCGGGCTCGTTCACTTGGTAAATCAACTCCTCGTTATCATAAATTGTGGCGACTTGGGAGTCCGCCTTCCTTGATTCGAACTCGATGAAATCATCAACCTTAGGCGGATAGTCCAACTTGTCAATCTGCTTATCCGTTTCAAGTGAGTAGTTCAAAAAATACTCATTCAACTTGGTGAACGTGTATTGAACTATTGCGGTCACGGGCAATGCACGCACACCCTTGAGCATGTTGTTGAAGCACTCCGCCATGTTGCTTGTCATTTGACCGTACCTCCGGCCGTCTTCATCATAAGCTCTTGCCCACTTCTTCCTAAGTTGAATGTGCCTATTCAGAAACTCTAAGCCCCCCGGCTTGAGAGATTTGTTAGCGAGCAATCTATTGTACAAGTTTGCGAAACGCCGATCAGTGAAAGTGAGACAACAATCTTGAAGATCGTCGGACAACTCCTTGCTCCCACATGCCCTATACAAATTTGAGCAAAAATGCCTCATGCACCAACGATGGTGCAAAGGAGCATGCCCGGGAATGTCAATCTCCACGGCATTGAGAATTCCTTGGTGGCGATCCGAGATGACACAAATTTCTCTTTGAGGAGGTAATACCTTGGTTCTCAAAAGATGGAAGAACCACTCCCAATTATGATTGTTCTCCGCCTCAACCAAAGCAAAAGCCAATGGCAACAAACGGTTATTTGCATCGTTTCCTATTGCAACCAATAGAGTGCCCTTGTATTGACCGGTCAAAAAGGTGCCATCAACGGAGATGACGGGCCTACAATGTTCAAAAGCACGAACACATTGCTCGAATGCCCAAAATGCACGGCCAAAAACTCGGACAGTCTTTCCATTGTAGTTCGTTGTTTCTTGCCCATATGGCTCAACCACATGAACCATGCCCGGGTTAGTGGCGGCCATGGCTCCCAACAACCTAGGGAGTCGGTTGTATGCTTCCTCCCAACCACCGTACAACATCTTGAATGCGGCTTGCTTTGCCTTCCATGCTTTCCCGTACTTGACGTTATAGTGAAATAGGGCTTCCACAAGTTCCATGACACTCTTAATGCTCATTGTTGGAAGTGACGATATGGAGTTGGAAAGCCTATAAGCAATGAACTCGGAGGTGAGTTGTCGGTGCCCTTGTTTCACATCCTTGCCATCAAGCTTCTTGCCTCGGCACATGTGTGTTGCCACACAACTAGAAATGTGCCATTCGGGTCCTTTCTTCAATGGTACGGCACGCACAACCCATGGGCATCCATCGTCCAAGCATCGCACCGTGTAACGCTTCTTTTGGTCCGAGTGAACCACCCTAAACGGACGATGATACTTAATCGAGAACTCCTTTATCCATACCTTAAATTCCAACAAAGTTGCGAACTTCAAACCGGGAGATATCCCATTATCCTTGTGATTCATATCCCGGTAAGAAGTTGGCCTTGCTCCGAGTACTATACCCATGCCGCCGTCAACCGTGGCTTCATCCGCGAGACTAAGATCACGAAAAAGCGGAATCCGATGATCACGCCCCAATACCTTCTTATGAGCTTCGGCCTCCTTGACCGTGAACCCCTCCTCATCAACTTCTTCATCGGGACCATCGTCATCCGAGTCCGATGCATAGCATCGACAATAAGGGATGTCATGATCCATACTCTCTTGCTCAAGGTATGTGTCCAAATCTCCAACATTGTTGTCGTGGAGGTCAACCCCATCCGCATCATCGTCATACCCATCATCTCCGTGCTCATCATTTGTCCTCAATGCCTCATCTTGCCTCAAAGTTTCTCTCACTTCATGTTGGGAGGAAGGAGGTTCGATCACTTCATCTTGGTTAATGATTGGTGGACTCCTACCATTAAATATGGTGTCACATTGGTTCAAGTCCAACTCCATATGAGCATCAACCTTCTTAGTGGCAAATAACTCAATAGACTTGTCTAGTGATTCGGCCACGGTCTCCTTGTATGCAACCCAACGTAGTTCCGAGTTGATACGCAAAAACTTCCAACGGAGGTGCACACCATGACCCGCATTGTGTCTTCCCTCCAACTCTACAACATCACTTGGGTCCATCCAATTCAACTCAATCCTCACTTGTTTCAAAACCTCGGCATAGGTAGGGCTACGCTCGAACACCAAGTCTACCTCATCCGGGTCCGGTTCCATATTACCTTTCAAAAAGGCGTCTTTGTCCACATGGTGAACATGAACAATTCTCGACATTCCTATAATAATGACAATAATAACATAGAAAGTTAAATCAAACACTACTAACACATATGTCTACTCACATAATCAAACACTAGCCCTAACATACCGTCTCCATAACCTAACTACCATCCTAACCCTAACATAACAAAAACCTTACCCTACCATAGTAATAACCCTAACCCTAGACAGCATACAAGCCACCATTTGGCCAATGCACCAACCATAGTAACAACCCTTATGCAAAACATCATAGAAGACACCATTTCTAGGGTTGGTAAGATTTGAACATAGATCAAATAGACCAAATATGATGAAATGTGTGGATGAAAAAGGAAGATCGAGTGAGGATACCTGCGGGAAGTACTTGGGGATTAAATCCCCACGCTTTTCCTTTGGAACCGGAGAGGATTCGATGCAGATTTTGAGAGGGGGAGGGTGGGGCGCCGCCGCCGGTCTCTCTGTTTTTCGAGCTGGGAGAAAGAAGGAGGAGGGGAGAGGAGTAGGGCACGCGGGCTTAACCCTAACAGATGTGTAGCGCCTTAGCGTGCGGCGCTACATGTACAAGCATAACGCCTTTCAGCAAGGCGCTACAGGACCATGACTGGGGCCCGTCTGGTCCCGCAGCCGCCACGCTGGCAGGATGTGTAGCGCCTCACCACAGGGTGCTACACAGCATACTATAGCGCCTCGTTGTTGGGCGCTACCCGAAAGGGTTAATTCGTGAAATAGTTTCGACCGACGTTTATTTTGTGAAATTCTTTCGGTTTGTGGTCAATTTCGGTCATTTTTCATTTTTTCACTACATGGAATCCAAGACCCAGCTCAAGCTAGCTCACGTGAAAGCGAAAGACAGGCAGGCCGGCAGAGGCAGGCGCAGCTAAGCCAAAGCCAAAGCCAGGTCCATCCATCCATCACCCCTCACATCAGCTAGCGAAAAGTGGCAGAAAAGCTTGAAGCGACGCGAGTATGGAGAGACCGGAGAGAAGCAGAGTTGAGAGACGACCTTTGTTCCAGTATTTTTCTTTCTTCTCGCATTGTTTTGTTTCTAGTTGCACGGTAACGCAGGAGCTATGCATTTTGTAAACTACAGTAGTAGGTCCGGTATGATTGATTCTACTGCAAACCTGCGCCCGATTATCGTTTGCTCATATGGCTATGGCTAGAATCGACGTGCAGCTAGAGCTAGGGAATGTGAGAGGCGTACGGGTGTGCCTGCGAGGCAGCGTGGAGGCTAGCTGCAAAGCCTGCGAGCACCAGGAACACAAGCAAAGACACGGTAACGCAGCAGTACGTACAGGCGCATACGGTTTCACGTGGGTGAGCTGACGTGTGAAATTGAATTTCGTGGCAAGGCGAAGTACCCGGGGGGAGGAGTCCGGTCTCAGGGTCAGGGAGATGGCGTGTGAAGCGGCGAGGCCTGGGTACTCTGCATGCATGCAGGCATTCACTGTAGGATATGCTCTACGCTGCCATGTGTACGTCTGTCTGTACTACGTATATACGTCCGTGAGACCATAGAAGGTAGCAACGGAACTGGGCATACTGAAGGTATAGACCACCGGTGAGCTCATCCCGCGGACGTGTTTGTTAGAGCATCTCCAGTCGCGCCCCTCGTAGCTCCCATAGTCTATATGGGGCGTCCCGAACGAAAAACGACGCCCAGTCGCGCGCCCCATATGTTGGTTTCGTCCGGGGCGGCCCGTTATTTCGTCCGGCAGGAAATCCTTCGGCGAGCTCGCGCGCCCACCTGCGCCGAAGTTGTTCGACGATTTGACTGGTAGGCGTCGTCTTCCTTTTTTTCCTGCCGCCGGCCGTCGATGTTTGGTTGATCGATATGGTTTCATTTCGGATGATAGATGGACAGCGACGATGAGATGGCGATGCACCTGATCATGCAAGAAGAAGATGATATCGACGCCGAGGAAGAAGAGAGCATAGTAATTCTCGCTTGTCTTGCGAAGATGCATATTGAAAAGGACACCAATGCCAACCCCAAACGAGGAGGTTCAAAGTTTGGGAGGAGAAAGAGCAAGCAGAGGATGAGAGTGGAGGGTCATTTTGCCGAAGATCCAAGATTTGACGAAAAGGACTTTCGTCGGAGATTTCGGATGAGCAGAAATCTGTTCATGAGATTGGTGAAAGGGGTGCGAGAGCATGACCCGTGGTTCAAGCTGAAGAAGGACGCTGTGGGAACGGTTGGCTTCTCTTCAATTCATAAGTGTACCGCTGTCATGAGGATGATTGCATATGGAGTTCCTGCAGATAATCAAGACGACTATCTACGCATGTCGGAGTCTACAGCTCTCAAAGCGACGTACAGATTTGCCAGAGCGGTGGTGGCTGTGTTTGGCCCTCACTATTTGCGGGGACCAACCGAACAAGAAACAGCGCGCATCTTGGCAACGAACAAAGCAAGAGGATGGCCTGGAATGCTTGCAAGTGTCGATTGCATGCATTAGAACTGAAAGAACTGTCTGTATTCTTGGCAAGGACAGTTCAAAGGTGGCCGCAAAGGACATTGCAGTGTGATCCTTGAAGGTGTGGTCGATTATGAGACGTGGATTTGGCACGCTTTTTTAGCATGGCAGGATCTCACAATGATATCAATGTGTTGCAGCGCTCTCCGGTGTTTGCGAGGCTTGTTGAAGGTCAAGTTCCTCTGCTCAACTATGACATCAACGACCATACCTATACCAAAGGGTACTACCTAGTTGATGGCATCTATCCAAAGTGGTCTACCTTTGTGAAGACAATCTCTGCGCCGCTCGGCAACAAGAAATCTTGGTTTGTCTCAATGCAAGAGAGTACAAAAAAGGATGTCTGCGCGTGCATTTGGAATTCTCCAGCAGCAATTTGCTATTGTGCGGTACCCTGCTCTCACTTGGTCAAATGATGAGATGGCGGAGATGATGAATGCATGTGTCATCATGCACAACATGATCATTGAGGGTGAGCGTGAAGAGCCGGTGAACGATGTGGACGCTGATGGGAATAGGATCTATTATAATCAGGGTGATCTTGTTGATGAAATTGGACACAATGTGGCAGCGGATTGGAGTGATTTCATCGCCATGCATATGGAGATTCGAGATGAAAATGCACACAATCAACTACAAAATGATCTAGTTGAGCATTTGTGAGAGCGCAAAGGAATGGCCGCAGAATAGTTGAACTTCAATTTATTTTAAATGTATGAATAATTTTTATTTTATTTCTATTCATAACACTAGAATTTAATTGATAAACTCATTTGAATTATATTTTTTTGTTAAATTCTTGTTTGGGCGCCCGTCTTGGGGGCGACGACTGGGGGAGGGGCGCACCCCATAGTCGGCATCTCGTCCGAACGCCCCCCATAGTGCTCGTTCGGGCGGCCATCCGGACGGCCTATGGGGGGCGCGACTGGAGATGCTCTTATGTAGTACTAGTTGCCACCTATGGGATATTCGGTTAATTCGGAGGAAAAAATTAGACGCATTTGGAAAAATGTCTCAAATATTACTAGCCCCCATTACAAAATTTCATGTTGAATCTATTTTAATTTTAGGCAAGAACCATAGAACATATATGTACAAAATAAAAGCGTCAAAACCATCTCCTGTCTTTTCCAACATGACGAGCCAAAAATGAAAAATACTGAATTATGGCTAAGACAGAGTCCAACCAATCCTTGAGGCGATCCTGATGCTCTACTTTGATTCTGAACTTTATTAGAGAAAGACCATTCTTTAGCTGAAAACGTCATGAATTCACACTAGGTCTCATGTCTTGACATTTCCTTGCATCAAAATGTTCCAGCACCCCATGATCACAACATTCGTAGCAATATGTTTGGGAAGTGAGTTCATTGCTAGATAGCATTCATCGAAAACTGAGAATGCTTTATTCCTATTATGTAAAATTGACTCCCAGCAGTCCTAGAATAAGTGCAAAGCAGTTTCAATCTAGCTGCTGTTATGGAGGATGCAGCTAAAGCTAGGAAGATGGAATGATTTTCTCTACAACAAACTTATGGTATCCGGCCTGTCTACAAGTAGAAGCCAGAAGAAAACTTTGCATCTCAGAATGGACGCGCACTTCTAGATTTCCATAAAGATCGATGTGAGGGGCAAGGGAACCCTCCTTCATGCTTTTGAAAAATTTCATGATCTAATGTTAAATCGAGGAAGATCCCCTGCCATGTTGGCCTTCCCGCACTCCCCCGCACCCCCGCCGCTATTCACACTCCCGCCCGACCAGATTTCGGTCGGAGAAGAGTTCTGCGGCGATCACATTTTGCCAAATTTCCACCGCATTTCAGGCGAGCATTCCCGCCGCCCCGCCCCTTCTATGGCCCGTTGTCGCTCTCCCACAACTTTCCTCAATGTCCGGTTGTCCTATATGTGGTTTTATCCGCCCCGTGTCTCACCTCCACATGGTACCGAGTTGTCCGAGCTTTTTGTCATGGTCTCGACCTCTCTTGCCTAGATCCGCTGCACCATGGTATCCTGGGACACCAACGAGGATGAGGTTTCCCTCCTAGGCAACAGGAACAACACCTCCGATTCCAACGCGGTACAATTTCTTGGGTTTGCTCAAATTTCGAGTTTATTCTGAACTTATGCAATTGTATTTGATTCGGTTTAATCATTGTCATCATCTTGGGTGTGAAAAACGAGTTGAATCATTTTCATCGAGGCAAAATGCTTATTTTGGAAGATTTGAACATCACAATCGATGAAGAAAAGAAGATCGAAGAAAAGTTAGAGCTAAGTCAAGTGACAAACCGAAAAATGGATAAAGCCATGAAGAAGATTCAAGAAGAGGATAGAATACAGGAGAACGAGAATTTTCGAAAAAATATGATGAAAATGGAGTTGCGTATTGCCGATATCATCAATGATTATAAGATCAAGTCAGATGCAACTCAGTAGAAAATGAAATAGATCAAAAGATATGCCATCGAGAAGGAGATTTGCCTCTGGTATGCATTTGAAGTGACAGTTATCTTAGTCGCCATCATAATCACAATGTTCATATTATATAGATTTACTAGATAAACTATGTTGTATGCTAGGTAGAAGAACTTTGCAGAAAACCAATATGCATGTAGCTGCATGATTTTAAGGTTTGCAAGTAGGTGTTGTGATTGCAATTATTGTCAATATATAGTGAGTGTCTCAAACCCTGTCGGGTGAACACGTTCGGACGTGTCCACCGACATATAGGGGGCAAATCTAAGTCCGGTTGGAGATTATCTGAATGTATCAGTTTAGAAAACAACCATATACGGGCTTGCACATTGAGAGGGGATTTGTAACCCGAGTTCACCGGAGCTTGGCTTTTGAATTTCTTGAAAATGATAGTTAGATGTTTTGAAAAAGTCCCAAAATTCATGAATACAAACGCATGTTTTGTATGCTCATGCAAATTACGAAGAAAATGCATTTAATTTTGGACCGTAGAAGAGAACGAATCTTGCCGTCGTATAAAGGGAAAAAAAAACTTTTAATTTGGACCGTGGAATTTTAGTATAATTCCGTACTACTAAATCGGCAACAATTAATATGGATAGGAGTATGTGTCACATTGACAACACAAGTTCTTTGTGACACGGCAAGTTCGCGAGCACCATCACGCAATTCACCCACCTACGTAGAGGCCAAGCGATTTTGTACTATCCGGAGGAAAAGCCAACGGTTCGTAGTAAAAATGGCAGGAAACGAGGAGCAACGGACGGCCGGCCAGCCACCACCAACGCTGCCTGCGCAGACGCTGCCCTCACCGCACCTGCACTGCACTGCAGGAGCCGTCCAAACATCCAGCGAGAAAGAGAACAAGAAACGCTTGGCACTATTGCTACGTAGGTAAGCGCTCCTCCAACACGTTTTGTTTTTGAGCCGCGCGCGCAAAGCTTGTTAAGTACTCCCCTCGATCCCTAAAAAGTGTCGTTTATTTTGTATTAAGTTAGTATAACTTTATACTAAGTCGATGATATTTTTAGGGATCGAGGGAGTACTATGTTCAAGTGATCAAAGAAGAATTTTATTTCCACTACTCAGATCACTCTTTTGTGTTGATGTAAGCTGACTAAATCAATAAGATGGTATTCGTATTTGATTAGACAAGATGATATTCTTCTTTATTCCGGAGCACAACAATCCGGATCTCTATCTTATAGCTTATCCTTCTGGACGAGGGCGAGACAGCCGGATCCAAGCCAAAAGAGCAGCAGCAACAGACCGGACACCTGGAGCTGGATCGATCCTGCACGTCGACACATTCGTTTTTTATTTCCTTGCTTTGGTTAAGGTTAGCTTTCCAGCATTTACTACTACTATGTTTTGGTTATCTGAAGGAATACAAAGATGATGTCACATTGACAACACAAGTTACTCCATATTTGGAGGAGTATCTCATCAATTGTTCTTCATTAGAAACAAAGCTCTTTATTTGGAAACATTTTAACATGGAAACCGAACACGAGGAAAACGGCTATGCTGAAACGCACCTTAGGATAACCACCACATACTACTTCGTGAAAGTACTCTTAATATAAAATAAAATTTCACCATAGAGTCTCTATTTAACGAACATCGGATGAAGTAGGTTAAATGTTGCCCTTTTGATGTGTGTGCATACGGAGTAATTGATTTTTAACATCGGTAGTCTTTGTCGATAGTTCCATTAGCTCTATTTCGCTTCTTCAAAGGGATTGAAAGCCGCCGCCATCTTGTCTGCACAAACTATCTCACTAACCGCTAGCCGGTGACGCAATGCGACATTTGTCGCTATCTAAAACGACAATATACGTTGACCTGCGAGATATATAAGCCAACTATAGAGTGACGCGGCCGTCACACGTCACTCAATTCGACATTCAACCTCAGTCTATATACTCCGCCCTCACCGCCAACGGTCGACGCACACAACATATGACCTATCGTCGACAACCACCACATTCCGGGTATCTCATTGCTTTGGCCACACACCTCCGTTAACCCTGATAGTTCAATGTGGCTCCTACTCGATGGAAAAACTGGTAGCAAATCAACATACTTTAAAACTAGCCATTGTATACAACCTTTTGTTAACGTAGAGTCTACATTTAACAAACATATGGGTGAAATTTGGTCCAATGTATTTAATTAATTAAATTAAATACATTAAAACTAGCCATTGTATACAACCTTTTGTTAACGTAGAGTCTACATTAACAATTAATAAATTTTTACGTATAAATCCTGTATTTCCTAAAAAGGTAACAATTACTGGGATATTTTTAAATCGGAAAAGACTTGCTACCCCCATGGGTAGCTACACACCCTAAGTTTGACCGAAACCGTATATGCAACGGTAAAATGAGATTACTCAAGTAGAGAAAGGGGATGTCACTAGTAGAGTGATAGAATTATTAAAAAGTATTTTGAAATTTTTTCAAATTTTTTTCCATCCGCTGTGATTTTTTTAATAAAGTTTGACCCAAAAGTCAACAAAAAGTCAACTATGAAAAAAAGCTAAAAATGATGACCAAAAAATATTTTTTTGAAAATTCCGAAACCAGTTTTGTACACCAAATATCCGTGTTTTACTAGGAAAACAAGCTAAAAACGGATACATACGGCTTGCATCTCCGCATAACGCATGGGTGTGTAGCTACCCATGCGGGTAGCAAATTGTCTCTCTTTTTAAATTATGCATAGATTAAACTAGAGTAAAGTGCAAATGCAAAATAGACTTGTCAGGAGGTGTAAACGAATATTCTATTTGTTGTTAGCGACCCCCACCCCCCTAAAAAAAATCAAAGAGAATCAAGGAAAAAAGTACTTCCTACAAACATCAAATCAGAAAATGAAAAGCAATGTAAGAATATTAGCCAAATATTTCCAGTGAAGTTTCTTGTAGTCTTTAGTTTTTATAGAATACATTTGTTTTTGAAAATATGATATTTATTTGGTAAATTCAAAGCTCTATAAAGTTTTGCCTTTTGTGGATGGAATATTCCTAAGAAAGTAATATATTTACTTTGCTCTATTTTGTAATTTATATGCAAAACCCCTTCCACAAACATACACTATTGAAAGATAAATGTTTAAAATTGTGAATTCATAATAGAATCGTGTATACGTTTGGAGTTTAGAATCAAAATTAAACTCGTATAATAGTAGAGACACTAAATCAATATCTACATTTCAAAGACCGACGACCAATAATTTTATGGAGATGCAAAGACAACACACATCTTGCACTTCTTCCAATAATCCCTCGGAGTGAGATCTTCCTTAACACCGCATGAATTTGAGTAGTTTTTAGTTTGTATAGAAAGTGGTGCATACATTGAAATCTAGAGTCTACCGAATCCAAATACATGTTGTATGGTGTATAATAAAAGTATCGTTTGTGCGTACAACACATGCGAAAAGTGTCTTTGCCTTCCGACCTGCAATAAATTCCAGGATGTAGGAAATGGTGTAACCCAGAACCATGCAAAAAAAAAATGTAAGTGTATTTGGGATGAATTTTATCGATTTTGTTTGAAAATTGTTGAAAGTTCTGGCTCGAAATTCGTTTCTCCTAGTGTGAAAGCTGGATGTGCGAGGCTGGATTCTCCATCTCTGGCACCGGACGCCCACACGGCAGCATCTTCACGCAATTCACCCACCCACCCACCCAAACCCAAACAGTTTTGTATCTCCCGGAGAAAAAGGCAGCGGTTTGCAGTAAAAATCGCAGAAAACGAGGAGGCACGGACGGACGGCCAGCCACCACCACCCTCACGCAGCAAAGCATGCAGCGCTGCCCTCACGCCGTCACGCGCCGCGCCCCACGTCGTCATGGTCCCGTCCCGTCTCCGCCGCCCGCACTCTCCAGCGAGAAAGAGAACAAGAAACGCTTGGCACTATTGCTATTGCTACGTACGCCGCCGCTCCCAACAACTTTTGGCTTTGGTTTGGAGCCGCGCAAAGGGACGAAGGAGAGATAGATAGAGCGATCCAAGCCAAAAAGAGCAGCAAGCAACAGACCAGACAGAACCTGGAGTTGGATCGATCCTGCACGTTTACATTTATTCTTTTATTATTATTTCCACAGTCGTTCTGTTTTTATAAAAAAAAATCCACAGTCGTTGGGACCATGGTGCCAGTGCAAATGGCAGAGTTAAAAAATTGAACACTGTTTACACCTGGCGCCTGGGCGACGGGAGGACCTCGTTCCTCGTGCAGGGCTGGACTGGAACGGACGAGGAGGAGAGGCCGAGAGCAGTAACTGCAGGGGGCGGGGAGTGGAAATGGGAGAAAACGAGGCTCTGCTGACTGGCCAGCCAAGCCTCAATCAAGCCCGGGAGAGGGCCACCACGCTTCCCGCATTTCTCAGCACAACTCCCCAACCGGTTTCGGCGACGCCAACTGCTTCGGCCACACGCCTCCGTGCACCCAGAACCAAGTTCATCTAGTTGTCCAATTTTTAATTTTCTTTTTTTGCACTCATCTACCTGTTCAATTGTGGCTCCTATCATTGTTCCCCAAGGTTTTCTTTTGAGGGGGAGAATGGTAGAAAATCGACGGACATTAAAACTAGCAATTGTATACAACCTTTTGTTAACGTATAGTCTACATCCAAGAAAAAACACAGGGTCAAATTTGGTCGACTGTTTCCATATTTTCATGTCGCTAATTTTACTCCAAGGTTGGCTTTTCAACATTTACTACTCCTCCGTTTTGGTTGTTTGAAGGAATCCAAAGCCGGTGCCACGTTATCGGCAAAATCTGTCTCGTCAAATTGTTCCTCGTTACTAGAAGCAACGCTCTTCGTCTAGAAACATTTTAACATGGAAACCGGACACGAGGAAAACGGCTATGCTGAAACGCACCATAGGATAACCAACAGATACTACTTCGTCAAAGTACTCCTAAATATAGGATACAATTTCATCGTAGAGTCTGCAAATTTGTTTTTTTTTCTAACATTGGTAGTCTTTGTCGCTAGTTCCATTAGCTCAATTTCGCTTCTTCAGAGGGATTCAAAGCCCCCACCATCTTGCCAGCACAAGCTACCTCACTAACTGCCATCCGATGACGCGCTACCGCCATGTGTCGCCATCTAAAACGACAAAGCACGTTGACCTGTGAGATATCGAAGCCAACTATATATAGCATGACGCGTCCGTTCCACGTCACTCAATTCGACATTCAACCCCAGTCTAAATACTACGCCCTCCCCACCAATGGCCGACACACACGACATGTGACCTATCGTCGACGTCAACCACATGTCGGGTACCTCATTTAGGGTCCCCTAACCAATACATTCACTCTCCTTCCCCACCACATGTCGGGTATCTCACTGCTTGGGGCACACACCTCCGTGAACCCCGATAGTTCAATGTGGCTCCTACTTGATGGAAAAAAATGGTAGCAAATCAAAAGACTTTAAAACTAGCCATTGTATACAACCTTTTGTTAATGTAAAGTCTACATCTAACAAACATATGGGTGGAATTTGGTCCAATGTTTCCCTTTTTTCATGTCACTAATTTTTACTACTCTGTTTTGATTATTTGAAGGGATAAGAAGACGATGTCACATTGACAACACAAATTAGCTCATAAGATGTTCTTCATTAAAAACAAAGCTCTTCATTTGGAAATATCTTAACATGGTAACTCAAAGACAAGGACAATAAACATTGGATGAAGTAGGTTGATTGTTGCCTTTTAACATATGTCTACAAAATTGGATATTTTATAACGCTAGTAGCCTTGGTCGATAGTTCCGTTACCAAATTTCACTTGTTTAAAAGATTCAAAGCCGTCGTCCGCGTCTTGCCAGCACAAACTATCTCACTAACCGCTAGCCGGTGACGCACTACGCCTGCCGTCGCTATCTAAAGCGACAAAGAACGTTGACCTGCGAGATATCGAAGCCAACTATAGCATGACTCGGCCGTTACACGTCACTGAATTCGACATTCAACCTCGATCTATATACTCCGCCCTTTCCGCCAACAGTCGACACGCACGTCATATGACCTATCGTCGACATGCGCCACATGCCAGGTACCTTATTTTGGGTCCCCTAGCCAATACATTCACTCTCCTTCTCCACTGATCACTCCCTTCTCTTTAGCCAAGAGACAAAACCATGGAGCCTTCCAAGTTTGCCACAACAAGGCAACTCCCTCCTTAAAACCCCCTCTGGCCTTTGCCCACACTCCCCACTCTCTCCACCCACCGAGCCCACAGCCATGGCTGCCCTCCACCTCCCCCTCCTCCTCCCCTTCATCGCTCTCCTATCCCTACTCCTCCACACCGTCGCCGCCTCCTCCGACACCGGCCACCTCCTCGCCGCCAAGGCCGAGCTCTCCGACCCCGCCGGCGCCCTCTCCGGCTGGGACGCCCGTTCCAGCCAGTCCCTCTGCGCATGGCCGCACGTGTCCTGCGCCCAGAACTCTACCACCGCCGTCGCCGGGCTCCACATCTTCAACCTCTCCATCGCCGGCGTCTTCCCCGCGTCCCTCTGCAAGCTGAGGTCCCTGCGGCGCCTCAACCTCGCCGGGAACGACCTCGTCGGCCCCCTGCCCGCCTGCCTCGCCGACCTCCCGTCGCTCCTGGACCTGGACCTCTCCGGGAACGACTTCTCCGGCGAGGTCCCGGCGGCCTACGGCGCCGGCTTCCGGTCGCTCGTCGAGCTCAAGCTGGTCCAGAACTCCCTCTCCGGCGCGTTCCCGGCGTTCTTGACCAACCTCACCGCCCTCCAGGTGCTCACACTCGCCTACAACCCGTTCACGCCGTCGCCATTGCCGGAAAAGCTCGGCGACCTCGCCGGCCTCCGCCTGCTGTATCTCGCCAGTTGCAACCTGACCGGTAAAATCCCTTCTTCCGTCGGAAACCTTGGAAATCTGGGCAATCTGGACCTCTCGTATAACAGCCTCTCCGGCGAGATACCCGCGAGTGTCGGGAATTTGAGTTCTCTGTTCCAGATGGAGCTCTACAGTAACCAGCTCTCCGGGAGGATACCGGAGGGCCTGGGGCGGCTCAAGAAGCTCCGGAACATCGACATCTCCATGAACCTGCTCACCGGCGAGATACCGGAGGACTTGTTCGCCGGGCCAAGCCTGGAGAACGTGCACATGTACCAGAACAAGCTGACGGGGCGCCTTCCGGCGTCGCTTGGGACGGCGCGGCGCCTCGCCGATCTAAGGATGTTCCGCAACCAGATCGAAGGGCCGTTCCCACCGGATTTCGGGAAGAACTGCCCGCTGGAATTCTTGGACATGTCGGACAACCGGATGTCGGGCCCGATTCCGGCGACAATCTGCGCTTCCGGGAATCTGACGCAGCTCCTGCTGTTGGACAACCAGTTCGAGGGCGCCATTCCGGCGGAGCTGGGGCAATGCCGGACGCTACTGAGGATCCGGCTTTTCAACAACCGCCTCTCTGGACCCGTGCCTTCGGAATTCTGGGGATTGCCGCATGTCAGCATGCTCGAGCTCAGTTCAAATCTTCTGTCAGGCACGGTTGATCCTGCCATTGGTAGTGCCAAGAACCTGTCCAGGCTGCAAATTCAGGACAACGGATTCACTGGTGTTCTGCCTGCCGAGCTGGGCAATCTGAGCAACCTGCAAGAGCTTCTGGCTTCAGATAACAGCTTCTCCGGCCCGGTGCCCCCGCTTGTTCAGCTTTCTCACCTCTACCGGCTTGATTTGAGCAACAATTCTCTCTCCGGGGAGATCCCACGGGACATTGGACGGTTCAAGGTGCTGACACAACTTAACCTTTCGCATAACCACCTCACTGGAACCATCCCTTCAGAGATTGCTGAAATCGGTGGGATGAATGTGCTGGATTTGTCAGACAACGAGCTTTCCGGTGGGGTGCCCGTGCAATTGCAGAATCTCAAACTGAGTGCTTTCAACCTGTCCTATAATAAGCTCAGTGGACCTCTGCCTCTGTTCTTCACTGCCTCGATGTACCGACAGAGCTTCTTGGGTAACCCTGGCCTGTTCTCTGGGACAAATAATCGTGATCCCGAAACCGTCCAGCGTGCCCGAGTCAACATGGTTGCCTCCATCCTTGCTGCGTCTGCGGTCATCCTGCTCATCGGTTTAGCATGGTTCACTTACAAGTACAGAAGCTACAAGAAGCGTGCCGCTGAAATCTGTGGCGAGAAGGCAAGCTGGGTTCTCACATCCTTTCACAAGGTGGACTTCGACGAGAGGGACATAGTGAACAGCCTCGATGAGAACAATGTGGTTGGCAAGGGTGCAGCAGGAAAGGTATACAAGGCTGTCGTTGGGCCTAGAAGCGAGGCTGTGGCTGTGAAGAAGCTCTGGGCAACCGGTGTTGTGGGCAAGAAGGATGACACTTTTGAGGCTGAGGTGGCGACATTGAGCAAAGTCAGGCACAAGAACATCGTCAAGCTCTTCTGCTGCGTGACGAACAGGACCTGCCGGTTGCTTGTGTATGAGTACATGCCGAATGGCAGCCTTGGGGACTTCCTCCGCAGCGCCAAAGCTGGCATCTTGGATTGGCCAACAAGGTTAAAGATTGCGGTCCATGCTGCTGAGGGCCTCTGCTACCTGCACCATGACTGTGTTCCTTCGATTGTCCATCGAGATGTGAAGTCAAACAACATCTTGCTTGATGCGGAGTTTGGTGCAAAGGTTGCAGATTTTGGTGTTGCAAAGACTATTGATGATGGGCCGGCCACCATGTCGGTCATTGCTGGCTCCTGTGGTTACATTGCTCCTGGTGAGTTCTTGGTGCCTGATTTGTTGCTACTGCACTGTTCATTCTAATTCCTACTGCTTTTTTTACTTATTATTTATTTATTTGTTTCTAACATGTTTAAAATCTTACATGCTTTATAACTGCTATGGTTTGTAAAAGGTAGTTGTTCAGATGGGGAATAGCTCCTAGCTTCATTTTGTTCCCTTTTACTTGCAGAAAGATACATTTACATGACATGTTCTTCATAATCTTGTATCCTTTTGTGCACTTGCAGTACGGTTAAAAGATTGTTTTTTAAAAGTATATACTGGATCATGCGTATTATTGTTCCTTTTTTGCATTGCAGAGTATGCCTACACTCTTCATGTAACCGAGAAGAGTGATGTATACAGCTTTGGTGTGGTCATTCTGGAGCTTGTTACTGGCAAGAGCCCCATGGCACAAGAGATCGGCGAGAAGGACCTGGTGGCGTGGGTGTGTGACACCGTTGATCAAAGCGGTGCGGAGTCTGTTCTTGATCAGAAGCTTGTCGACCAGTTCAAGGATGAGATGCGCAAGGTTCTGAACATCGCCCTGCTCTGTGTCAACCAGTCCCCGAACAACCGCCCACCAATGAGGTCGGTGGTGAAGATGCTGCTGGAGGTGGGGGGAGAGAACAAGACAAAGGCGAAGAAGGAGGCGGCCCCTGCCTTCTGATCTGGGCGACAAAACCCTCTCAAGAACCATGGATAGGAATAAATGCTAATTTGTGCTTTTCTTGGATCATGTTACTTAATACCATTAGCAGCTAGCTCTGAACATGTAGTACTATGGTAAACTCAAACTTGGAAGCTAACCTGTCGCTCTGAAGGAATGAAATGTGCAGTTGCTGTCAGCCAATCTGTGTTTTTCCTTGCATGTTTGATGCTTTTGTGGTGTCTGGTTGCAACTTTTTTTGTTTTCATTTTCGATCCTGAAAAGTGCATTTGCTATGTTGCTATCAGTCTTTGAACATCAAGAACTCGAGATACTTTGGAACATCTTGTGGAGATCCTGCTATGCTTAGCGAGCTGAATTACTCGTGAATCTGAGTGGGACTAGAAGTCTGGAAGTCTCTGTAAAGTATGCTATGATAGCTCAGTATCAATGATGATTGAATTCTCGTAAGCATCAGTGGTTAGTAGTTCTAAGTTAGTACATACACCAGTGGAATGTTAAAGTAAAAGACACTAGTGGCAGGGATTGGATTTCAGTAGCTCTGTTGTCCCCATGTGGTTCTTTTGGTTTGTTACCTTTTGCTTGTGCACTTTGTCCTGGTAAGCTGACACTGCTCAGTCGCCAGTTTCCATGGTTGTCCTGGTAGGAACAGAAGCTGCACAAGAATTTCCTGCTTCCTTCTCTATTCTTGGTCTGGCGATTTCACCTGCTCTATAGTTTTTTTTACCTTCTTCGATCGTTGCAATATGCTGTTGTTTTTATCAGGTGCATGCAAGTCGTCAGGACAAGTAACCTGCACACAAATTTATCAAGGACAAGAACTTGACTGGAATGCAGTCCTGAAGCCTATGTTCACTATATCCTTCGTAGGACCGGTGTAACTATATGTGAAACTAATTTCGCAACTCCTCACTGGATTCATTTGGGTGCGTGTTGGAGATAAAAAAAGAACCTCTCATTGAACGAGTTCACATGATGTTGTGTTTGATCAGTGTTCAGCCTTTTCTGTTTTGTGTTGCTTTCTCTGGTTTCTTTATGACGCAGGCTTTGCGATCATGGATGTGCCTTTTACCCTTTGTGAGCCAAAGCTATCTTGCACGAGTGTATAACCAAAGCAGGAAAACGGAAAAGCATGCAATGTTATGTTTTTTCTTCTTCTGAGGAATCTACAGCAGGAGAGGCATGCAATGTTATGTTGTCAGCTAAATATATAGTTCCATATCACACATGATTCTTACAAATGGAGTACGCGGGTTTTCTTCTTGCTAAAGTAGAAATTAACAGTGAAAAGACATAACTCTGCTCTTCAATTTTCATCTCTTTGAGCAGCGAGCGATATGAAGTGTAAACTGAATGAAGGAGAAACATGTACCCATAGGAATCTGAGCGCATGGACCCATAGAGATGACACCCATGATGAAATGAAACCTGTAGAACTTCATGCCTCTGGGCTCCACGAATCTACTAGATTACTACACCAATAGGGTTAGTGGAGGCTGGATCTGCTGCACATTTTAGTCTCCTCGGCAGCCAATGAGATGCGAGTGCCGGCGCAATACTGTCATTGCTGAAACATGATGGTCAAAAGCAAAAGAAAACAAAATGAAATAACAAAAGGCAAAATAGCAACAATATGGTTTGAGATGTAAGGATTGTGTAACTGAGAAGAAAACGATGCAATGCCTTTTACCCTTTTGTGTATGCTGTGACATGCATGGACAATTCAAAATGGTGCATGCCTACAATCAGGACAACTTTTCTCTCTCGAGAATCCGTGGGAGGTCTGCGCACTATTAAACCCCAGTTGGTAGCTGAACCCTGAAAGGTTTGTAGAGAAAAGGCACCTAAGCCCTTATTTGTTTCTGAAAGAAGAAGAGTCTTGCAAAGAGGAGACCGGGAATCTGAAGAACCCAAGACAGGAAATCTTCGTTCATGTGATCATATATGGTTTACGTGACGGAGAAGAAGCATGACCAGTTGAATGCTCTTGAAATATGGAAAAGGAATGCGTTACTGACAAGGGGCAGGGGAGATTGCTCCCTAAGGCAAAAGGACAAAAAAAATGCTCATCTCCTAACAATTCAGATAATGTTTTATCAATTCAAGTGAATTTGAAACATCAAAAGATGCTTACTAGTAATTCCTGCAACGTTGGTGCTAAACCATTGAGTGAATTAATGATGTGCCAATTTTAAGTTTCAAACATGGTGCTGTGAAATCTGAAGCAATATAAAAGTGAAAGTACTCAGGAGAATAAGAACCTGAAACATAACCATCTACAAGGGTAAGCAAGCTCGGATTGCCAAAGGCCAAGGTAACCGGTACACGTACGCCGGGCCATGGTACTTCCGTACTTGTTCCTCTTGGACACACGCTTCAGCTCCAAGATGGCGAGGTCCACGGAGATGATACCCTCACCTTCCTCTGTCCCCAGCACCAGTCCTGCCCAACACTCCGCCACCCAGAAAATCTCCTCCAGCTTGTCCATAGTGATGTGCGGTTTCTTCTCCCAAACAGCTCACGGATCGCCTGCAACAATGAGATCCTTGTCTGCAACAATGACAGTTTGGCCGTTATCATCCGCTTGCATGAAGACCTTCAGGGAGTCTTTGGTCCGTTTGTGATCCATGTTACAACGCGTGGATTTTCGAGACCTCTTTATGGAGGTTTCTGCGCGACTGGAGACTACGGGCGAGGGACATTTTTACTCAACATGGGTGGCGTAATGATCTTCGCATCGGATCACCACCATAGGCGTAGTGCACGATCTTATGATTTGTAACGAAGCCTATGTTTTTAGCTCTTTTATTTGTGACTGTCGGCTGTGTACATCTTTGTTATGCAGAGGCCGGGTGTAATAAAGCCCTTTATAAAAAAAAGGGAGTCTTTGGTCAGGAGTCAGGACGGCAATGCGCACCGCACCATCCTCGTTGCCGACGACCCGGATCCTAGCTGGTGGTCATGTCAGGCACATTGCACATGTTACATACAAAAATGAGAACTCTCTATGCGGACCAGCCAACAATGACACAATGTTCTTCCAGCTAGCAGAGTCTCTTTTTAAAGAGGATCTGGTCATGGCCTCTTCGTCCACGGCGTTGATTTCTGTCAGTGGTGAGGGTTCTATTACGGCTGAGGAAGTTGAAAAGGAGGTTGCTAGAATTGTTCCGGTGACGACCCCTTGGAAGTGGGAGGCAATTCCACATGGTGATGGTGCTTTTTTGCTAGGGATTCCGTCGGCGACAGACCTTTGTCGTGTGGAAGGGATGGAATTGATGGTGAGGGCAAACAATGTGGTGCTGTCGATCAACCAGTGGAAGGCTGAGGACAACACACCGGCGTTTCAGCTCAAACCAGTGTGGGTGCATGTCACGGGAGTACCTTACCTGCTGCGTCATTTCCTTGGGCTGTGGGGAGTCGGATCCATGATTGGTACTACCTTGGACGTGGACCAGTTGGCGCTTCGCCGCCACGGCATCATCCGTATTCAGGTGGGGATGACGAATCCTTCGGCATTCAAAAAGCTTACCGATGGTGGTCCGCACATGATTGGCGAGCTGGTCGTGGCCAAGAAGGGATTTTATTTTCGTTATGTGCTTGAGAAGGAGGATTATGTGCCGAAACCGGACTTTGTTCCCCAAATTTGGAAAAGAAACAATGATGATGGTGATGATCATGGTAATGATAAGGAACCGGAAGAGGGGAGTGACCAAAATAAAAGGTCTAAAACCTCAACCGAGCATGCTTCTGGTGATGCTCCCATGCAGCCATCGGAGGCTGTTCCAATGAACACAGCGGCGCTTGGGGTGGAAGATGGCCATAACGTGCAGGTGCTGGTTGTGGCGGGGACGCGGACGCCACCACCGCGATCGCCTCAGCCGGGTATCCTTGGGTCTGCCCCGCCTAGCGTGCTGCCTGTGGCCATGCAGGGTGGGCCGGCCTCGCTGGTTCACGAGTTGGAGGGCGCGGTGCGTTTGCTGGCTGAGGGCAGCTTGCCGCGCATGGCGGGAGGGAGCGACGACGCGGTGCTGGACCGGCCCATCGGCGGACAGCAGCTGCAGGTGCATGCCGCTCCTTTCTCGCCGGACAAGTCACCCACGGCTTCGGCTGCAGAGATATCACCGCCGGCACATCCATTGGGTGTGTCGAGGCTGGACATCGATTGGCCAACCATAGGAGGGGTATCTACACCACCCACTACCTCTCCTACGGTGTCGCCAATTAGGAAAGAGGCCACGCCAACGCAGGTGGCAGAGGAGATCCCTTCGCCGGCGCTCCGCCGCAGTGGAAGACACAAGGTTGCAGCTAATGGCTCTAAGCCATCCGACGAGGATTCGATGATCAAGGCCATGTGCCTTCAGGCTTCTCGCAAGGTACTACCACTTCTAAATCCTTTCTCTCTTTTTCGAATTCTCAAGTTAATTCTAATTTAGAGAGTTTAGGGTTAAGTTTGGGTCGTAATGCAAAGGAGAGGTCTGTTTCTGCTTCTGTTTTAAAGAGTGTTGAGTTTGATCGGTACAAATTCACTTCTAAAAATAAAAAGAGTTCTAATGATCACCTGACCGACTCCGACCTAGATGAGGAAGAAGTGGACGATCGTTATGAAGGCCAACTTTTAAGTCATTTAGTTGGGGACGTGTCAGAGGTAGGGCTGGATGATACCCGGCTGGAACAATTTATGGATTTGACAGCTATGGGTCGACGGTCCAAATCGTCCAAGAAAACTAAGAAACCGTCCAAAAGGGCGAGAGTTAACACCCCAACAAATGTTTCCCGATGAAAGGCAAAATTTGGAATAGCAGAGGTCTGCGAGACTTGGCTAAACACATTCATATTGCGGATTGCGTTCGGGAACATGAGTTGGACTTTGTCGCAATTATGGAATCGGGTAGACGAGATTTCCCGGTGCAAACTTTAGATCACCTTGCAGGTGGCTATGAGTTCACTTGGAAATGGATACCTCCGCGTGGCAGGTCGGGAGGCATTTTACTCGGCATTAAGGATAATTCTCTAGAATTATTAGATTTCATGCATGGAGAGTTTCATATTAAACTACACCTGCGAAACAAATCTGATAATTTTATCTGGAGCCTTGTTGCGGTTTATGGTGCAGCCCAAGATGAGTTCAAGGCAGCCTTTTTACGGGAACTTGTTAATCTTGCTAAAGACAATCCATACCCTATTCTTATAGGAGGGGATTTTAATATCCTACGGTATCAGCAAGACAAGAACAATGACCGGTTTGATAACTATTGGCCTTTCTTATTCAACGCTGTCATTGATAGTTTGAATTTAAGAGAGGTTAAGTTGTCTGGAAGGCAATTTACTTGGGCTAACAATAGAACTGTTCCTACATACGAAAAACTCGATCGCGTGTTAGTAGACACTGAGTGGGAAAACAAATACCCATTGGTGTCCGTACGCGCGCTCGAACGTATTGATTTACTTTCTGACCATGCTCCGATTCTTATTGATACCGGGGACGCAAAGCTACATGTGAATAAACCGCAATTCAAGATTGAATTAGGCTGGTTTAACCGTGATGGTTTTGCAGATATGGTTAAGGAAAATTGGAACAAGCCAGTGCATGGACAAAACCCAATACAAAGGTGGAATAATAAAATCCGTAGGCTACGGAAACACCTTCGTGGATGGGCTCGCCATATTACTGGGATATACAAAAAAGAAAAGAAAAGACTTGCAGAAATCATTGATAACATTGACCTACAAGCGGAGGTGCGATCGCTATCTGAGTCTGAACTTGATCAAAAAAATCAAGCAAATGAACAGATTGCACGCCTACTTCGCGAAGAGGAATTAAAATGGTATCAACGGTCAAAGGCACAATTTTTACTGGAAGGAGATAGTAATACAAAATATTTCCATATGTTGGCCAATGGGCGACATAGGAAGAAGTATATACATTCTCTAAACCAGGACGAGGGTGCTATTGAAGGCCATGATGAGCTAAAAGCCTATATAACAAAGTACTATAAAACTCTATTTGGGGCTCCAGAGGAAGGTAACTTCACTCTCGATGAGTCCCAGACAGAAGATATCCCACAAGTATCCAATGAGGAAAATGCCTTTCTCATCGCTCCATTCTCAGAGGAGGAGATCGAGAAAGCCATTTTCCAAATGGAACACAATAAAGCTCCCGGTCCTGACGGTTTTCCGGCAGAGTTTTATCAGAACTTTTGGGATATTATCAAAAACGATTTGGTGGAAATGTTCAATGCTTTCCATGCTGGACAACTTGAGTTGTTTAAGTTGAACTTTGGGGAGATTATTTTGTTACCAAAGACTAAGAATGCAGAAAGGATCCAACAATATCGGCCTATCTGTCTCCTAAATGTCAGTTTCAAGATATTCACTAAAGTGGCAACGATACGGCTGAACTCAGTGGCGGATCATGTAATCCGGCCAACTCAGACAGCCTTCATGCAAGGACGTTATATTCTTGACGGCGTCGTCACTTTGCATGAAACAGTTCATGAATTACACCGCAAAAAAATGAGCGGTGTGATCCTAAAAATCGACTTTGAAAAGGCATATGACAAAGTTAAATGGCCTTTTCTGCACCAAGTTCTAAGAATGAAAGGTTTCTCTGAAACATGGTGCGATTGGGTTTATAACTTTGTTACTAGAGGTAGTGTCGCTATCAAAATCAATGATGATATTGGACATTACTTTCGGACAAAAAAAGGTTTGCGACAAGGTGACCCATTATCCCCGATATTATTTAATATCGTCGTGGATATGTTGGCCATCATAATCGAGCGCGTGAAGACTTCGGGCCAAATTGTGGGAGTGGTACCACATCTTGTAGATGGTGGACTATCAATCCTTCAGTATGCCGATGACACTATTCTCTTTATGGAACATGATATCGAGAAAGCAAAAAACCTAAAGTTAATACTTTCAGCGTTTGAGCAACTCTCGGGATTGAAAATAAATTTCCATAAGAGTGAGTTGTTCTGCTTCGGGGAGGCCCAAGATCATGTTGCTGAAAATTCAGAACTGTTTGGTTGCCAACTAGGCCAGTTTCCTATGTCATATTTGGGGATACCGATACATTATCGGAGACTCACAAATAATGAATGGAAACTGGTTGAGGAACGGTTGGAGAAACAACTGAGCAACTGGAAGGGTAAATTACTCTCAGTTGGAGGCCGGTTAGTGTTGATTAATTCGGTGCTCAGCAATATGGTTCTATATATGCTATCCTTCTTCAAAGTACCGAAAGGAGTACTCACAAGGTTGGACTACTTCCGATCGAGGTTTTTTTGGCAAGGGGATAACGAAAAAAAGAAATATAGACTGGCAAAATGGAATGTGCTATGCCGTCCAAAAGACCAGGGGGGACTAGGTATTCAAGACCTAGAGGCAAAAAACATTGCACTCCTTAGTAAGTGGCTTTTTAAGCTCTTAACTGAGGATGGGGTGTGGCAACAACTCCTGAGGAACAAATATGTGGGTTCAAAAACGGTATCCCAGATGTCTTGGAAGGCAGGGGATTCACATTTTTGGGCAGGTCTGATGTCGGTGAAATCTTCTTTCTTCGGATATGAATCGTTCCACATAAGAGACGGATCGGAAATTCGTTTCTGGGAGGACTCCTGGCTAAGGAATACACCTCTACGGGAGCAGTATCCGGCATTATACAATATAGCACGTGATAAAGGCGATACGCTTGCTAGGGTGTTGGGATCTTCTCCACCCAACGTGTCTTTTAGGCGGCTCTCCTCGGTACAAGGTTGGAATGTTGGCAAGCTCTACAAGAGCGACTGGCCGAAATCCATCTCCAACATGGACGGGATGAATTCCGCTGGAAAATGAAGGTACCTTTAAAGATAAAGATATTTGGCTGGTACCTTCTCAAAGGGATCATCCTGACTAAGGACAACCTGGCAAAGCGTAACTGGCAAGGAAGTAAAAAATGTGTCTTCTGTCATCATGACGAGAATATCAAACGTTTATTCTTTGAGTGTCAGTTTGCGCAGTCTATATGGTCTGTCATCCAAATGGCTTCAAACTTGTATCCACCTAGGTCAATTGCTAATATTTTTGGCAATTGGCTACACGGTATAAATTGTATGTTTAGAAAACATATTTGGGTGGGAGCGATCACTTTATTATGGTCGCTTTGGCTATGTAGAAATGACAGAGTGTTTAACGCTAAAGTTTCTTCTCCAATGCCGTTAATTTTCCGATGTGCTCACTATCTTCGGGAGTGGTCTATTCTTCAGAGTCCGGCTCACCGAGACCTGTTTACAGAGGTTTCCTCGCGGTTGGAGCAAGTGGCGACAGATATTTTTTCTCATCATGGGTGGCAGCATAATCTGCGTATCGGCCCGCCTACACCATAGGATCGATTTTCGTCGCATGTGACAAGTTTTTCCTATGTGTCTCTCGCTCCTTTCAGCTTTCTATCTCACTACTTCTTCTTATCGGCTGTGTGCATCTTAGATATGCAGAGCCTGGGTGTGGACATTGCCAGTTGTATCTTCTGAATGTAAACTGGTTAAAGTCTAATAAAGCGGCTCTTTTTCGAAGAAAAAAAATCCTTGTCGAGAGAAATGGAAGTGTCATCTGCCGTCATTCAGTAGACCGACTCTGCAGTCTGCAGCATGCCCGCATAGTGAATGCTGGCCAACAATGGAAGATCGCACATGGGAAGAAGAGGTTGCAGACATTTGGATGCGACACCAATATATATGCGTTACTTCGACGCTGTCGTGACCACCGACGAGGGCGTGCAGGTGGGGAGAGCGGAATCGGCGGAGGACGCCGCCGTCGGCGCCGGTGCTTGCAGGTGCAGGCGGCACGGACGACCTGGAGAGACGAGGGGAGCCCCAGGAATACTAACTCGAGCACGTCGTCGGGAAGGGGGTGCGTCCGTGCGTGGCCACAGGCGGGGCGTTGCTCCGGGTAATCTTGCGACGGTGGCGGCAGCGAACCCCGATTGCCACCGGCAACCTAGTCACGGGCTTTCTTTGGACCGTATTGGGATGCTTCAGCTTCAGTTTCTATGGACCGTCTTGCTCCTTGTTGCCGCGGCTTCCAGGATTTCACCGCTTGCTCGGCCCGTACTTAAAGCCCACATAGTTTGGCTCCCGGCCGATGGAGTGTGGACAGCACAGACGGGCCTATTATCTCTAGATCTTTCATTCTTTCTACTAGAAAAAGCTTTCTCTATCCCCTCAAAAAACAGCTTTCTCTAAAAAAAAACCACTAAGAAAAGACCGATCCCCTAGAAAAAAAAACTAAGAAAGACCGATCGTTCCAAAGATCGTGCAGGGTGTTTCTTTGTGCTAGTGCTGACACGTGTTGCAAGCGGAGCGTCCTGCTCGGACTATTTTTCTCTCACTTCAAAAACAGCGCGCTAGTATTCTGAAGTGCATAACGCGAGTATTTCCGAGTGCATTGCTTGGATTCTAAGTGTAGCGCTAATAATTCCTAATAATGCATCATGTGTACTTTCAATGTTTCAAGCGCATTGCACTAGTATATTAAATTGCACCGCGTTTAATTTTAACACACAGAATACTTTCCGGTACACTATACAGGTACTGTCATGTCCAAGGAGTACTTTTATGTGCACCGTTTGTACTTCCAAGCCCAACACGCGTGTACTTAGTGATGCATTGCGTGTAATTTTAAGTGCACCGCGTGAGTACATCCAAGCGCGCCGCTTGTATTTGGAAATACACGCATAGTTTGGAAGTAAAAAAAAATTCGTTGAAACATAGTTTTGAAAATCTCGATACGGGGAACACAACGGTGAAAACTGCTCGCAATTTGAACACTCAGTTCAAAAGATATTTTGTTTTGAACATTTTCCTCAAATAAATGCAAAACCGTAGTTTCCCACGCTATCTGTCTCATCTTCATCTCCACTTCTTTTCTCCTTGAGACAACTGGCGGGCAGGGAGACACCCAACAAAAATAAAAGAGCCATGGGGAAATAAAACACAACACATGGCTTGAGGAGAGCGCGAAGGAATGGACCTTCAACAAGATTGACCTTTTCCTAGATATTTTGTGTCCGGGGTGGCACATACGGTATGGTCATGTTTGATAGACTACACCAAGGCCAACTGCAAAAAAATGATTGATTGGTTGCCTGTGTGAGTACCTGGATTTGTATAGCATGATTCATAGAGCACTTCCCAGCCATACCCTGGAAGAACGGTCGATTAGGCCGTTTCCGCCGGACCAGGCCCGAGATATCTCAATGTCTGAAATGACATTTTCCTTCCTAAGTGGTTTTGGTATTAATGACAACATGAATATACATGTGGTCGATCTATTCGATAGCGCCTAGGCATATCCGGAGAAAAGCATAGACGGTTGAGGACCCCTCGACGAAAAAGTGAAAAGAGATGGCTTCACGATGATTTTATTTTTGTTTGAGTCGTTAGTAAACTAGTACTATCTATAGCTGGTACGCTTCGGAAGCTATGATTGGAATCGAATGACATACACAAAACTATAGTTGGCATTGCTAAGTACAACTAATGAAGGTAAGACCTGGTGTTTTCATCCCGGAGATTCAGTACTTGAAGAGCACCATACAAAAACAAACCGAGTTTGCACAAGCATCTCTTCTCTCCATCCATTTCGAACACAACCTGAGACAACCCCACTCACGGTTTTGACGTGGACATCACCACGCGACCGAAGAAACCATGGGATGCAAGAGAGATGTCAGATTTTTTTTTCAATGTAGGGAATATATTAATATCAAGAAGATACCAAACACCACCATTGGCAACACCTAGACCGCGAAAGAGGCTCTCCAACAGCAACGCCTTCAGGAAGGGAATAGTGCACAAGCGTCGTCGTTACTCGATCAAAACCAAAGTCTGATCATGAGTTTTCACCCAGGAGAAAGTCCGAGATCCTTGAGTTTTCACCCTGGATATCGAGACTAGTACTCGAAGAGCACCACCAGAAACGAAGTCACCCTGTGTTGCCACCCCCAACTTGCAAGAATACTGATGCAATGCGTAGATCGCTAGGCTCACAGCCGACATGCACACGGTTTTGACATGAACATAGTCACGCAAACGACATCGTATTCGCCCGTCCTGCTGTGAAGTATCATTTTCTCCATGATACGTCTCCGACGTATCTATAATTTTTGATGTTCCATGCGTGATTATATATCAGTGCCACATGTTTTATAATATTTTTATATCAATTTGGCATAATTTATGGAACTAACCTATTAACAAGATGCCCAGTGCCAGTTCTTGTTTTCTGCTGTCTTTTTGTTTCAGAAAGTTGTTCGGGGAAATTTCTCGGAATCAACTGGAAATTTACGTGAATTATTTTCACGAGGAAACAAGGACAGAGCCAGGAGGACACCTGCAAGGGGGACCCACAGGGGCCAAACGCTCCCCTGGCGCGGCCCAGGGCTTGGCCGCATGTGGGCCCCACCTGACGCCCTCCGACGTCGTCTCGGGTTGCCCTTTCGCCTATAAATTGCCTTCGACGCGGAAACACTTGATGTCTACTACGCGCTTCTATTCTTATAGACAGTGTTGAGCCTCCAAGTGCAGAGGTTTGTAGGACAGCAGCAATTTTTCCTTAAAAGAGTAACCCAAGGTTTATCGAACTCAGGGAGGTAGATGTCAAAGGTATCTCTCTCAAGCAACCCTGCAATTAAGATATAATAAGTCTCTTGTGTCCCCAACACACCTAACACAATTGTCAGTTGTATAGGTGCACTAGTTCGGCGAAGAGATGGTAAAATGCAAGTGATATGGATGGTAACAAGTGGTATTTGTAATCTGTAATAAAAATGGCAGCAAGCAAACATGTAACAAAAGTGACTAGAAACGGTGTTCCGATGATTGGACAAAGCACACCTCAAAGTCTGACTAAACAAACACCACAATTCAACAAAGAATAATCCATGGTCAATATCACTCTAGATAATCTACCATCCAAAGATTCATACACGCCACCCACACTGTCACCAAGGCTTTGTGTTGTCAACAATAACTCCGGAAATTATACTAGATAAACCAATTGAGTAGCATAACATTACATAAGAATTCATTGGTACAAACAATGCTCACGATCACATAAAGATCACACCATGGGAGAGAGAGATAACCACATAGCTATAGTAGAGCCCTCAGCCCCGATGAAGGACTACTCCCGGCGGATCATGGGAGGCAGCAACGGCGATGAAGATGGCTCTGAGGGCAATTCTCAATCCCGGCAGGGTGCCGAACAAGACCTTTTGACCCCCGAAACAAGGGCTTGATGGCGGCGGCGCTCGGAGTCTTTTCTGGAAAAAGTGTAGTCGGGGACTAGGGTTCTTTTGACGGGGCGATTATATAGTCCGAAGGGCGGCGAAAGTCGGGGAAAGGGGTGCCCAGACGCCCCCCGGGCGCGGTTGACATCTGGGCCACGCCCGGGCCCCGTTTGGCTGCTGTGGGCCCCATTTTGGATGAAGTCTAGGTCCACGTCGATCAGCAAAAAATTTCCAGAAACTTTCGCGGCCAAGCTTTTTTGATTTGACGTCGTCTTCGGGTCGGTTCGGGGACATCTTTAAAAAGTAGCTGGTGGAGAGAGATTCAGGGTTCCACCTTCCGGCTCCTTTTGCGTTCTTGTCAATTTTCCTACACATCAAAGTGTAAAACAAGAACATTATGCACTTTTTCCACTATTAATAGGTTAGTCCAATAAATCCATAAAATGATATAAAATTATAATAAACACATGTGGCAATGTTATAAAATAAGCATGGAATATCAAAAATTATAGATACGTCTGGGACGTATTAGCATCCCCAAGCTTAATTCCTGCTCGTCCTCGAGTAGGTAAATGATAATAGAATAATTTTTGAAGTGACATGCTACCAACACAATCTTGATCAAGTAATCATGTAAAGCATATGAACTGAATGCAATGATCCAAACAAAGGTTTATTGAATGAAACAAACAATGATTAACCAGATGCAACATCTAAGCAAGAATTTATTAGAAAGTGTACTTTGAAGATCTAAAAGTATAGCACCTGACAATGATTGATATCTCACAAAGCAATATTGTTTCGACAAAGGGGTTTGACCAACACAAAGGAAGATTTAAGTTTTCAGCATAAAGCTTCAACTTACAACATATTTATCTCAAGATAAGATCAACACAAAATTTTCATGGTTAGACACAAAGATAACATGAAGTAAAACTTGAATCAAAGTTGACACCAAGTGATTGCTTGAGAGATAAAGAAGGAAGAGGAAAACTGACTCAACATAAAAGTGAAAGAAAGGCCTTTTGCAGAGGGAAGCAGGGATTAGGCATGTGCTAGAGATTTTTGAATTTTTTTAGATACAGAAGTAAAATAATTTTGAGATATGCATGGTTTCGTCAACGAATCCACAGAAGAGAAGATAGATAGTCCTCTGTAACAAGCAAGGCTTTTAGAATTTTGAGAGCGGCTGGTAATTAGAGGAATGAGGTCACTCCTCGTTATGCTTTGTTTGACCACTAACCAATGTTTGACTGATTTCTCAGGTTTGCACTGTGCGGAGCAGAATGGTGGGTTATATTTATATTTTGCTTAAGCCAGCTCTCGACAAATTCAAGTGAGCACGTAATCCATCCTCACCGGGTGAAAGGGGGAGAAAAATGGCCTTGCTTGTCACAGAATATATCTAACTTGTCTTTCACTGTTTCCTCATGAGCTTAAAAACAGAGACACAAAAGGGAAAATTTTGAACATTTAAAGATAACACATGAAAATTTTACTTGGAGTGGCAAGGAAATACCACATGTAGGTAGGTATGGTGGACACAAATGGCAAAGATATTTGGCTCGGGGATTTGGATGCACGAGAAGTATTCCCTCTTAGTACAGAATTTTTGGGCTTAGCAAGATATCAAGTAAACACATAACATCAACTTGGTCAAGGATGACTACATGATATACATTAAGCAAAACCACTAGACTTCACACCGTTTACCTTGTTCGCCAAACCAACTCTTTGCAAAAAGAATATCTAGACTTTAAGAGCTACCAAGCAGGACATACATCATAATTTTAAAGCTTCAAGGCAATTCTTTACTAATCTATTCTTACTAGATTTTCCACAAGTTTAAGCATTAAATCTATTTCATATCTCTAAACAATTGACAAGTATCATTCAAGGACAATGATCTACAAGATTATGCAAGCACTTTTCTCACTTCCTACATGATAATTTCCATTCAACCAAACACCAATCAACTATTTGAAACAAAACTAAAAGGGTGAAACCACAAGAGAAAACTTCCTAACTACAAAAGCTAACAGCTCTTGAACAAGAGATGCATGAAAAACAAGATCTAGAAGCAACAATAATAAAATCTAAACACTCAACACATATAAGCGAAGAACAGGAGTGTTTAATGAAAAAGGGGAGCGTGTCTCTCTTCCAAACAAGCATGCAAGGACCCAATTTATTGCAAAGACCAGAGAACAAAACACAAACAAAATGAAAGTAAAAACAACTGACGCTCCAAGAACAACACATAATGTGTGAAGGAATAAAAAAAATAGTACCATGAGTAAAACTGATGATTGTTGATGAAGAAGGGGATGCCTTGGGCATCCCCAAGCTTAGACGCTTGTGTATTCTTGAATATTTCAGAGGAGGGTCCATGGGGAGCTCCCCAAGCTTAAGCTTTTGTCCCTTCTTGATCTTCATTCATCACCTCGCACCTGGATACTTGAAAAGTTCTTTCATGCAAAACTTATAGCAACTTCATTAGAGGGGTTAGTCCACAAAAACAATATCTTTCTTCAGTTCCAAAGCACAAATCATGAACTTATTTTTTTAAACATTATCTACAGTCATAAAGGTCTAAGTAAAGCTCTTGACCTCAAAAGAACTTCACTTTGCCCGTAAAAGAGCAATGCAAAACTAAGGACAGAATCTGTCAAAAACAGAACAGACTGTACAGATGAATTTTTTCGGGGTACTTATGGACCTCAAATCAGAAAACTTAAAACTAAATAAAGGTAGACAAAACCCTGATGATTGCTGCCAAACATATTCAGCCACAGATGATGCTCTGTGATTTTTTGGATTGTCGAACAGTGAAGAACAGGAATCTGTTTCTGGACAACAAACTGACTAATTAGTCTTCCTCTCTTTAGAGGCTATTCTTGGCACCAAAAACCAAAATAAAAAGATAAAAGGGAGTTGTTACAGAAGTAACATCACCCAAAACAATAAAAAACAAAAAATAAACAGAAGGTAAAAATGGGCTGCCTTCCATAAGCGCTTTTCTTTAACGCCCTTTAGCTAGGCAAAAAGATTTTAATGATGCTCTCATAAGAATAAGAGTTGAATAAAAGAGAACATCATGAAGCAAATATTAAACACATTTAAGTATGACCCTCTTCCTATGCATAACAATCTTGTAAGAAAATAAATCATTGAAGCACAAAGTGACTAGCATAGGAAGGCAAAACAAGTGCAACTTCTCAAACTTCAACATGAAGAGATGGAACCGAATTTTATTGAGATATTTAGAACAATGTTTCCCTCTTTCATAAAAACTTTCAGTAGTATCATAAGTAAAATCCACAATATAACCATCACTTGAAGCATTCTTATCATGGTCCATATGCATAAAAGTATTAATATTCTCCACATAAGCAAAATCTTTCTTATTAGTAACAATGGGAGTAGGATCACCATAAAGAACTTGAACATGATAAACCAATTGTATATTAGAAGGATGGTTTTTGGTAGGGAAGTGACTCCCTTCATGATTATGACAAGTTCCATAAGGATGATTATAATTATTCTCTATGGCATTAATATCATCACAATAATTATCAATGACTGGAGGCATAGTATCATCAGAAACTAGGGGATAGTTATCTTTCCAAGCATATATATTTGCAAACATGTCATTATCATTTCAATGGCATAAGTGGTTTTAAAAACATGATCATTAATAGCAAAAGGATTCTCAAACCCCTCATCCCCAAGCTTAGAGCTTGCCATATCATCATTAGAAACAACATGGATAGTACTAATAGTATAGCAATTACTAATGTCATCATTTTCAAAATTGGTACCAAAAATATTTTCAAGATCATAAGTAGTGTTATTTTCCCAATCATGATCATTACAATAAGTAATAGGCATATAATCATCTTCAATAGTGCAAACAGATTTAGTTTCAAGATAATAATGAACACAATCAAGTGAATCTTCTTCAATAAATTTTTATTTAGACTCACTAGGAACAACCATGAAAGGAGCAACATGCTTGGGGGATGGTACCGTTTCCTCTCTCTTCTTCTTCTTCTTCTTCTTCTTCTTCTTCTTCTTCTCTTCTTCTTCTTCTTCTTCTTCTTCTTCTTCTTCTTCTTCTCTTCTTCTCTTCTTCTCTTTCTTCTTCTTCTTCTTCTTCTTCTTCTTCTTCTTCTTCTTCTCTTCTTCTTCTTCTTCTTCTCTTCTTCTCTTCTTCTCTTCTCTTCTTCTCTTCTTCTTCTTCTTCTTCTCTTCTTCTTCTTCTTCTGTCTTCTTCTCTTCTTCTTCTTCTTCTTCTTCTTCTTCTTCTTCTTCTTCTTCTTCTTCTTCTCTCTTCCTTCTTCTTCTTTCTTTCTTCTTCTCCTCCTTCTCCTTCTTCTTCTTCTTCTTCTTCTTCTGCTTCATCTTCTTCTTCTTCGTCTTCNGATAAAAGGGAGTCGTTACAGAAGTAACATCACCCAAAACAATAAAAAACAAAAAATAAACAGAAGGTAAAAATGGGCTGCCTTCCATAAGCGCTTTTCTTTAACGCCCTTTAGCTAGGCAAAAAGATTTTAATGATGCTCTCATAAGAATAAGAGTTGAATAAAAGAGAACATCATGAAGCAAATATTAAACACATTTAAGTATGACCCTCTTCCTATGCATAACAATCTTGTAGGAAAATAAATCATTGAAGCACAAAGTGACTAGCATAGGAAGGCAAAACAACTGCAACTTCTCACACTTCAACATGAAGAGATGGAACCGAATTTTATTGAGATATTTAGAACAATGTTTCCCTCTTTCATAAAAACTTTCAGTAGTATCATAAGTAAAATCCACAATATAACCATCACTTGAAGCATTCTTATCATGGTCCATATGCATAAAAGTATTAATATTCTCCACATAAGCAAAATCTTTCTTATTAGTAACAATGGGAGTAGGATCACCATAAAGAACTTGAACATGATAAACCAATTGTATATTAGAAGGATGGTTTTTGGTAGGGAAGTGACTCCCTTCATGATTATGACAAGTTCCATAAGGATGATTATAATTATTCTCTATGGCATTAATATCATCACAATAATTATCAATGACTGGAGGCATAGTATCATCAGAAACTAGGGGATAGTTATCTTTCCAAGCATATATATTTGCAAACATGTCATTATCATTTTCAATGGCATAAGTGGTTTTAAAAATATGATCATTAATAGCAAAAGGATTCTCAAACCCCTCATCCCCAAGCTTAGAGCTTGCCATATCATCATTAGAAACAACATGGATAGTACTAATAGTATAGCAATTACTAATGTCATCATTTTCAAAATTGGTACCAAAAATATTTTCAAGATCATAATAGTGTTATTTTCCCAATCATGATCATTACAATAAGTAATAGGCATATAATCATCTTCAATAGTGCAAACAGATTTAGTTTCAAGATAATAATGAACACAATCAAGTGAATCTTCTTCAATAAATTTTTATTTAGACTCACTAGGAACAACCATGAAAGGAGCAAAATGCTTGGGGCATGGTACCGTTTTCTTCTTCTTCTTTATCTTTGCCACTTTAGGAGAGAGAGGTTTGAAAGGAAGCTTCACCACATAACCTGGTTTATCATTAGAAACAATAGGGGAAACTTGGGAAAATTTCTCCCTTTCGTTAGTGGCAACATAAGAAACATGTTTCCTTTCATACTTTGGTAAAGTTCCATTCTTTTTAATTTTTTCTATGTAAGCATTTTCGCAGCAATTCACAACACAATAGAGATGGCATTCCCGCAGAGTGTCATTTATCCTAAAAGCACTCATATCTAACAAAGAAGTTTTTTCTGATAACTCTTCACACCCCCAAAATAACGCAAGTTCATCATAAAGATTAGAAGTGATTGTTTCATCACAAAAGGGGCTTACTATTCTATCATCAAAATGCCAGCATTGGAAATTAAAATGGCCCTCTTCATTGCAAAGATCACAAATAAGAGGATAAAGGTCACAAACCTTTTTTGAAAAATCATATAAATTCTTATTCCAAGTGCTAGTTCTTTCATGCTTATGTTGCTTACAATATTTATCTTCTTCAATATGAGTCTTTTCACAAGGTCTAAGGGTTCCACAAAAATTAACATGCTTATTAGAAATATTATTTTCAGAAATTTGAGCACGTCTATTGCAATCATTAGTAACAATTTCATTTCCTATGCAAACATCTTTGAAAGGTTCATGATATTTGTCCCACTTTTCTTTAGGAATATTATATGAGAAGCAAAAGTTCTATAAAAATCAACACAAATTTGAGAATCAAGTCCAAACTTAGCACTGAGCTTATAAAAAATATCTGTTTCAACAAAGGACTTAATGCAATCATACTCGTAATTTATACCTGACTCTTCACCTTTATCAATCCCCCAGTTTTCAGCATTGTGTTGAATTCTTTCAAGAAGATCCCATTTAATTTCAATCTTCTTACTTGTGAAAGAACCCTCAGAAGAAGCATCTAGAAAATCCTTGTAATGACCTGAAAGTCTTGCATAAAAATTAGTAATAATTATCTCCTTGGGGAAGCCATGGTTCGAACATTTGAGCATTAATGCTTTCAGTCTTCCCCAAGCTTGAGCGATACTTTCTCCGTCATGAGGCCAAAAATTACAAATGTAATTCCTATCTAGATGTATTTCATGAAGAGGATAAAATTTAGAGTAAAAGAGAGATTCAAGTTTTTTCCAATCTGAATGCTGAGAATTGTCGAGTAGCTCACACCACTCCTTTGCATTGTATTTTAGTGACAATGGAAATAATTTCTTCATGATTTCTTCTTGTGATAAACCTGTAACCTTAAACAACTCACAGAGTTTTGTAAGTTTCAACAAGTGAGCACATGGATGGACTGATCCATCTCCTGCATAACGATCATCCATAACTCTTTGAACAATTCCCATATGAATTTTAAAAGGAATACTTTCAGTAGGTGAACTGAAAATATCACATGCATCATTACAATTATCAGCTATGGGAGACATAGTATTATCAAAGCAAATTTCTTCCTCAAAGCTTGGGGGACTAAAAATATCATATTCATCAAAACCAGCTTCCCCAAGCTTAAAGTCTTCCTTAGCATTAGCAATAGTGGTGCTCAAAGAATTCATAGTAATAACATTGCTATCATCATGCAAATAATTTTCCACAGGTATATTAAACGAAACACTTTTAGGAGGTGGAGGACCCCTCACTGCCTCAAGAGCAGTGAAAAGGATGTCTCCAAACGTAGATTCAAATTTAGAAGGCTCCATAATATAGTAACAAAACAAAAATAACAACAGCACTAGCCTAACTAGTGAAATAAAAACAAGGAACAAAAAGATAAAATTGCAAGATCTAAAGAAGATACCTTCAAGCGCTCACCTCCCCGGCAACGGCGCCAGAAAAGTGCTTGATGTCTACTACGCGCTTCTATTCTTGTAGACAATGTCGGGCCTCCAAGTGCAGAGGTTTGTAGGACAGCAACAATTTTCCCTTAAGTGAGTAACCCAAGGTTTATCGAACTCAGGGAGGTAGATGTCAAAGGTATCCCTCTCAAGCAACCCTGCAATTAAGATACAAGAATTCTTTTGTGTCCCCAACACACCTAATACAATTGTCAGTTGTATATGTGCACTAGTTCGGCGAAGAGATGGTAAAATGCAAGTGATATGGATGGTAATAAGTGGTATTTGTAATCTGTAATAAAAAATGGCAGCAAGCAAACATGTAACAAAAGTGACTAGAAACGGTGTTCCGATGATTGGAAACAAGGCCTAGGGATCATACTTTCGCTAGGGATATCTCTCGATACGTTAGCACAACTGAAAGCAAGCAAGTGCTACTCGGAATTATTCTTCTTCTTGATAAAACAAGAGTACTATGCGTAGGGCTACAAAATCACACCTCAAAGTCTGACGAAACAAACACCACAATTCCACAAAGAATAATCCATGGTAAATATCACTCTATATAATCTATCATTCAAAGAGTCATACACGCCACCCACACTATCACCAAGGCTTTGTGTTGTCAACAATAACTCCGGAAATTATACTAGATAAACCAATTGAGTAGCATAACATTACATAAAAATTCATCGGTACAAACAATGTAGTTCTCACCGCACCACGCGATGGGAATGTAGTTCTCGCTTCTGGCGGCGGCGATACGGAAGGAGACGCACCCGATCCGCTCGTTTGGCACGGTGTTCCGGAGGGAGTAGAAGCTGCGGAAGAGCGCCACCGAGGGACGGATGCCAATGTAGGCCTCGCAGAGGTAGGCGAAGATGGAGAGAATGAGGATGGAGTTGGGATGAAGATGGAGAAGTTGGATCTGGTACACCTCAAAAATCCCCAGGAGGAAATCGGATAAAGGAGGAACAAGACCGGCGTAGAGAGTGTGAAGGAAGATGGGCTAGTACCCCTCGGGGAGCCTGCTGCCGGCCGGTCTCATCTCGGTGGTGCCGTGCTCGTTTGTGCTCGCGGCTGCTAGGTGGCGCACCTTTGCAATCGCCACCGAGTGGACGCGGGACTGCGGCAGCGCCCCCTCAAGTGCAGCACCCCGCGCTGCCGCCGCAGACTTTCCGGCCTGCATCGTGGCCTTGCCCTTCTGGTCAGCGGCTGCTTTCTTGGGCGCCATGGTCGCAGGAAGAGAAGATCTTGGAGGCGGAGCGCTCTGGGAAGAAGGAGGCGTTAGGGGGAAGTGTGCGGAGGAGTTATGGGAGAAGTGACGGGCGATGTCTGTGTGCGCAGGCTTTATTGGCCAAAATTCAAGGACGTGGCGGGCCCCACCGGGTCGCCCGTTGAAGACGAGGAGATCGTGGCCTCGGGCGCAACCGCTGCGTCCCACGTGTCACGGCCCAGGCAGGCATCGTTGGGCCCTCGACGCTTCGCCTTCATCCATGGGCTTCGGCGTGCCCATCGTGGGCCCGGGGGCTACTATCGGCACAGTGGAAACCAGGGTACCACGGGCCGGCCTGCCAGGGCCCACAACACTCTTCAGATGATTTCGCTAAGGACCAGGCTCTCCAAGCCTGGCGAGCCTCGCGAGGGTTTTTCCTCGCAAGGGACCTCTCCTCCTCGCCGAGGGTTTTTCCTCGGCGAGGGACCACCTCTCCTCGAGAGGGCATCTCGGATGCTACCTGCAAATTCTGCTAAGGACCAAGCCGAAAGGCTCGGTGAGGCCTTTGGCCTCGCGAGGGTTCCTTCCTCTCGAAGCTAGCTCTGCCTCCGCGGCAGAGCGCACATGGGCTCTGCACCCTCTGCAGAGTGACGACCGCGCCAGCGCGCGGTGACGGCAGCGCCACAGTTGCCGTTCTTATGTATAAAGGAGTCAACAAAGCTGTACCAGGCAAAGGAGCCCCAAGGATTGCCACTTTGGTGATAAGGGAACCGTCTGCAGCTACCCTCCAAGGGCGACGTCACCGTGGGACCCGTCCTACCTTCGAAGCGCCAGCCCACCGTCCTGGTTGGACGGTGCCTTTTCCAGCTTTGGTGACACCGCCCCTGCCATGGACCGCGTCCATGGACTCCACCTTTATTGTGCACATGTCCTCCTCCTTCGTCGCCATGTGGTAACCCTTCCCGCCAAGATATTTGGGGGAAGAGGTCCGAGACACCTATAAAAGGAGGGGGAGAACGTTCAGGCAAAGGGTTCAGTTTTTGGTTCAATGCTGGGTTGGAAGTTCTGAGTTCTAGGGTTAGCCATTGTAGCCACCTTGATCTCGCCAAGCTCGCTCTGTACTGAAACCTCTCCAAGCAAGTGCAATACACCAGAAGCAGGACGTAGGGGTTTTACCTCACCTAGAGGGCCCTGAACCTGGGTAATACCGTGCGTTCATCTCTACAGTGCTGTCCCACAGCGAGCTCGACAAGCATCGTCGCCGAGGCACGTTGAGGGTTGTTTGATTCCATGTTCAGCCCCTTACTCGATCCTTGTGAGACACACCCAGTTCCTGGGACAGTTCTCCGACAACGATCACATAAAGATCACACCATGGGAGAGAGAGATAACCACGTAGCTACAGTAGAGACCTCAGCCCCGATGAAGGACTACTCCCGGCGCATCATGGGAGGCAGCAACGGCGATGAAGATGGCTCTGGGGGCAATTCCCAATCCCGGCAGGGTGCCGGAACAAGACCTTCTGACCCCCGAAACTAGGGCTTGATGGCGGCGGTGCTCTGAGTCTTTTCTGGAAAAAGTGTAGTCAGGGACTAGGGTTCTTTTGACGGGGCAATTATGTAGTCCGAAGGGCGGCGAAAGTCGGCGAAAGGAGTGCCCAGACGCCCCGGGCACGGTTGACATCTAGGCCGTGCCCCGTATGGCTGCTGTGGGGCCCATTTTGGATGAAGTCCAGGTCCACGTCGATCAGCAGAAAATTTCCAGAAACTTTTGCGACCAAGATTTTTTGATTTGACGTCGATTTCGGGTCGGTTCGGGGACATCTTTAAAATGTATCTGGTGGAGACAGATTCAGGGTTCCACCTTCGGGCTCCTTTTGCGTTCTTGTCAATTTTCCTACACATCAAAGTGTAAAACAAGAACATTGTGCACTTTTTCCACTATTAATAGGTTAGTCCAATAAATCCATAAAATTATATAAAATTATAATAAACACATATGGCAATGTTATAAAACAAGCATGGAACATAAGAAGTTATAGATACGTCTGGGACGTATCAACACTCGAAACCCGATCATATTTTCCAGAAAACGTCTAAGGCCGCCGCCGTCACCAACCCTAGACCGGGAGGGTTCTGAAGCTCTTCCCGGCACCCTGCCGGAGGGGGGAATCATCACCGGAGGCATCTACACCACCATGCCTGCCTCCAGAGTGATGCGTGAGCTGCCTATCAAGATCAAGATCATATTATCTGTAATTGCTACATGATTGTGTTTGCATGGATCTGATGAATTGTGGAAGTCATTACTTTTGTTCACCTTTGTGTTATGTTAGTGGATGCTTTGGCCAAGTAATTGTTAGTGTCTTCAGAGAGGGTATTTATGCTAGATAGTGGGTTCATGCCTTTGTGTGCTGAGTGCGATTGACAGAAACGCTTATGCTCATGAATGTGCTGTTGCCACTAGGGAGAAAACAACGGTGTTATTTCCTTGTGTTATTTACATTGCTTACATTATGTACTTTTCTTATTGCAATGACTGTTGCTTGCAATTTAACACTTTTGGGTGACATGCTGGATAGCGATCCCGGGGTGGATTATTAGTCATAGATGTAGTTGGATAACAGTCTATGTATTTTGACATAATGCCCATATTAGATGAAACGGTGAACTATATTGTTTTATGATAGCATTGCTGTGCGCCCACAATTCTATCAATTGCCATGCTGTAATTTGTTTACCCATTATGTATATCTTTTGGAGAGACACTGATACGTGTCAAACGTATCTATAATTTTTGATTGATCCATGCTAGTTTTGTGATATTGTCACATGTTTCTATTATCATATTACATCATTTTTATGCATTTTGTCGGACTAACCTATTGACAAGATGCCTAGTGCTAGTTTCCTGTTTTTGCTATTTTTGTATTTCAGAAAATTTACTTCTGGAAATATTCTCGGAATTGGACGAAAATTTACGGGGAATTTTTATTCGACGGAAGGCACCAGGAGACCAAAGGGCGACCTGGGGGGCCACCCACATGCTAGGGGCGGCTCCCTACCGCCGGCCCTAGGGCAGCCCGCGGGTGGGACCCGCCCCTGCCCTGTGGGTACCCCCTCGGCCCCCTCCGACGCCTATAAAATCCCATTAAACCTAAAAACGTCGAGGCAGCCATTATGTTCCAGAGAAGTCACCCCGACGCGCCATCACCGTAAACCCTAGTTCGGAGGTGATTCTGAAGCTGATCCCGGCACCCTGCCGTAGGGGAGATCGATCTCGGAGGGCTCTTCATCGCCATGCCTTCCTCCGGGATGATTTGTGAGTAGTCCCACCTTGGACCACGGGTCCACGGCAGTAGCTAGATGGTAGTCTCTCTCTCTTGTGCTTCATGTCTTATGATCTTGTGAGCTGCCTAACATGATCAAGATCGACTATTGTAATGCTATGTGATGTGTTTGCTGGGATCCGATGGATTATGAAGTTATGATCAGATTGTGCATGATTCTTATATGTTGATTTATGTTCTTGCATGCTCTCCGATGTGCGTAGTTACTTTGGCCAAGTGATTGTGTGTATCTCCAAGAGGGAGTATTTATGCTAGATAGTGGGTTCATGCCCCCTTTTGTTCCTGGGCACGAGTGACAGAAACGTCTAAGGGTGAGGGTGTGTTGTTGCTACTAAGGGTAAAACAGCGGTGTTAATGTCTCTTTTGATATTAGTATTGCTTACTTCATGCGCTTTACTTAATGCAATTGTCTGTTGCTTGCAACTTAATACCGTTGGGTGACAGGCTGGATAGCGATCCCACGGTGGATTATTTAGACAAAGATGCAGTTGGACTCAACGGTCTTTGTTCATTGTCATGATGCCTACATAAATATTATCATGTTCTCTTTGTCATAGCTAGATTAAGTTTGTGTTATAATCTTGTCAATTGCCCAGCTGTAATTTGTTTACCCATCATATGAGTGTTTTATTTACTTGAGAGACTCCACTAGTGAACCCATGGCCCCCGGTCCATCTTTTTACATTAATTGCAACCTTTATTCATCACTTTTCATCATCATTACTCCACTGGTCCATTTTCATATTTTCATCTATTTCACTATACAATTGACCGCTTTGTTTTCTGCGAGACCGGAAAGATTGACAACCTTTCCGCCGTTGGGGGCAAAGTATTTTGGTTGAGTGTGTGCAGGTCCACGTCTGTTGAAGATTAAGCGCCAGAGATCTTCAACATTCACTTTGTTGTTGATTTCAAAGTCCTACTGGTTCGATAAACCTCGGTTCGTTAACGAGGGAAAACTGCTACTTGCTACATCCACGCCTTCGCTTGGGGCACCACCCAACGCATCATTCACCGATTAGCAAGCTCTTTTCTGGTGCCGTTGCTGGGGACTTTGGAGGTACAACAAGGGGAGTCTCATACTCTCAATCACTTTACTTTGTTTTTGTCTTGCTTGCTTTATTTCTCGTTTAGCTTATTTTCTTGTTGCAAAATTTTAAAACCCCAAAAAATTAGTGTAGTCTTTATTCCCGTCTTGTTATTTTATCTTATCATTATGTCTTCCACTGAAAACCCCAAGTTGTGTGACTTTACTAGCACTAATAACAAAGATTTCATATGCTCACCAATTGCTCCACCGCTACCAAAGCGGAATCTTATGAAATTAAGTCTGCCTTGCTAAATCTTGTTATGAAAGAGCAATTTTCTGGTGCTAGTACTGATGATGCCGCCTCTCATTTAAATAACTTTGTTGAGTTATGTGATATGCAAAAGTATAAAGAGGTGGAAAGTGACATCATAAAACTGAAGCTTTTCCCTTTCTCTTTGAGAGGGAGAGCAAAAGAATGGTTATTGTCTTTGCCTAGAAATAGCATTGATTCTTGGACTAAATGCAAAGATGCTTTTATTGAAAAATATTATCCACCTGCTAAAATCATACAATTGAGGAGTAACATTATGAACTTTAGACAATTTGATAATGAACATGTTTCTCAAGCTTGGGAGAGAATGAAATTTATGGTTAAAAATTGTCCCACGCATGGATTAACTATGTGGATGGTTATCCAAACTTTTTATGCAGGTTTGAATTTTTCTTCAAGGAACCTCTTGGACTCGGCCGCGGGAGGCACCTTCATGTCCAGCACATTAGGTGCAGCAAATAAACTCTTGGATGAGATGATGACAAATTATTCACAATGGCATACCGAAAGAGCTCCAAGTGGTAAGAAGGTAAATTCTGTCGAGGAAATTTCCTCTTTGAGTGATAAGGTTCATATGATTATGTTTATGCTTGCTACCAATCAGTCCCCTATTGATCCTAATAATGTCTCACTTGCTTCATTAATGCCCAAGAAAAGGATCAAGTTGATGTTAATTTTCTTAATAGAAATAACTTCAACAATAATGCTTATCGAAATAATTTTGGTAGTAACAACTATAAGCCTTATCCTCCCAATAATGGCAACTCATATGGTAATTCCTATGGTAATTCTTATAATCCTAATAAGAATGTGTCCTCTGATCTTAAAAATGTTTAAAGGAATTTATTACTTCGCAAAAATCTTTCAACAAAGCTGTTGAAGAGAAACTTGAAAAACTTGATAGACTTGTCTCTAAAGTGGAAGATCTTGGTCATGATGTTGAAATTTTAAATATTAGAACCACTCCTCTTCAAGACAAGCCCACTGAATCTTTAAATGCTATTTCTATTCAAATTAATGAGAATGAAAGGATGATGGCTCGCTTGAAAGCTAGGTGGGCTAGGGAGAAGGAAGAAGCTAGAATTGCTGAAATGAATAGGAAAACTGTTAAAGTTTATACTATCCAAACTACTAATGAGGAACCTTCTAGCCTATTTAAAGGTGATGAAATTGATTTTGATAATTGCAATCTTACTGAAGTCATAAAGTTTCTACAAAAACTTGCTAAGTCACCAGATGCTAGTAAATTAAATATTTCCTTCACCAAACATATTACCGATGCTCTTATCAAGGCTAGGGAAGAAAAGCTTAAGCTAGAAACTTCTATTCCTAGAAAATTAGAAGATGGATGGGAACCCACTATTAAGATGAAAATAAATGACTTTGATTGCAATGCTTTGTGTGATCTTGGTGCTAGTATCTCTGTTATGCCTAAAAGTTTCTATGAAATGCTTAATTTAAATCCTTTGGAAGAATGCTATTTAAATGTTCATCTTGCTGATTCTTCTAAAAAGAAACCGTTGGGTAGAGTTGATGATGTCCTTATTGTTGTTAATGATAATTATGTTCCCGTTGATTTTATTGTTATGGACATTGAGTGTAATGCTTCTTGTCCTATTATTTTGGGGAGACCATTTTTGAGAACCGTTGGTGCTATTATTGATATGAAAGAGGGAAATATAAGATTTCAGTTCCCCCTTAAAACAGGGATGGAACACTTCCCTAGAAAGAGAAAGAAGCTTCCTTTTTAATCAATCATAAGGTAAAGCTATGCTTTTGATGTTGCAAAGGCCTCCGAAAAAACTTGATATTTGGCATTGCGCCCAGCTAAAAGACGTTAAAGAAAAGCGCTTGTTGGGAGGCAACCCATCTTTTTCTTTCAGTTTGTTTTTATTTTTCTAGAGTCATGAAGTTGTTGCCTCTGTATCAACTTCATTGTATCTTTTTCTCTTGGTTTTTCGTGCCAAGTTTAGCCTCTAATGCATTGAAAATGCGAGGTATTGTTTTGCTGTCCAGAAAGAGATTTCTGTCCTTCACTGTTCGAAATTCCAGAAACTCTCTGAATTTTATCTTTTTCTGATATTTTTAAACAGCAAGCCTGATACTTTTATATATCTTTCGTTAGTTTTGAGTTTTCAGATTTGAGCTACAGAAGTGTCTCGAAAAATTCAATATTTACAGACTGTTCAGTTTTTGACAGATTCTGATTTTATGTTATATTCGTCTCTTTACTATCGTCAAATGTGATACTCTTGGGGAGGAGTGCCACATTGAGGCTTAGTGAACAGTAGATAATGCCCAATAAAGTTGTTTGCAATTTGTCTTGAGTTGAACACATATGCATTTTAATTTATGAGCACTAACCCTCTAATCAGTTTATAAGAAGTTTTGTGTGAAGGGAGTTTTTAAGTTCCAAAGGAGAGGATAATGAAGAAATTGAAGATGGATCAGAGCTCAAGCTTGGGGATGCCCCCATGGCACCCCCTCTGAATATCAAGAACCATCAAGCATCAAATCTTGGGGATGCCCAAGGCATCCCCTCTTCTTCATCGACTATCATGAGGTCGTCTTCTTTGAACTAAGTTTTTATCACTTTACATATTATGTGCTATGCTTGGAACATCTTTTTACTTTCAGTTTTGTTTGTTTGTTTGCTGGTCATATCCTTGTTGGATCCTAGCTTTATTTGTGTGGGAGAGAGACACACTCTGCTTTTTCATTTGAATACTCCTTTGCTTCGCTTATATCTTGTTGAGCATTCTTAGCTACTGTTTGTTTGCTAGTAAGCTCTCGCTTTTAGCTTTTATCTTGTTTAGAGCTGCTAGTAGTTGATGTTAAACTCTCTTATTCTTCACTTATATTTGTTGGAGAGTTGTTATTGATAAATTGCTTGAATTGTCAAAGTGACAAAATGCTATTCATGTGATATTGGAATGAAATGAAAGCCTGCATAGTCTTGTAGATCATTGTGTGGATACTTGATACTTCTCATTTGTTTTGAGATATTAAGATGAATGCTTAAACTTGCTGGTTATTTGAGCGGAATTGATTAGTAAAGAAATACAGTTAAAAGCTTGAAACTGTGTGGTGTTTCGTAGTTGTTAATTCATAAAGCTAATCTTTCCATCAAAAGAATTGTTTGGTCAACAAGGGAGACGGTGTGGAGCTTTTATGGTTATGATTGACTAATGTCTTATGTTACTCTGTTACCGGTTAATCTTAGATGTTTGCTTCAAATACCCCTTTTGCTAAGCCCAAAAATTCGTACTGAGTGTAGAGTTCACTCGTGCATCCAAATCCCAAAGCCAAATTATCTTGCCAGCTGAGTCCACCATATCTACCTATGCATGGTATTTCTTGCCATTCCAAGTAAATTTGTCATGTGCTATCTTTAAAATATTCAAAATACTCCTTTTTGTGCCTCTGTTTTTAAGCTCATGAGGAAGCAGTAGAGAGCTAGATATAACTTGTGATAAGCAAGGTCATCTCCCTCCTTTCACCCGGTGTCGATGGTTTACGTCTTCACTTGAATCAACCCGAGGGAAGCTTAAGCAAAATATAAATGTAACTCACCACTCTCCTCCGCACAATGAAAATCTGAGAAATCGGCTCAAAACATTGGACAGTGGTGAAACCAAGGAGAAAGAGGAATGTACTCGTTCCTCTAAAAACCAGCTGCTCTCACAAGTCTAAAATCCTTGCTTGTTATGGGGGACTAGATAGCTTCTCTGTTGTGAAATCGTTGACGAAAGCATGCATCTCTCAAAATTGTTTTACTTCTGTTTTCTAAAAATAAAAAGCTTTAGCACATGACTAATCCCCGCTTCCCTCTGCGAAGGGCCTTTCTTTTACTTTTAATGTTGAGTCAGTTTTCCTTTTCCTTCTATCTCCACCAAAGCAAACATCTAGCATTGACCCTGGGTATCATTGATCATATTGCATCGTCAGATTAAACATGAATCTTTATATTCACTTTACCGTTGGAAGTTGAAGCCTTTTGCTAATACTTACATCTTATTTGTTTTGATTCTCAAACACTTTTGTCATGGAACTATTACCTTTGACAATTAATCAAATATGTGGATCACATTGCTTTCATGTCTTTAATGTACTATTTATGAAAGGTCTTGCTTGAATGATTCAACTTGGTTATTCATTGCTTTCTTGCTATCAACTATAGACAATTGTTTTGTATCACTTCATTCACATCCTATGCTTTACATTACTTCTTGATCATGATTGTGTTGGTTGACCAAAGGGCGACCTGGGGGCCACCTACAGGCCAGGGGCGGCCCCCTACCGCGGCCCTAGGGCAGCCCGCGGGTCGGACCTGCCCCTGCCCTGTGGGCACCCCCTCGGCCCCCTCCGATGCCTATAAAATCCCATTAAACCTAAAAACGTCAAGACAACCATTATTTTCCAGAGAAGTCACCCCGACGCGCCGTCATCGTAAACCCTAGTTCAGAGGTGATTCTGAAGCTAATCCCGGCACCCTGCTGGAGGGGAGATCGATCCCGGAGGGCTCTTCATCGCCATGCCTTCCTCCAGGATGATTTGTGAGTAGTCCCACCTTGGACCACGGGTCCACGACAGTAGCTAGATGGTAGTCTCTCTCTCTTGTGCTTCATGTCTTATGATCTTGTGAGCTGCCTAACATGATCAAGATCGACTATTGTAATGCTATGTGATGTGTTTGCTGGGATCCGATGGATTATGAAGTTATGATTAGATTGTGCATGATTCTTATATGTTGATTTATGTTCTTGCATGCTCTCCGATGTGCGTAGTTACTTTGGCCAAGTGATTGTGTGTATCTCCAAGAGGGAGTATTTATGCTAGATAGTGGGCTCATGCCCCCTTTTGTTCCTGGGCACGAGTGACAGAAACAGTCTAAGAGTGAGGGTGTGTTGTTGCTACTAAGGGTAAAACAGCGGTGTTAATGTCTCTTTTGATATTAGTATTGCTTACTTCATGCGATTTACTTAATGCAATTGTCTGTTGCTTGCAACTTAATACCATTGGGTGACAGGCTGGATAGCGATCCCACGGTGGATTATTTAGACAAAGATGCAGTTGGACTCAATGGTCTTTGTTCATTGTCATGATGCCTACATAAATATTATCATGTTCTCTTTGTCATAGCTAGATTAAGTTTGTGTTATAATTTTGTCAATTGCCCAGCTGTAATTTGTTTACCCATCATATGAGTGTTTTATTTACTTGAGAGACTCCACTAGTGAACCCATGGCCCCCGGTCCATCTTTTTACATTAATTGCAACCCCTTTATTCATCACTTTTCATCATCATTATTTCACTGGTCCATTTTCATATTTTCATCTATTTCACTATACAATTGACTGCTTTGTTTTCTGCGAGACCGGAAAGATTGACAACCTTTCCGCCCGTTGGGGGCAAAGTATTTTGGTTGAGTGTGTGGAGGTCCACGTCTGTTGAAGATTAAGCGCCAGAGATCTTCAACATTCACTTTGGTGTTGATTTCAAAGTCCTACTGGTTCGATAAACCTCGGTTCGTTAACGAGGGAAAGCTGCTACTTGCTACATCCACGCCCTCGCTTGGGGCACCACCCAACGCATCATTCACCGATTAGCAGACACCGCTAGTGATCTGTGGACCCCGGTCCTATTTTCCTACATTGTTTACAACCGTTTTAATAGCTTTTCATCATCATTTGCTTACTGTTCATATTTCACTCTCATCATATTTTAAATCTGCACAATTAATCCTTTGTGTTCGTTAAGCCGGAGAGATTGACAACCTCTCTGTTTCGTTGGGGCAAAGTACTTGTTTGTGATTGTGTGCAGATCCTCGTCAATTTTCGTAAACGGCGTCATTGACACCTCGCTAAGCCTTCTCCAAGTCCTACTAGATTCGATAACCTTGGTTTTGTAATCAAGGGAAACTGCTGCTTTACTGCATCATACCTTCCTCTTGTAATCAAGGGAGAAGGGGAAGATAAAGATTTCTTGCTAAAAACCTTGCTTATAGAATTTGATGATATTGCTAGAGAAGCTAGAAAGATTTTTGCTCATTATAATACGCTTGATTTAGCCTTATATTAAGCATACCCTTTGAAAGAACAAACAATGCCCGGATGTCGCCTAGAGGGGGGGGGGGGGTGAATAGGCGATTAAAAACTTTTCTAATTAGGGGCTTGATAATTGCGGAATAAAACTATGTGTTTAAATTAACAAGCCAACAACCTAATATTCTAGGTTCACCTATGTGCACCAACAACTTATGCTAAGCAATTCAAGCAACAAGAAGATAGCAATATATGAACTTCAAGCACGAAGGCTATCACAATGTAAATTGCATAAGTAAAGCTCGGTATAGAGATAACCGAGGCACGCGGAGACGAGGATGTATTCCCGAGTTCCTCCGTGTTAAGAGAGTACGTCTCGTTGGAGGGGTGTGAGCTCGCCACAAGAGGCCTACTCAAGATGCCACAAAGGCCTCACCCTATTCTCCGATGAACCTCACCCAAGGGATTGGTTCACCTTCCACTATCGGAATCCTTCGGGGCGGATTCCGGAGCCCTTTACAACTTCTTCTTGGGGCACACACCCACAACTCAATTGGGGGCTCCCAAACTCGTGCCGAAGCTTCACAACTTGAAGTCTTCGCGGCACCTCCAACCGTCTAGGGTACACAATGCACCCAAGAGGCAACAAGCTCTTAGGAACACAATGCACCCAAGAGTAACAAGCTCTTCAACGTCGATCTTCACGTATCACCGAGGAGGGAGCAACCCGATGCAACAAATGCAAAAGGCAAGAGCACACAAAGTGCTCAAGTCCTTCACTCCCAAATTCCAACCAAAGCAACTAATGCTATGGAGGGAATAAGAGAGGAAGAACAAAGGGGATGAACACAAAGCAACCCCAAAATCTAGATCCACAAGTTTCCCTCACTTAGAGGGGATTTTGATTGGTGAAATGGTAGATCTAGATCTCCTCTCTTGAATCCCTAAGTTTGGGCAAGAATCATTGGAGGGATGGAGAGGAATCAAGCTCACAAGATTAGCAACAATGGAGGAGAGAGAAACGTGAGCAGAAAAAAGCGTGCAACAAGCCCTTGGGGGAAGAAGGGGGCTATTTATAGCCCCCCCAAAAACTAGCCGTATGTGCAGAAATCGCACATAGCGGTACTACCGCTGGAGTAGCGGTACTACCGCCGAAGCTATCCGGGCGGTACCCCGTGTACCACAGCACCCAGCTGCTACGGTACCTCAGAGAGGTACCGCTGCACTCCAGGCGAGCGGTACTACCGGTGGGCGGCCGGTACTACAGCCGGACCCCTTCGATTCAAATCTAAGGGTCACAGCCGGTAGAACGTGGCAGCTACCGCCAGGGTACCGGAGGGATAGGCAGTACGCAAAAAGGGTCTGGCGGTACCTCGGGCGGTACCACCAGCGGTAGTACCGCTGCCTGAAGACAACGGTACTGCCGCGGTACTACCGCCAGGGGTAGTAGCCGTTGAGCATTAGTAGCCCCACACCCGGAGGAGCGGTACTACCGCTGCCACAACGGTACTACCGCCAGACAGAGATAAAAACTGCAGAAGCCTGAAACTGAATAACTTTTGCAGGAAAACTCCGATCGAGGCGAATCCAATTTTGTTGGAAAGAGGACGACAAGAGCTTACCCTACAAAAACTGAAAATATGAAAACAAGCAAAGGAGATTGTGCGGAGGGATGGAATGGTGAGACCTTTCCAAGCGGATGAACTGGCAAAATCTCCAACACCGAAAACGCACAAGCTTTTCATCAAGACTCCGTTTTCAATGATCTTGGGCTTGTTTCAAAGATAATCACAAGCCCTCCAAGATCATGCATATACACATCATAGTCTATCATGTGAGGAGGAAATCATAAGGAGAGAGTTTGACCTCTCGTAGAAAAGACAAGCCGGTAAAACCTCCGATATCAAAAACGCAAGAAGATATTCATGAGATCCGTCTTTGATGAACTAGAGCTTGGTATGGAGATGAACACAAGCTCTAAATTCTCACATGGATAAAAGCCATAAGAACCAATAAGGATGATTGCATGGATGCAAAGGTTTGAGCTCTCCACGAACGATACGATCACGATACTCGGTCGAGAGCCCCTCTTGATAGTACGGCTATCTATCCTATAACCCGGTCTCTCACTAAACATAACGAGACCGGTAAAATAGAAACCCTATCAAGATCATACCTTTGCCTTGCGCTTAAACCACTTGAGGTCGATGAAGACGATCTTCATCTCCTCAAGGCAAACCACCTTTCTTAATTGCGCCTTGCTTGGTGAAGATTCACATGACGCTCCCCCATACACCAAGATGGGGAAAGCACTCCTTCGGTATATCTTCACTTGGCCTTTCTCTCGATGACGAACACCTTGGCCTTGATCAACAAATGATCTTCTTCCCTAAACCTTGACTCCAACACATGAGAAAAAGAAAGACTACAAAGCTCATGCCTTATCATGAGTTCATATTACCTTATAAAGCATACCCTTAAAACTTGTAGTGAAACTAAAGAATGAAGTATGAGGGCAAAACTGAATGTGAAAAGGAACTAAAAATACCCATACCATTTAAACTCATAGCAATGCATGAAGCTCTAGAAAGAATTTTGATTGGGTTGTTCCTGAAAATCCTTTTGATGAAGAAATAACCAAAAGGTAGTGAGAGGGAAAACTCTGAACATGCATAAGTAAAATACAATGTATATTGAAAAGTTTTCCAACTTTCTTTGGATGATACTATTGATCAAACTTGAATTTGCCCTTTTGCCTAGCTAAAGGCGTTAAAGAAAAGCGCTTATGGGAGGCAACCCATTTTTACCTTCTGTTTCTTTTTGGTTTATTCTTGTTTTGGGTGATGTTACTTATATAGCAACTCCCTTGTATACTTTTGTTTTGGTTTTTGGTGCCAAGAATAGCCTCTAAAGAGAGGAAGACTAATTGGTGAGTTTGTTGTCCAGAAACAGATTTCTGTTCTTCACTGTTCGAAAATCCAAAAAATCACAATACGTCATATGTGGCTGAAATTTTTTGACAGCAAGCACCATGATTTTTTCTACCTTTCTTTAGTTTGACGTTTTCTGATTTGATATCCAGAAGTACCCCGAACAAATTCATTTTACAGTCTGTTATGTTTTTGACAGATTCTGTCCTTAGTTTTGCATTGCTTATTTTACAGGCAAAGTAAAGTTCTTTTGAGGTCGAGAGCTTTACTTAGACCTTTGTGACAGTAGCTAATGTTTAAAAAAAATAAGTTCATGATATGTGCTTTGGAACTGAAGAAAGATATTGTTTTTGTGGACTAACCCCTCTAATGAAGTTGCTATAAGTTTTGCGTGAAGGAAGTTTTCAAGTATCCAAGTGTGAGGTGATGAATGAAGATCTAGAAAGGATAAAATCTTAAACTTGGGGAGGCTCCCCATGGACCCTCTCTGAAATATTCAAGAAGTCACAAGCGTCTAAGCTTGGGGATGCCTTGGGCATCCCCTTCTTCATCGACAATCATCGGTTTTACTCATGATACTATATTTTTATTCCTTTACACATTATGTGCTATTCTTGGAGCGTCAGTTGCTTTTACTTTCAGTTTGTTCGTGTTTTGTTCTCTGGTTTTTACAATAAATTGGATCCTTACATGCTTGTTTGGGAGAGAGACACGCTCCGTTTTTTCATTAAACATTCCTGTTCTTCACTTATATGTGTTGAGTGTTTATCATTTGTTATTTTTGCTTCTAGCTCTTGTTTTTCATGCATCTATTATTCAGAGTTGTTAGCTTTTGTAGTTAGGAACTATTCTCTTGTGGTTTCACCCTTTGATTTTGTTTCAAATAAGTTGATTGGTGTTTGGTTGAATGCAAATTATCATGTAGGAAGTGTGAAAAGTGCTTGCATAATCTTCTAGATCATTGTCTTGAATATTTGATACTTGTCAATTGTTTAGAGATATGAAGTAGATTTAATGCTTAAACTTGTGGATCATCTAGTAAAAATAGATTAGTAAAGAATTGCCGTAAAGCTTTAAAATTATGATGCTTGTCCTGCTTGGTATCTCTCAAAGTCTAGATATTCTTTTTGCAAAGAGTTGGTTTGGCTAACAAGGTAGACGGCGTGAAGTCTAGTGGTTATGTATACTGTATATCTGTAGTCATTCATTGAACCAAGTTGATGTTATGTGTTTGCTTGATATCCTGCTAAGCCCAAAAATTCCATACTGAGAGGGAATACTTCTCGTGCATCCAAATCCTTGAGCCAAATATTTTTCCAGTTGTGTCCACCATACCTACCTGCATGTGGTATTTCCTTGCCACTCCAAGTAAATTTGTCATGTGCTACCTTTAAAACTTTCAAAATTTTCCTTTTTGTGTCTCTGTTTTTAAGCTCATGAGGAAACAGTAGCGAAGCTAGATATAACCTGTGACAACCAAGAACATTTCCCCCTTTTACCCGGTGAGGATGGATTACGTGCTCACTTGAATTTGCCGAGAGCTGGCTTAAGCAAAATATAAATATAACCCACCATTCTTCTCCGCACATTGTAAACCTGAGAAATCAGTCAAACATTGGTTAGTGGTGAAACAAAGGAGAACGAGGAGTGACCTCATTCCTCTAAGTACCAGCCGCTCTCAAAAGTCTAAAAGCCTTGCTTGGAACAAGGGACTAGTTAGTTTCTTTACTGTGGAGTCGTTGACGAAAGCATGCATATCTCAAAACTGTTTTACTTCTGTTCAAAAAAAAATTTAAGAAGCTCTAGCACATGACTAATTCCTGCTTCCCTCTGTGAAGGGCCTTTATTTTACTTTTATGTTGAGTCAGTTTTCCTCTTCCTTCTTTACCTCTCAAGCAATCACTTGGTGTCAACTTGGGTTCAAGTTTTACTTCATGTTATCTTTATGTCTAACCATGAAAACTTTGTATTGACTTTATCTTGAGATAAACATGTTGCAAGTTGAAGCTTTTGCTGAAAACTTAAATCTTCCTTTGTGTTGGTCAAACCCCTTTGCCGAAAGAATATTCTTTGTGAGATATCAATCATTTTAAGGTGTTATACTTTTAGATCTCTAAAGTACTCTTTTCTAATAAATTCTTGTTTAGATCTTGCACCTGGTTAATCATTGTTTGTTTCATTCAATGAACCATTGTTTTGGATCAATGCATTCAGTTCATATGTTTTACATTATTACTTGATCAATATTGTGTTGGTAGCATGTCACTTAAAAAATTATTTTGTTATCATTTACCTACTCGAAGACAAGCAGGAATTAAGCTTGGGGATGCTGATACGTCTCCGACGTATCTATAATTTTTTATGTTCCATGCTTGATTATATATCAGTGCCACATGTTTTTATAATGTTTTATATCAATTTGGCATAATTTATGGAACTAACCTATTAACAAGATGCCCAGTGCCAGTACCTGTTTTATGTTGTCTTTTTGTTTCAGAAAAGTTGTTCGGGAAAGTTTCTCGGAATCAGCTGGAAATTTACATGAATTATTTTCACGAGGAAACAAGGACATAGCCAGGAGGACACCTGCAGGGGGGGACCCACTGGGGCCAGACGCCCCCCAGGCGCGACCCAGGGATTCGCCGCGTGTGGGCCCCACCTGGCGCCCTTCGACGTCGTCTCGAGTTGCCCTTTCGCCTATAAATTGTCTTCGATACGAAAACTCTCGATACCCGATCATATTTTTCAGAAAACGTCCGAGGCCGCCCTCGTCGCCAACCCTAGACCGGGATGGTTCTGAAGCTGTTCCCGACACCCTGCCAGTGGGGGGAATAATCACCGGAGGCATCTACACCACCATGCCTGCCTCCGGAGTGATGCGTGAGTAGTCCACCATGGGACTACGGGTCCATGTCAGTATCTAGATGGTTGTCTCTCCTCCTTGTACTCCATTGTTTAGATCTTGTGAGCTGTCTATCATGATCAAAATCATATTATCTGTAACTTCTACTTGATGTGTTTGTATGGATCCGATGAATTGTGAAAATCATTACTCTTGATCATCTATGTGTTATGTTTTATCTATGATCTTGCATGCTCTCTGATGCTAGTGGATGCTTTGGCCAAGTAATTGTTAGTGTCTTCAGAGAGGGTATTTATGCTAGATAGTGGGTTCATGCCTTTGTGTGCTGAGTGCGATTGACAGAAATGCTTATGCTCATGAATGTGCTATTGCCACTAGGGAAAAAACAATAGTGGGTTCATGCCTTTTATAATAGTATTGTCATGCGCCCACAATTCTGTCAATTGCCATGTTGTAATTTGTTTACCCATTATGTGTATCTTTTGGAGAGACACCACTAGTGATCTGTGGACCCCGGTCCTATTTTCTTACACTGTTTACAACTGTTTTAATAGCTTTCAATCATCATTTGCTCGCTGGTCATATTTCACCCTCATCATATTTTACATCTGCACATTTAATTCTTTGTGTTCAGCAAGCCGGAGAGATAGACAACCTCTCTGTTTCGATGGGGCAAAATAGTTTGTTTGTGATTGTGTGCAGGTCCACGTCAACACGCCAAGAAGACTTCTCGAACTACTAAGTCTCCCAGCAACAACTCTTTTTCTGGCGCCGTTGATACCTAGCAAGCCTTCTCCAAGTCCTACTGGTTCGATAACCTTAGTTTTGTAATCAAGGGAAACTGCTGCTTTGCTGCATCATACCTTCCTTTTGGGATTACCCGGCGAACGTGTGATCCACGTCATCACTCCACAACCATTGTTTTACCAAAGACAGTTGCTCTCGCGCATGATTCTAACGTGGACATCGCCATGCAACCAAATCATGCTTATGCAAAGCGAACTATCAGGCTTCTGTTGTCCTTACCCGCTTTCGCCATCACTTGGCAGACTCGAAGTTGACATGTGCCATTGAGGAATTTCTCTAGCCTTCTGACTTCTGAGCATAACCGCTTTGACATAGCCTTCGAAGAGAGATGTCAGATTGTCATCACAATTCCCCTCTTTCGCTAGCGCTTATTGTTCCCAAACTCGACATGAGCCTATGAGATTTTCATCTGCGGAGCCTTGACGATCTCATTGACCGCACAACCTTAACATCCTTGCAACCATCAACACTTTGATAATCGCGACAGTGAACTTGCGGTGGTCGATTTTCTTGGTGGTGCGACAAAAAGTAGGTTTTCATGCGATTGGAGATCGCCATGGCCCTTTAGGCCCCCGACCATCAGCAACGGCGACACCTCGCCCAAGGTTGTATCTGTTCGAGCTCCGAGATCGGCTGCTCGGAGGAGCGGGATTCACCCGGAGCACGGCGACTGATGTCAATGGATGGCGGTGACGTCGTGTGCCATAGTGGGTTGGACTGCAGGGAGCTCGACGACCACCAGATCGAGACTGGGGATGGTGTCATGACCAAGCGTTGGATGAGGAGGACTGGAGGAGGTCCTTGCTCGTGGCGGAAGAACATGGCCAGATCGAGGGCAGTCGCATGAGAAACAACCGCACCTTGCCTCCAAGCGCCATACCAGATTAAGGGCAGTCGTAAACAATGGAGAATATCCCGCCGCCGTGTGCTGGGGTGGGCTTTGGCCGACGATGTCTACCGATGGCGGAGAGGGAGATGCGGCGGAGAATGTGTTCACTTGCAGGCGGAGAATGCGATATTTTTCATTCTGGAGGTCAATCTTTCCCACGAAGGAGAAATCTCACATATTCATGATCCGGCTCGAACGTACTCTTTAGCGACAGATAGTGATCATCAAATTTGGCTTTGAATTTCCTTGATACTTCTCTGTACCAATTGCCGAGTCAGTATAACCCTATAACATATATAGATCTAAGCGGTTGACCAATAATCAACACTATTGTGTAGAAAAAGAATGCAAACTCCGAGTAGAGGCGTAGATCTACGGTATGAGACCAAATACCATCAGCTTGACTAGCATAACAAATAGTCTGGTTGGTGTAGTTGGTTATCACGTTAGTCTCACACACTAAAGGTCCCCAGTTCGAACCTGGGATCAGACAAATACTTTTTTCCTTTTCATTTTCCCACTTATTTGTTTCTTGCCATATCGAGGAGCGAAACCTTTTACACAGCTGATGAAAAAAGGTTTTTGCCCCCAAATCATTTGTAACCAAAAGAAGAACATCAAAAGCAAAGCTCGAAACTTCGGTTTTTTCTCTCCTAGGCACGAACAGATCTCTGTGATGATCTGTTGGCTGATTAAACCCGCCACCAGCCCACCAGCACCACCGCTCAATCTTCCTTCTGGAGAACCGATGCGTGTCGAAGCTGCCGTTGCGAGTGTCTGTCTACCGCCACCAAACGACGAGAGAAAACAGAGGATGAAGCAGAGGCGAACACCTGGACGACGACGAAGAAGAAGGAACATATCCCACCAAACCGTGAAGATTGATTGGATGGGGGCAGCAGCTTCCTTGCATCTTGCTCCACTGTCACCACCATTAGCTAGCCATATAATAAAGCGGAAAGATCCGTGCAAACCGCGGCACGGGATGTTTGGAGTGGACGATTTTTCTATGCCTTCCTTCTCCAGCTGCCGATCGGTCGATCGCCTCAATCAGTGAGCGACAAACTAATCATCTTTTAAAAGAGGGTGAGAGAATTTGTCGAGGTGTCCATCGCCAGGAATGAGAACCCCCCAGCTGGAGAGCTTGGCTGGACCGCAGAGTCTCATTTCACACAGCTGGGGAGGCAGGTGTCGTGCTTCCAGATGAATCGAACAAGAAGAAATATCCCACGCTCGTTTCCGATCTTCCTTCTTCTTTCTTCTTCACGCAAGGGTCAGGAATCGAAGTAGAGCCGTCATGGATCTGTCCTCTATGATTTCATCTCTTTTCTGGTGAAAATATCTCAGATTCGACTTCATTTTATATTGAACCCATATTCTGTTGTTGTGGTGCTCCGGCAGCAAGACAGAAGTTCATGTGCTTTTCAACGAGCTATCATCCCATGGATGAATTCCCCACTAGTATCAAAATTTGAGATATCAGCCCTTTCGGTCCGAACTGACAAAAGCATCTGATGCAAATCGATGAACAGATCTGGGCTGGGTCGACGCATGAGGAGACCGGGTCTAGTAGTACTTCCCCCACTTCTGATGGAAGTGAACTTTTGCTTCAGTTTGAAGATCTGAATCGAAGCATGAGTAGACTGGGTCTAGCAGTACGTGCCCCCACTTTTGATGGAACTTCTGCTTCAGTTTCAAGATCGATCAACGGCTTGTTATTCTTTTCACAACCCCAACATATGATTTATCTATGTACTCCACTGAACTTGATTCAGGGAGAAATGTTGCAGACAGAGAAATGAATGTAAGAAAAAGAAGAGGAACAAATCAGTAGAATCACTAGAGCTAGCTAATTTTGATTCATCCTATTGTTGCTACTACTACGAGTATAATTAACGCCATGGAGGATGTGGCGACCCTCCCTTCTGCAATTATTGATTCCTCCGGCTGAGATCCACTACGACGACGGAGATGTTGTCCGTGCTGCTCTTGGTGAGCGCCAGCTTGGTGAGCATGGCGGCCGCCTCGGCGCACCACCGCTCCCTGCCCCTCCGGAGGCAGGCCCGCGCCACCTGGCACGCGGTCTCGTTGCTGACCACGTCCCACAGCCCGTCGCTGGCGAGGATGAGGCACTGGTCGCCGTCCGCCCTGCCGGTGACCGTCACCTCGGGCACCGCCGTCACGAAGGGCTTCAGGTAGCCGTCCCCGATGGCGCGCGACATGGCCAGCACGCCCAGCACCCGCGCGCCCTCCCAGAAGATGACCCGCCCGCCCGCCGCCTCGATCCGCTCCAGCTCGTCCGGCCGGTCGGGCTTGTGGTCCGAGGAGAGCGGGACGGACGAGCCGTCGTCGCGGCAGAGCACGGCGCGGGAGTCGCCGCAGTTGGCCACCACGATTTGGTGGTCGTCGACGACGGCGACGACGGCCGTGGATCCCACGTGGTCGCATTTTTGGGATTCGCAGCGGCAGCTCGCGCTGTCGCCGCGCCCGCTGGCGGTTACCTCCGCGTCCATCCGCGCGAAGCTCTGCTCCATGACGGCGGTCCAGGGGTTGGAGTCGGGGTCGGTGGTGAGGGCGAGCTCCTGGGCGACGAGGTCGTGCATCCGGTCGCGGCACGCGTGGGCGACGTGCGAGCAGCCGTGGCCGTCGAACACGCCGTAGAAGTCGCGCCCCGCCGGCTTCCCGGGGGCGGGGGCGGAGGCGAAGGCCTCCCGCACGGAGACGGCGTCCTCCATCTCCCTCCTCCGGCCGACGACCGACGCGAACCCGTGGCGCTTGGCCGCGACCACCTCGCCCCCGGCGGCCGCGCGCCTCTTCCTCGAGGCCTCCGCCTCCCCGCCCTGGGGGGACGCCTCCGCCGCCGTGATCTTCCACCTCGCGTCCCCGGCTCTGCGGCGCCGCCCCGCGCGCGCCCTGGCCCTGGCCTCCGCCTCCGCGCCCACCACGACCGCGGACGTGGCCGAGTCACAGCACACCTGCGCCATCGACATCAACACTCTTCCCCGCACCACCGTCTGAAAATCTGCCGCTAGCTGCTCGCTTCTTCTTCTTCTTCTTGGCTTCGAACTGCTACGGGTACAAGAACATGTATGAAGGAATACGAATGCGAATGGAATGGAGGAGAGTCGTCCCTCGTCCCGTTTTTAAAGCTCTCCCCTCCTCGGTCGCTCGGCGGCAGGTGTCGTGGCGCCATGGGTCGCCATCTCTCGAGCGGAGGAGGCGACACATGGTGGCATCCACCGCCTTTACGCAAACATCCTGACCGTCCACGGGGTCGCATACGGCACGCGGCGCGCACCACGACACGTGCCCCCACCATCCCAGAAAACGGCCTCCCGTCTCTCTCTCACAGGGACACGTGACGCGCGGCCATGACAGCTCCGTCACTAATCTACAGTCTAGAAAACTATAATCTATACTAGTAAACTCAAAGTCTAATCTAACCGGCAACCTAATCTCGCCGAACGAACGAGCGGATTGAATTGAATAATGCGGTGGGGTGGGGGATGCGCAACGGCGACCGGGCCCATTCATGCAACGTGTCCCGTTTACCCGGAGCGAGGAAAATTCCTGTGTCCGTCGCCGCCGGTCCAACTCTGGGGGCAAAGGCAGAGCTTCCGTCCGTCCGTTGGGTTCGAGATTCGGAGTGGTTGCGGCGTGCCGCGACCCCATTGGCTTCCGGCCGGAAATATGACTCGTGTCCCGGTCGCATTTCTTTTCTTTTCCTGGGGGGCATCACACGTTTTGCTCGATTAGCGCTACGTGCCGCTCGGCGTACGGGCTGGAATCATGGGCTGGGTAGGGCCCGCCCCTGGTGCGGTACGGTGTGGGGCGAGATATTTTTTTTGCTTCTCCGGTGGTCGTGGACACGTCAGGAGGGGCACGTACGCGCCGGGAGGTGGACAGGTGGGGACGTGGGTGTCGTGGTCTGGGGCCCTCCTCCCGCGCTGCGCTGGTGCTGAAACCGGACGACGGGGGAAACAGCGGGTTTGGGCGTCGGTTTCGGGGTGATTCGGGTATTTCTAGGTGCCGTGGGTTTTCGGGCCTGCGGCAGGGAAGGAAAAGCGGGGACGGGACGGCTGGCGCGCGCGGAGTCGTCGGTGTTCTCCTTACGTGGTGGGGGGGCCGGCGGCATGGCGGGCGGCGAGGCGGGGACGTGGTGCTTTGGGAGATAGTATATGGCGGTCAAATACTTTGGGACTTGGGGGAAGATGACGGGAAACGTCACGGAAGGGTCAAAATGAACTCACAAAGCTGAGTTTTTTTTAAATCATATATATAATAAGCTCGCAAGCCGTCTCATTAAAAACCTTCCGATCCCCTGAGGTGCCCTGATAAGGAAAATAATGCGTTAAAAACTTGCAGCCAACAAATCATCCACCATTACAATCAGCCTGAAGGCTGTGAACTAGAAATGCAGGTGGCTCAGCATTCCAGAAAAATAACCCATCATGTAAACTTGCATATTTAGCACAAGAATGGGCTGCCTGGTTAGCCTCGCGACGAGCATGACTTAGGCTAAACACTGTAAAAAAACACACTCAGCACACTTATCTCATCTAACACTTGTTTGATCACAGAACGATCCTTAGCCCTATTGTGCCAAAGACGAACCAGATCTTCAGAATCAACTTCAAAGACAACTCTACTGAAACCTCTACCTCTTGCAAAGATAACAGCATCTCTCAGTGTAAGTGATTCAATAATCAGGGGATCAGAAACCCCTCTATAAGTTTTACTCGTGGCACCACGGAAAACTAACCCCTCTCGGGCAACAGCACCAGTTGCAGCCAAATTGTCAGTAACATTAAAAGCACCATCTGAGTTGATTTTCACAAAACCATCTGGTGGTCTCAGCCATTTAGCAACCGGCCTAGCAGATTTCGGACAAACCTTCTCCCTTGGTAATTCTAAGGTCTGCAAGGTCTCCCGAACCATTTCCATAGTTTTAGCCGGATTAAAACCAGCTTCTCCATGAGTCAGATTATTCCTCGATGACCAGATCGAGTACATAACTGAAGTTACAATAGCTCTTTCATGTTGGTTGAAAAAAGACTCACAAAGGATATCTTTAGCCCAAGTTAACGGGTGTAACTTCGGGAGCTTGATCAAGTGCAAATCCTTCGCCGCATCCCAAAAAAGCCTTGCATGACTGCATTCTATCAGCGCATGCATCACACTTTCAGATTCAGCTTTACACAGAGCACAGGTACTATTATCCATTATATGTCGCCGTGACAAAGTCCTGTAGTCAGGTAGAATACCTCGAAGAACTCGCCACCAAAAAACACGCACCTTTGGTACTACTGGTAATTTCCATAACTTTTTCCACACTTCACTATCATTATCAGATGAGGACGAAGCAGAACCATTGCTAATTCTGGCCTCCTCTGACTGTCGTGCCTCCATCAATGCTCTATAGGCCGATCGCACAGTATATACCCCGGACTTCTCCTTCGACCAAGCCAATCAGTCATCCCCCCCCCCCCGTACTTCTCAGAGGAATACTCAGGATTGAATCAACATCTAGAGCAAAGAAAAGATCACGTATCAATGGCTCATTCCACTCATTATTTACTGTCAACAGCTCATTAACCATGACCAGATCGGTTTCTTCCGATCGGCCCATTGGCTTCATCGAAACCGAGTTTGGGAGCCAATTATCCTCCTAAATTGAGATTGACTGGCCAGAACCAAATCGTTTTATCATCCCCAGCTTCAAAGCCTCTCTTCCCGCCAAGATTGCGCGCCAGGTTCTAGATGCTGCCCTCGGAGCAGTAGCAGACATCAGGTCTTGGTTATGAAGATATCTTGTACGGAGAACTTGAGAGCACAAAGAATCTGGATTCATAAGTATCCTCCACGCTTGTTTTCCCAGCAAAGCTACATTTAAAGCCTGCATATCACGGAAACCCATCCCTCCTTGAGACTTTGGAATAGCCAATTTATCCCAGGATATCTTGTATTTTTAGCTGCCGTGGGTTTTCGGGCCTGTGGCAGGGAAGGAAAAGCGGGGACGGGACGGCTGGCGCGCGCGGAATCGTCGGTGTTCTCGTTACGTGGTGGGGGGGCCGGCGGCATGGCGGGCGGCGAGGCGTGTGAAAATTGACAAAAATGGCCACGTGGGCAAACTTCAGCACAAAAAGGTCTCTTTCCGAAACAAATTTCAAAACTAACCCTTTTGGGCAACGCCCTACATCACGGCACTACTCTCAGTACGGTAACGCCCCAGTCTGGGGCGCTGCCCCCCTGCCAGCGTGGCAAGACGGGGCCCAATCCCGTTTAGGTAGCGCCGGGGACGGGGGCGCTACCCTCCTGGACTTAACAGGTCGCGCGCCCCGAGCGGAGGCCACTTACCTGTTCGTTCCCGAATCCCAGAAACAGCCTATGGCGGCCACGGCTCCTCTCTCTCCCCCTCTCGAATCCTCCTCCTAAATCGTCCAGATCTGAAGGATTTCTCCGTGGATTTCGTGCTCTAACCCTTCCCCAAGGTATTCTCCTCCGATCCCCTAAGTTTCATCCAAAAAATGTGTGACATTTGGCCTATTTTTGCAATTTTAGGTGAAACCCTAGTTCATCCTAGATTTCGAAATTCATATGGAATATTGCAAATCTTTTTAGTCCTTTAGTATGTGTACATGACTCGCAATCCTTAGGGTGGTGTGATTATTTTTTATTAATTTTATTTAACCGGTTAATTTAAGTGTAGTAGATGCATGTTAAATTTTAGTTAACCGGTTAACTATTAACTTAGGTCTAGTAGATTATTGGTTGATAGATGGATTGTTTATTGATGTTGGTTTAGCCTATTGTTTATATTATGAAATAATTTGCTATCTCATTAGTCTTTATGTTAGAAAAGAAATTAGCTCTCTCATATTTTGAAATGTATTAGCTATCTCATATTGTGAAATATATGTGCAATGTAGGATGGAACTACTCGATCCTAAATATGATGGTCCACACCGTGCGCAGTTGATGGCGGAGGAGAAAAAGGTACATGTATTGATAATTGTAGTTCCAATGAGAAGATTATATGGACATGTGGTTGGTGCTCTAACGCATAAATTTTTTCTAGGTGTTTTCACCTCTGCGGATGAGGGCTCACGAGGTATCATCGAATAAGATGCGATACGACGAGAACTACACAGCGTACATTGAGAGTACATGACTCCTTCCATTCATCCAGCTAGTAACTCGGTCGACGCCGAACATGAACCCAGCTGCCCTCACCACACTTATTGACCGGTGGAGGTCAGAGACGCATAGTTTTCACCTTCGGACGGGGGAGATGACGGTGACACTTCAGGATGTCTCGATGATCCTTGCACTCCCCATCGATGGAGCTCCTGTGTGTTTTAGCACAGATTCCGAAGGTTGGCGCGAGTCGATGTTGGGTCTTATTGGTCGGGTACCTCCATTGAAGGTAGACCCGACTAAGGAAAGAATCCCCTCCGGTGGGACATATGTTTGGATCAGACAACAGTTTAGCCATTTGCCCGCTGATGCTAGCCCAGAGGTGATTCTGTAGTATGCCCGTGCATATGTGTGGTATGTCATCTCTAGGTCTCTGTTTGCTGACGCCGACAGTCGGACCGCTCCGTGGATGTGGTTGAAGGCGTTAAGTGGTACCACTAAACTGAGCTGGGGTTCGGCAGCATTGGCATATTTGTACCGCCAGGTAAAGAAAGTTTCATATTTTCTCCACCTATTACAGTTTACAAATTATCTAACCGTGCATGTACTTGTGCAGTTGGACGATGCTTGTCGTAGAACCGACGAGCAAGCTTGTATGGGTGGTTGCTTGATCCTACTTTCGGTATGGATGTGGGAGCACTTCTCGGTTGGACGACCGACCATATTGCCTTTCAAGCCTTGGGAGGACCATGGAAACCCGCTGCGCAGGCCTACATGGGCGTACATGTGGGACGTGGTTTCAGATTATAGTGGTAACACAAAGATGGACTATGTGCGATACACCAACGAGTTCGACGAGCTAACCCCCGAACAGGTAATAGTTGACATGGTCCAATTCACCCTTCGAAGATCGAAACATGTAGTAAATATTACTTTTGGTTGTAGGTGAACTGGATGCCATATGGTTTCGGGCATAATTTTGGACACACACCCTTTGACCTGAACCCGAAGTGCATGCAGGAAGAACACCTTTGGCTGTTGCAGTGTCCGATGATATGTGTGTGGGCTGTTGAGTACCATCTGCCACAGCGTGTGATGACCCAGTTTGGGTTATATCAAAACACACCACCGAAACATAAGGACACGAAGTACTCCCTTCACATGTGAGATTGCTTCCCCTTTGTCCCCTTTGTTGTTCCAATGTTACTATATATCTTGTATGATACTAATATTGCATTTCTTAAAATTGTAGAATGGAGCGAAAATATCAGAAGAAGGTGAAGAATTGGTCTTCATATCATTCACATTATGTGGACAAGTGGAATGCCATTTTAAAAGATGCGAGGGAAAACATAGTCCACCTTAGAGAGCACCGGGGTTTCGACACAAATGCGTTTAACCGGTATCTTCGGTGGTTTGTTCCACGGACTCGTGTGGCCTTATGCCCGCCGGCTTTTGGTCCTGAAATATTGGAGGAGCACAGCAGCAGTTCTGCGGAAGATCTTGCTACCGTCGAGTATAACAGACTCGTAAGAGAGGGCACCCAGAGCCAGTTCGCTCCTCTGATCAACTTTATGGTAACAATTCATAGTTTTTTAGCTTCTTATCTTATTAGATTTGTAGGATGTCGTATATTGACATTTTTTTAATAGCGCACTGAGATCGACAACCAAGCCAATGAAGCTGACCGAGCTCTCGCGCAACCTGCGACTAAGAAGGGCAACACAGCCGTTAGAGAGTTCGTGAAGGTACGTTGGTATACCTCTACGTTGTGCATATTTGGCGTTAAGTTTAATGACATGTTCATTCTAAATGTCACAGCGATCCGCCACTCGTTTGCGCACGTTGGCTGTTTTGCTTGGTTGCCGTGTAACGCTTTTTTACATCAGAGTGTACCACCTTGAACGGTCGATAATACTTAACCGCATACTCCTTAAGCCATGTCTTCAACTCCAAGAAACTTTCAAACTTCACTCCTTCAACAATCCCATACTTTGTTGCATCCATATCCTTCTTTGTTGTTGGCCTTGGTCCAAGCAATTTACTCTTGCCGCCATCAACCACGGCTTTATCCGCGAGACTAAGATCATGAAACAATGATGTCCGATGATCCCGGCCCACCACCTTCTTGAAAAGCTCGGCTTCTTTAGCCGTGAACCCTTCCTCATCAACATCTTCGAACGGACCATCGTCCTCCAAGTCTGATGCGTAACCTCGGGTATAGGGAATGTCATGGTTCATGTCCTCTAGTGTAACATATACCTCCACATCACCAACATAATTGTTATGAAGCTCAACCTCGCCCTCATCGTCTTCATACTCATCAATCTCCTCTTCCGGTGCTTCATAATGGACATTTTGAATCGGGCTTGGAGGTTGGCTAGCTTCTTCTTGGGTAATTGTTGGTTGACTCCTTTCATGTTGGGTCATACGAGGTGGACTCGACGTTGTGTCTTGCACTTCATGGGAAGCACACCGGTTCAAATCAAAGTGAACTCGAGAATCAACCTTCTTTGTGACAAATAACTCGAGAGCCTTATCTTGAGATCCCGACACCATCTCCTTGTATAGACTCCAACACGACTCGGAGTTGAGAGGCATGGTCTTCCAACGAGAGTGCATTCCGAACCCAACATTATGCCTCCCCACCAATTCAACTGAATCATTTGAATCCGTCCATTCCAACGCAATCCTTATTTTTTCCACAACCTCCACATAGTTAGGACTACGGTCAAACACCACCACAATCTCGTCCGGGTCATGCTCGACATTGCCTTTTAAAAAGGCTTCCTTGTCCACATAATGAACACTAACAAGCCTCTCCATCTAAAAAATTATTATGCCAACACACACACGTTAAAAATTACTATATATGGCACTAAGCTATGCATTTCAAATAACAAACCATTGAGTTAACAACAAGCCATTAACTCCAAATCCTAAGTTAATCTACCACATTAACAAAAAGTGCTAACCATAACCTATAAATCATAAGCCAACACTCCATAGCCATCATACACACAAGCATTGAGCAATATAACAAAAATAAACCATACATTTAGCCTCATAATGGAAATTTAGGGTTTCCTAGATCTACACAAATACCACCGAAATGCAAGATTTGAATTGGACAAATTTATTAAGGATGGAGGAGAATACCTCTTTGCACCAAATGGACCGGAAATCCACCCAAAATACAATCCAAAAGGAGAGATTTGAGTGGGGATTGAGTTGGGAAAGTGAGAGGGAGAGAGAGCAGCTCGGGTCGGGTGGAGGAAGTGAGTGGTGAAAGGGTAAGTGGCCGGGCGCGACTTGTTAAGTCCAGGAGGGTAGCGCCCCCGTCCCCGGCGCTACCTAAACGGGATTGGGCCCCGTCTTGCCACGCTGGCAGGGGGCAGCGCCCCTGACTGGGGCGTTACCGTACTGAGAGTAGCGCCGTGATGTAGGGCGTTGCCCAAAAGGGTTAGTTTCGAAATTTGTTTCGGAAAGAGGCCATTTTGTGCTGAATTTTGCCCACGTGGCCATTTTTGTCAATTTTCCCGCGAGGCGTGGCTTTGGGCGGGGACGTGGTGCTTTGGGAGATATAGTATATATGGCGGTCAAATACTTTGGGACTCTCTCGAAACAGGCTTTCGCCCCACTTTATAAATAAAGTAACAACCAACTTACAAGCACCGATACAAACGCAACACCACGCTAGCTGAGGCAACAGCAAGCAAACGGCCAAAGAAAAGAAAAACACAAAAAAAAATGGAGACATTGGCGGATCGACTAAACTACAAGGACCCGCAACCGCCACGCCCTCCGAAGGAGTACCACCACGTTCCTAGCGCCGAAACATCGAGTACCAAGCAGCACCTTCAAGAAGGAGAGCTCACGCTGCTGCCCGGACCAGCGCACTAGTCCTAGGGTTTCCCCCGGTATACTAAGGGAGGCGGACGAAGGGTAGCCACGACGCCCTTCAATAAGGGGAGATACCACCCATAGGCGGCACCGCGCCGGTGTCGGGCGAGCCGACAAGGATTTCTCCCAAAAAAAACCTATCCACCACCCTCGGACGATCCATCACACAGGAGCCCTGTGAGGACGAGGCCTCGACACCACCGGACACACCGCCCACCAACATGCCCCACCACGGTCACCGAGCCATCATCATCGTCTCTCTGAAGCTAACTTCACGAGGTCTGCAAGATGGGGGCAAGAAGTAACTAGGCTAGGGATCAGCAGGACCGCAGCTACGCGGGAGGGAACTACCTCCACCGCCTTCGGAGGTAGTCGACCGGACGCGGCCGCAGGACACACCGGTCCTAGTTAGGTTCGGTCGACCGCCTGCCACACTGTAGGGGTCACCAATCCCAATAGGGTCCAGCCGGGCCCTGGATGGGCCCGTAAAGTCCGCTGCCACGCTGCAACAGGCCGGCCACCATCACCGCTGCTCCCCTGCGCCAGCTACACCACCGCCATCTGCAGCACGAGCCGCACGTAGGGCCAGCCCGCCCGTCCCGACCCAGATGGGCCCCATAGGGCCTAGATCTGGGTCGAGGGGCTCAACTGCCGTCGCCCTGCTGCCACCCGCAGCGTCGTGGTGCGATGTCGCCCCACCGCCCCACGGCCGCACCATCGTGAGGCCACCATCCAACCGCGCCGGGCCGCCGCCTCTCTGTCCGCACCGCCACCGGGATCGTCGCCCCGCGCAACCTCCTCCGGCCGCGGGTAGAAGACGGCCGCCGCCGCCGACCACCGCCCGAGCCAAGCCCGGCGGCCCTCGCCGACGGCGGCGGGAGGGAGCATCAGGAGAAGGGCCTGGAGGAGGTAAGGGGCCCGCGCCGGCCGCCGCGGGGGCTGCGCGGACGCGGGAGGAAGAGGATTGGGAGGAGGGAGGAGGGAGGGTGCAGCGGCGCACGCCGATGGCCGCGCGGCGGCTAGGGTTGGGGTGAGGTCGCGGGGGGAGGAGAGGAGCGCTTCCGTCCACTCGCTCAAATACTTTGGGACTTGGGGAAAGATGGCGGGAAACGTCACGGAAGGGTCAAAATGAAGTCACAAAGCTGAGTTTTTTTTAAATCATATATATAATAAGCTCGCAAGCCGCCTCATTAAAAACCTTCCAGTCCCCTTAGGTGCCCTGGTAAGGAAAATAGTGCGTCAAAAACTTGCAGCCAACAAATCATCCACCATTACAATCATCCTGAAGGCTGTGAACTAGAAATGCAGGTGGCTCAGCATTCCAGGAAAACAACCCATCATGTAAACTTGCATATTTAGCACAAGAATGGGCTGTTTGGTTAGCCTCGCGACGAGCATGACTTAGGCTAAACACTATAAAAAATAGACTCAGCTCACTTATCTCATCTAACACTTGTTTGATCACAGAACGATCATTAGCCCTATTGTGCCAAAGACGAACCAGATCTTCAGAATCAACTTCAAAGACAACTCTACTGAAACCTCTACCTCTTGCAAAGATAACAGCATCTCTCAGTGTAAGTGATTCAATAATCAGGGGATCACAAACCCCTCTATAAGTTTTACTCGTGGCACCACGGAAAACTAACCCCTCTCGGGCAACAGCACCAGTTGCAGCCAAATTGTCAGTAACATTAAAAGCACCATCTGAGTTGATTTTCACAAAACCATCTGGTGGTCTCAGCCATTTAGCAACCGGCCTAGCAGATTTCGGACAAACCTTCTCCCTTGGTAATTCTAAGGTCTGCAAGGTCTCCCGAACCATTTCCATAGTTTTAGCCGGATTAAAACCAGCTTCTCCATGAGTCAGATTATTCCTCGATGACCAGATCGAGTACATAACTGTAGTTACAATAGCTCTTTCATGTTGGTTAAAAAAAGACTCACAAAGAATATCTTTAGCCCAAGTTAACGGGTGTAACTTCGGGAGCTTGATCAAGTGCAAATCCTTCGCCACATCCCAAAAAAGCCTTGCATGACTGCATTCTATCAGCGCATGCATCACACTTTCAGATTCAGCTCTACATAGAGCACAGGTACTATTATCCATTATATGTCATCGTGACAAAGTCCTGTAGTCAGGTAGAATACCTCGAAGAACTCGCCACCAAAAAACACGCACCTTTGGTACTACTGGTAATTTCCATAACTTTTTCCACACTTCACTATCATTATCAGATGAGGACGAAGCAGAACCATTGCTAATTCTGGCCTCCTCTGACTGTCGTGCCTCCATCAATGCTCTATAGGCCGATCGCACAGTATATACCCCGGACTTCTCCTTCGACCAAGCCAATCAGTCATCCCCCCCCCCCGTACTTCTCAGAGGAATACTCAGGATTGAATCAACATCTGGAGCAAAGAAAAGATCACGTATCAATGGCCCATTCCACTCATTATTTACTGTCAACAGCTCATTAACCATGACCAGATCGGTTTCTTCCGATCGGCCCATTGGCTTCATCGAAACCGAGTTTGGGAGCCAATTATCCTCCTAAATTGAGATTGACTGGCCAGAACCAAATCGTTTTATCATCCCCAGCTTCAAAGCCTCTCTTCCCGCCAAGATTGCGCGCCAGGTTCTAGATGCTGCCCTCGGAGCAGTAGCAGACATCAGGTCTTGGTTATGAAGATATCTTGTACGGAGAACTTGAGAGCACAAAGAATCTGGATTCATAAGTATCCTCCACGCTTGTTTTCCCAGCAAAGCTACATTAAAAGCCTGCATATCACGGAAACCCATCCCTCCTTGAGACTTTGGAATAGCCAATTTATCCCAGGATAACCAATGCATGGATCTCTTATCCAAATTACCACTCCACCAAAAACTTCCCATAATAGAAGTGAGCTTTGTACAGGAACCTTTCGAGAGTAAAAAACAGCTCATGCCATGGATTGGCTTGGCTTGAATCACAGATTTGATTAACAATTCTTTTCCTGGGTAAGATAGATTATTTTCAGCCCATTCATTTACACTGCTCCTTGCACTTTCAGTAATATACTCGAAGGCATCACTTGTTAGCTTCCCAACTGTAGTCGGTAAGCCTAAATATTTCTCACTAAAGGCTTCAGTTTGAATATTAAGATGTTGTTTCACTACCTCTCTGTTAGTATCTGAAGTACACGGGCTGAAGAAAATGGCACTCTTGTCTTTTTATTAACTTTCTATCCAGAGGACAAATGATAAATATCCAAGATTTCATTTAGTCTAGCTGCACTAGCACCATTCGCATTAATGAAGATTAGATTATCATCAACGAATAAGAGATGAGAGATCCATGGTGATCTGTTGCACACCCGAACTCTCCTATCAATGAAACCAGTATTGTAATGATGTATCAGAGCAGTCAAACCTTCTGCACAAACAAGGAACATATACGGTGACATAGGATCTCCCTGCCTTATGCCACGAGATGGACTGAAAGGCTCTAGCAGGCCACCATTCACTTTTACTGAAAATCTGACTGAAGACACACATTTCATAATTAACTGAACTATCCGTGGAGGAAAGCCAAGTTTTGACAACATAGATTTAATGAAGGGCCACTCAACTCGATCATATGCTTTCATCATGTCTAACTTTACTGCACAATGACCTTTCTTGCCCTTCTTCTTTCTCTTCATGGCATGAACGCATTCAAAAGCCACAAGAGCATTGTCACTAATTAATCTACCCAGCACAAAGGCACTTTGCTCCTGGCTAATAGTATACTTGAGTACAGGCCTCATTCTGTTTGCTACACACTTAGTTGCAATTTTGTAAAGAACAGTGCATAAAGAAATAGGCCTATATTGCTTGATGGACTAGGGGTTCCTCACCTTTGGGATAAGAGTTATCGCCGTATCATTAATCACCTCTGGTATATCCCCTCCATTTAGAAAACCAAGCACCGCAGCACAAAGCTCCGGTCCAACCAAATTCCAGTGCCGCTGATAAAAACCAGCTGTGAAACCATCAACACCTGGTGCTTTTGAGGGATGCATCTGAAAAAGAGCCATTTTGATCTCTTCCTCCGTAAAGTCAGCTTCCATATTATCCTTGTCCTCTTGCATCATTCTTTCATTAACTAAATTTAGCAGCTCCTGCATATCAGGAAAACCCTCCGAGGTATACAGGTTCTTATAAAAACCCTGAACCTCCTCTTTGACCTCTTCAGCATCATTGCACCAAGATCCATCTTCACGCTGAAGAGTAGATATCGCATTGATTCTCTTACGCTGGGAGGCAAAAGCATGAAAATAGGTAGTATTTCGGTCACCTGACTTTAACCAGTTAACACGAGATCTCTGTTTAATCCATATCTCTTCTTGGTACAACACCTCATTGATTCTTTCCATAATTCTTTTTTCCTCCATAGATGGGCCACAACCCATAGAAACTCTTTGTACCCGTTCCAGCTCCCTTCTCAAGTTGCCCAGTTTTTTCTTGAAATCTCCAAAGGTTGCTTTTCCCCAGGACGACAAACCACTTTGCAAGCTCGATAGGGTTCTTGCAAAACCCTCAAGGCCCACACCCCTTTCAGCTTTCTGCCACAAATCCGTAATAACTTTGTCATAGTCACCATGGGTTTGCCAGACATTTTCATATTTAAAAGCTCTCCTACCCATAGGACGGTGATTGATGTGCTTCTTTAACTCAGTATGGATCATACAATGGTCAGACTGAACTACACTAATATGCTTAACATGAACAACCTAAAACATATTCAGAAGAGCTGCATTGCCAAGCGCCCTATCAATTCGTGCCTTAACATTAGCAATACCCTCTTGTCTATTATCCCAAGTATAGGGAAAACCAGAAAAACCCAGATCTTGCAAACCACAGTCTTCAGTAACTTCCCTGAAAGCCCTCATCTACCATTCTTCCCTCTCATGCTCACTGAAATGCTCATCAGGGTAGCTTTCGGAGCTGGTGTAACCGCCTCATCAGGGTGCATGTTACATTAAAATCACCACTGCACAACCATGGTAGCTTTCGGAGCTGGTGTAACCGCCTCATCAGGGTGCATGTAAGGTGTCTGTTCTCTCTACGAGATTCTCCATAAATGCCCGTAAACCGCCATGAAGGAACATAACCATGCTTGCATTGAACCACTGCATCAATGTGATGTGAGTTATAACTTTTAATGTCCACTGTCACTGCTGATGACCAGAACAGTCCAATACCTCGACTAAGGCCATCACTGTCCACTGCAAATCCTCCAGAAAAACCGAAGGTGCTAGTCAACTTCTCAACTCTCTCACCAGAAATCTTTGTCTCCATAACGAAGAGCAAAGTGGGATCAAATTGCTTCACGAAACCGCGAAGCTCACGAACTGCAGGTTGGTTCCCCAGTCCCCTGCAGTTCGCACTAATGCAATTCATTGATCCAGGCGGGGCTGGTTCTCAGCCGCCGCCAAATTGTCAGAGTCGGATTGTTGTTCTTCAACTTCTCCAGTGCCCTTAGCCCTCTTTGCTGGGACGCTAATACCAGCAAACTTACTTGGAGAATTAACTAGAGCATTTCTCTTTTGCCCCGCTGGATCATCTTCAAACATGACCACATCATTTGGGCCCTTGATAACAGGAAAAAAAAATCCAGCGGCACTTTTGGAGTCTCCCTCCTCTTGTACACTTGGGTACCCCCACCCCGGGCTCCACCCGTAGCCCTAAAATTAAACTTGGAGACCACATTCTTCACATGGCTAGTAGAAGGTGAAAGGGCATGGTTGCCCCCATGTGTTGTTTTGGTAATTAATGACAATCCCTATGGACTAATGTGTGCCTTGAGTTATATTTGCAGTGTTGGTCCATAAGGAATGCTTGGACTTCATATGTTGGAGTCAAGGCTAAAAGAAGAAGACTATATGTTCATCAAGGCTTGATCAACATACAAGATTAGGGCATGTGAAGAAGAAGATCATTTGTTGATCAAGATCCTATGTTGTCCATGGTGGATGGCGTCATGTGGTGATCATCATCAAGATAAAGGCCATGTGAAGATATGTCGAAGAGTGTCCCTCCCATCTTGGTGTATGGGGGAGCAATATGCGTGTCTTCACCAAGCGGAGCAAAATCAAGAAAGGTGATCCACTTGAGAGTAGATCAAGATCGTCATCATCGAGCTCAAGTGGAATGCGCAAGGCAAAGGTATGATCTTGATAGGGTTTCTATTTTACCGGTCTCGCGGTGTAGTTGGGAGACCGGGTTTTAGGATAGGTAACCGTACTATCAAGAGGGGCTCTCAAGTGAGCTTTAGCGTATCGGTCGTAGAGAGCTCAAACCTTTGCATCCTTGGCATCATCTTTATTGGTTCCTATTTGGCTCTTATCGTGGTGTGATATTGGTGCTTGTCGTGCTTGTCATGACAAGCCCAAGGTCACCGAAACGGTTCTCATATGTGTTCCCTATTGAGTTTTCGGTGTCGGAGATTTTGCCGGTCCATCTATGCGGAAGGTTCACTCTTCCATTTATTAGCAAAATATCCCTTGCTTGGTTTCAATATCCTCACATGTTATTGGGTAGCATTTGTCGTCCTCTTTCCAACAAAAGTGGTTTTGTGTTATTCGGACGTCATATGCAAAAGATATGGTTTTCCGGGTTTTAATGAAAGGGTTTTACCTCTCACCATTTGGCTTTACCATATCTTGTTGAACAATGATGTTTCTATATATATTCTTGTAGTGCTCGTTGTGACGATTCCAACGAGTCCAAGATTACCGAAAACGGAGTTCGTATGTAGAAGATATTGCGTTTTCGGTATCGGTCGTTTTAGAAACAGAATATTAAAAAGAAGGGAAAAAGAAATAACTGCGCCGGCCTCACTGCCGGCCTGGGCCGGCTCCCAGGCCGGCCCATTCGGCCAGGCCCCCGGCCACAACGCCGGCCTGGGCCGGATCGATGGCTGGTCCCCTCGGGTGGGTGGCCGGTCTCCCCACCGGCCTGGGCCGGGTGCTGGGCCGGCCCACCCGGGTACGCCTCCCCGCGCTTGTCCGTCCCGGCTCTGCTGCCGGCCTGGGCCGGCTCCCAGGCCGGCCCGCTCGGGTGGCTCCCCGGCTCCACGGCCGGCCTGGGCCGGCTGCCAGGCTGGTTTGCCCATTTGCCTCTTCTTCTCCTTTTTCCTGCACATAAAATATTACAACGGTTGTATTTTCGGAGCCCCTACTTAAAGGGCTTCTTCCCCAAATAAACCGCAACCTTTTAGCCAACTCCTAAGCTATTTTCCCCTTCTCCATTGTTGACCTCTTGAGCTTGGCTTTCTCTCTTTCTCTCCACTAGTTCGTGCTACTTCTTAGAGAAAAAGAGAGAGGAGATCTAGATCCGTATTTCCACCGATTGATTTCTCCTCTAAGTGAGGGGAACACTTTGGATCTAGATCTTTGGAGTTTCTTGGTGTTTCTCTTTTGTTCTTCCTCCTTAATCCCTCCCAAGCATTAGTTGCTTTGGTTGGATTCGGGTGGAAGAACTTGTTCACTTAGTGTGTTCTTGCCATTGCATTAGTTGCATCGGTTTGAGTTCTCCACGGTGATTCGTGGAAAGTGAAGTTGAGAAGCTTGTTACTCTTGGGTACTTTGGTGCCCTAGATCTTGTTCCTCTAGGGCACGTTGGTACCCTAGACGGTTTGTTTTCTCGGAGTCTTGGTGGCTTACGTGATTTGTTGGGAGCCTCCAATTGTGGAGTGTGGCTCAACCTTGTTGCTTCGGAGCTTTGGTAGCTACAAAGATATTGCCGGGAGCCATCAATTGAGTTGTGGTGTGTGCCCCGGCCTTGGGCATCGAGTCTTGGCGGCCCGGTGCATTTGGTGAAGACCCTCCAACTTGTGGAGTGAGCTTCACCCTTGTAAAGGTTCTAGTTGTCAACCTCAACGGCAACATAGTGACAAGTGCCTCGCCATATTGGTGGTAAGACACAACGGAGATACGGTGTGCCATATCAAGGCTATCAGTTTCACTGGTGAACACCCGCCGCCCCGACTAGCTCCATTGGGAGTGACTTCGGGTAAATCATCGTCTCCAGTGCCTCGGTTTTCTATCCGAGCTCTAATGCTATTACTTGGATAGACATTAACTAGTCATTATCTTGCTATCACCTAGTTGACAATTGTAGCATAAGTTGGTGCATATAGGTGAACCTAGCCTAGTTAGGTTTTGGCTTGATAATTAAACAGTTTTATCGCCAAGCTTAACCGTAATATTTTAAACCTATTCACCCCACTCTAGGCGACATCCGGCTTTCAGAAGGGTCAAAACACCGGTCTGGGTCAGTCCCAATACTTTTCCCAGCTCCATCATGCTGGGTTTTAGAGTCACCCTCACGACCTTGAGGATACTTCTTTGTGTCATCTCTAGTCCTTGCCTGCTGCCATTGAGGTTCTTGCTTCCACGGTTCCTGGTAGCGCAGAGAGGCATCATATGGACACTTACCCTCCTCATCTCTTTCAGCAGGAGTTGGACAGAAATTTTCGGAGTGGCCAACTATCCCACAGGAGAAACAGAAATACGGCAGTCGCTCATATGTTATTGAGTACCACTCTACCGTCTTCCTTTTCTTGGATTCAATCGGCAATCCTCTCATGAGAGGTTCATCCAGATCAATCCAGACTCTAGCTCTCAGACTCTGTCCCCAACTAGACCTAGAGCCATTGTCATGCAGGTCCAGCTTAATAAAATCTCCAACCTGATCCGCAATAGCTTTTCCCCGTGCTTCATTCATCCAGTTGAAAGGCAGATCATCACATCTAAACCACATCGGAAGCCTCTTGAATTTGATCTCCGATGGCTTCATACTCACGTCGAAATCATCTAGGACAACCACATGTTTTGATACTGTCCATGGTGCCCCCTCCCAGATGCGCTTCCGATCTCTGACAAAATCCATACTAGCTAGGAAAACATTATCGCCCCCTCTAGGGTTTCCCCATTGCGGGCGCAGAGCACTATCAATCGTCTGGATATGGAATTTTTTGGCCGATAGAACTTTGCCCATCACGGCAAAACTCACTGGAGTCTCTCCCTCTTCCTTCTCATCCTCCATCACCAAGATCTTCTTCTCCCTGGCGGTAAGACCAAGTTTGGCGAGTTTTGACGTGACCCCCTGGATCACCGTTTCCCCGCCTCCATCCGCCCCCATACTTGCACCCGCCTCTGGCCGCGATTCCGCCATGGCAGAACCTGCGAGAGGCGGCCCAAAAACGTGGAGCAGATCGCCTACAAGCGCCGTGCAGGAGCCCCGATCACCGCCGAGTGCCGGGCCAACCACAGATCGCCGCCTGATCGCCAAGATGCGCCGCCAGAGCTCCTAAACCTAGAAAAACGGTTCGGGCTTTATGTTTTCTCCACAGCAGCTGGAACTCCTGCCAAAAGCTGAGTTTATTACTACTCTGTATCATGATTTAAGATGGTTTTAGTTGTTTGCATACGAACTAGATGAATATAGACGTAATTAGTGTATAAATTCACTCATTTCACTCCGTATTTAGTCTAGCTAGCAAAATATGCCCGTGCGTTGCAACGGGGAAGAAAGAATCAACTTCTGATGACAAACGTAAGCGCGGCCCAAATTTTGGCTAAAAGTCGATCAACTATTATCTGTTGATTGCCAATGTAGAGAGCCCCGATAATCTTTAGTAGTATGTCAATGATCAACATGGAGTGCAATAGAGCCGAGAGGAGGCGTCTCTCGCAGATATAAAGAACAAATATGTGGTTGTCTGAGAGGTATGAGCATGCCAATGGTCAAATTTGTGTCATCAAGAGGCACGACGTGAGAGAAATACGATAGACATGTAAAACGACAAAGCACATAGCACTGACACAAGCATTTACAAAAAAAATATCCACACTACCACACATATGTTGCACCGTAGCTATGCACGGGTATAAGTGATAATAGTACATAATACATGGTGCTAGCTACGGTTAGAAACTAAGACCAAAGGGTGTCACAGGAAAACTGATCTCTTAAACAATATATAGGAAAATTAGTTGGTATATAATCTAAATTTGGACAAAAGTGAAGGAAACTTAAAACTATCGTATGTATCTTCTGAATTTTGCTGAAGCTTAGCAAAAAGACAAAAGAACCTTGTGCGTTTGCTGAATCTGAACCAAAATGTGGTCAGCAAAGAAATTACCATTTCTCACCAAAAAAAGATGGAACAATGATATGGGAACCAAACACTAACATCTCGACAATTAATGAACACACGGAAGTAGATCTGATGAGGGCGTTAAGAAACCTCAAGGCCCAAACTTTTTCTAGGCTATTGCAAGAAAGCGGTACAAAAGGAGCACGAGCTCACGCCCAAAAAAAATTCCTCACGAACCAAATAACCGCACCCACGACACTGCCATTTCAGCCTTGTTGTCCCCTGGTTAGTAAGAAGTGAAGAAAATTCCAAAAAATATATGACGATCTAATCAACTTGGTTCACCTGGTTCACACATTCCAAATTATTATTTGACAGAGACAAAGATGCATATGGAAGCTGGGTTCACATTTTACCAGAGCAAAATTAGTATCTGGCAAAAACTCTAACTATACATGACTGTCTTAGAGGTCATTAGTGTCAGATTGATGGAAATATTTTTTTGCTTAGAGATAATTCAAGTGTTATACAATTCATACTGAAGTGTGTTTTCCTATTTGGTTACGTTAAGCCTTTGCAGCTCACAAACGCTAAAATGTTGCAGACTGTCCTGTGTACCATATCTTGAAAAGATGTGGGCTGGTGTGCAGATCCACAATACTGAATGGATCATCCAAGAACAGAACATCAAAATCGTTGTATAATGTTCTGGCAAGCTGAATCCTCTGTTCGCTCAACTCCTAAGAAAACTAAACTGGTGCAGCTCTTTTTGTGCTTATCATTATCAGCATACATTGAGGCAACCCTAAGATTGGCCAAACCTACCTCTAATGGACCAAACTGAGGTCCCAGTAATTAGTGTATAAATTCACTCATTTCACTCCGTATTTAGTCTAACTGATCCACCCACTCGTGTGCAGGATTACCTGCAACACCACAATGAGCTCCATGGTAGTTCTTGAGAACGACATGTGTACAACATGGTGCTCACTACCAGCATGGGATTGTAAATGTAAGGTGCAGAGTATTCTTTGCCAATTTAGTAAGCCGCTCGCCAAAACTGAAAATTGATTATTCAGGTAGACCCTTCTTCTCCGAAGCAGATTCAGTAATAAAGCCCAACCTGTACGGGCAACAGTCTTTCAATCGGCAGCATCGCAGGCGAGCAAAAGCAAGCTGCCGCCGTGGACTGAATCTTGGATGTAGCCCAGCTGCCTGCCTAGAAAAATCGCTTCATAACGACGCGGAGGAAGCTCCTGATATTGTTCTGCGTGGTGACGACGACTCCCCAGTCGGCGACGAAAGCGTAAACAAAGCTGCCCGAGGTCATGTTGTACTTTGACGCCAAGATTGAGAACCTGGTGGCGCTTGGAGATTTCGAGGTCCATGTCCACCTCGGACTCCACGGGGAGACAACGGAGTAGGTAACGGGCGTCAGCGGCGGCGGTGAGAGGGACGCCGAAGGATCGGCTAGAAGGCTGTGTGGCTACGATTCGCCGGAGGAGGAGGACGGCAGGGCGGTGGCAACGTTGGAGGAAAAGTAGGAAGGCAGGGCGGAGGATCGAGGTAGCCGGCTCTTTTTAGCAGAGCGAGGTAGCAGTGGCCGGAGATCGAGGATCTTCGGGGAGAGGATAAGATCATAAGAAAAAGAGCGAACCGTTACAATGGCAAATTTATAGTAATATGGGATTCTGTGGGAGGGTAAAACGGTCTTTGTAGGCTGAACGGAAATTTTGGCAGAAACATCTATATAGTTCAGCTATTTTCGAACTAGTTCTATAATAGCTATTTTAAAACCACTTCTGAACTTTATCTTTTTACCGTGTAAACTTTTTGGAAACGAATTGTGAACTTCGCTTTTAATCACCAGATTGACTTTTTTGGGTGTTTTTTCGTGGGACGGACCCCCCACCCCCTCCCCCAACTTATATTTTTACTGTATTATTAACCTACCACCCGGTGCAATTATTTTTCCGAGAAAACTGCGTTCTTGTACAGTTTTTCTGGCGCCATTTTCAAACCTCTCGTCGGGTTAATGCAAATGATATGTCATCGGATAGCTATTGAAATTGCACATCTTTGCTGTCTCTACCATTTTTTTTGACATTCCTTACAGTATAGGAGCAGTTTAAAAGTAGCTAGTTCTGTTTTTCGAGTTTTTATGTCCGGTAGACGGTTTTTTTGTCGTTATTTTTGAACCGTTGTCGGAACGAAACAAATTATATGGGGTTAGAAAGATATTTACTAGACGCAACTTTGTCGTGAAGAAACTTTTTCTAAATTCGTTAGGTTTTTTGATTAATTTAAGAAATACCAAAAACGGATAAAGGTACCGACGCGGTAACGAATTGAAATTGACACGGTTGTGGTGTCCGGGTTCGGTGTTGCTGTATAAGGGAGTCGTATTAGACTCATATAGTTTGCAATTGCACGTTTAGATGGTCAATTTTGGCAACCGATCTAATAGGGACGATTTCTATGTGTTTAATTTCCGTTTTAAAAACATAGAATTTTGAACTGTCTCAAATATGATTGTGAACTTCCCCAAATATGTTCGTGAACTTCCTGTCGCGTTTTTCTTTGTATGATTTTCGTACTCAAACCACTTTTAAACTTCACTCATCACGTCAGTGAACTTCTCTTGAGTCACGTCGGTGAACTTCTTTCATCACTAGTTGCACGTACTACGTTGTGTTTTTATTCGTTTGATTTTTTGTACATTAACAACTTCCAAACTTTTCGTGTCACGGCTGTGAACTTCCCTGTAAAGGACCAGACAAACGTACTATGTTGTGTTTTCTTGCTTGAATGATTTTTTATATTGTTTTTTCAGAGTGGACTTCACATCCTTTGTATGCTGAACTTCCAAATTTTGGAATGGTGAACTTCTTCAAAGAACTTACTTCATGACAAGAAAGAATAAATTTTCGCCCAAAGAACTTACTTCAAAGAACTTACTGAAATTTCTCAGTTGCAAATGGGGTTGCAACTTACATATTTTTCTAGTTGCAAGTGTTGTTGCAATTCAAATATTTTTCAGTTACAAGTCGAGTTGCAACTGACATTTTTCAGTTGTAAGTGGGGTTGCAAATGAGTTTTTTTTCAGTTGCACTTCAGTTGCATGGTGCGGTTGCAAATGAGATACTTCTTTAGTTGCAAGTGCAGTTGCAACTGATATATTTTTCCAGTTGTAAGTCGGGTTGCAACTGAGATTTTTTTCCAGTTGCAACTGAGATATTCCAGTTGTAGGTGGGTTTGAAATTGAGTTTTATTCAGTTGCAAGTGCGGTTGCAACTGAGATTTTTTTCTAGTTGCAAGTCGGGTTGGCACTGAGATTTTTTTTTCTAGTTGCAACAATTGCAACTGAGATATTTTTCTAGTTGCAATTCGAGTTGCAATTGAGATTTTTTTTTCGGTTGCAACTGCAATTGCAACTGAGATATTTTTCCAGTTGCAGGTGGGGTTGCAACTGAGATTTTTTTTCCAGATGCAAGTGCGGTTGTAACTGAGATTTTTTTTCCAGTTGCAGATGGGGTTGAAACTGAGTTTTTTTCCAGTTACAAGAGCGGTTGCAACTGAGATATTTTTCCACTTGCAAGTCGGGTTGCAATAGAGATTTTTTTTAGTTGCAAGTCTAGTTGGAGCAGAGATTTTTTTCTAGTTACAACTGCGGTAGCAACTGAGATATTTTTCCAGTTGCAAGTGGGGTTGAAACAGAGTTTTTTTGAGTTACAACTACGGTTGCAACTGACATATTCATTTGTGTAACCCGGTCAGTTGGGAGTGGAGTTATAAGTGTGACTTTCGTGTTTCCAACAGTTTTTACTGTCACTGGGATGTATCCGTCTTAATAAATACTGCACCCAATCGTACACGCTACCTCTCTCTCCTAGCCCGAGCTGGCTAGCTAGTAGTGTAGTGGGCGGCCGGCCGGGTGCACGCATACGTCTTCCTAATCGCTATGGAAGAGCCGGTGGCGAGCGTTAGGCGGTCTCTTATTATTAGGTAAATACTATATATAGCTAAAAACATCTTATAATACGGAGGGTACATTTGAACTTTTTTATACGTCTTATTTGATTTGGATGAGCGAAAAAGATAAGGAAACAGTGGCACGGCACACTTCTGTCATGGTACTAAGAGCAACTCCAGCCGCCCCCGAGAGCCCCCCAGCACCTCTTTTCGACGCCGGCGGCCCATTTCCCTCCTACTCACCCCCCAGCGCCCCCAAAGCCTTGTTTTTCGCCGAATTTGGCCCAAATTTCATCCGACGTTCCCAGGCCGAACCCAACGCGTTGGGTTCCTCCTGGGGGCACCGGCGAAAGGGAAAAGCCGCACGGGCCAGCCCTGTCGGTGAGAGAACGCACATACCCCACCAAAGATTCGCCCCATTCCTCGTCTCCCTCCCCCACACCGCCGGCACCACCTCCTCCCCTCCACCGCGAACTCGCCGCCAGAATAGTCCACCAACCACCGCGACGGCACGCCCTACCGAATCCCCCCACCCCCATCCGCCGCTGCCCGAGTTTTCGCGGTGAATCGTCGTCGCGATCAAGCTTCGCGCCCACCTTGCCCGCGAGGTGTTCGATGTTTTGCCTGAGATGGACTCCGATGACGAGGAGATGCTCGCCTGTCTGGCCGGCCTTTACGCCGCCGATGCACAGCCGAAGCATGGTGGCTCGACACAAGGTCGCCAAAAGAGCAAGAAACGGCAGCGTGCGGAAGGCTATTGCATGATGTACGCCGACTACTTCGCTGACGATCCATTGCACGGCGAGAAGACATTTCGACGCCATTTCAGGATGAACCGGAACCTCTTCCTCAAGATTGTGCATGGTGTCCGAGAGTTCGACAGGTACTTCGTTTGCAAGAAGGATTGCACCGGCACGGTTGGATTTTCCTCGCTCCAGAAGTGCACAGTCGCTTTGAGACTGCTTGCATACGGAGCTCCAGCTGATTCGCATGATGACTATCTGCGCATGGCCGATTCCACCGTCCTTGAGTGTTTCTACACGTTCTGAAGAGCCATAGTGGGAGCGTTTGGACCTGAATATTTGCGAACACCCACTGTCTATGAGTCAGTCAGTGAAGCAATCAATCAACCGAACAACATATCTATCTAATTTATCGAGGCAAAAATTTAAAAATTGAAGCCTATCGGGCAACGGACGAACACCTTGCGTGCAAGGCGGGCGATAAGTCGTTATAAGTTCTTTGCCCGACGAGTCGACTAGCGTCGATGCGGCTCGGATTAGACGAGATAGAGTATGTCCTCAGCAACTGTAATCGGTTAGGGTACTCATGAAGTTTAGTGCTACTGGTGACCGAATGTAGGTTGCAACGACGACGACCAAATAACGGCGAGAGTGGTGTGGGAGAAATGAATTGGGAGGGGAGAAAAAGGAAGTGAAATATGGTTTGACATGTGTCTATGATAGTGCTAGCCCGTCTATCGGGTGTCCGATAGGCATCCGACATGGCGGTGATGGTGCCTATATCCGGCACTACGAAACGGCTGCCTATGAGATGGGTTGGTCTGGGAGTGCCATACGAAATATTTGGCCTCACCGGACGTTGCCAGCGCGGTGGAGTGTGTGTGTGTGTGTGTGTGGGGGGGGGGGGGGGGGGGAGGATTGGGCGAAGTTTTTTGCCGGCGCTCCGAATAATCCTATTAGGAGGGCTGTTGGGGGCCACTAGAAATGCTCTAATTAGCATTTCTTCAGGATTTCGGGTCAGTTCAACATTTCTAGAGGGGCTAAAATAGTAATGTTTCCCAAGTTTTTGCTTGTGGACTTTTAGCACAAACATGAACCAATGGCTATGATAGCGCCGGGGTGGGAGACTTACATGTAGAAAATTCGCGTTGCCTAGTGTGTTGCTCCGCTCCGTCTTTACCTTGTCTCTCGTAGTTGGGCATCTGACATCATAGATTGTTCCCAAGCTCGATGTATTTTTTTGGATTTACAGAATGTTTTGCCGTCGTGTCGTCGCCTCTGTTTTGAAGATCAAATTCACTATTTCGGAGAAAACTTTTCGAAGTTCAGATTGAGATGTATTGTGTGCACGGTGGTTCAATTAGTGTCTTCAGTACAACCGGACATACATAGGATAGTTTGAGATTTTTTTGGGGGAAATGCATATGTTAGGGAGACCTATGCGACCAAAACGTAGGTCGCTAGGGTTTCTCATGGGCAACCGTATTTTCTTCGGCTATCTATCTCGTGTATGTTGGGCCTAATAAGCAAGTGCATTGATCTGGCCTAGTTTTTGCACGTGAACAAAACCCAACAGTCCAGAATAAGAGCTATATGATCGCCATCTGCGTGCTAAGTTTTGTCGTCATTTTTCAATATTGCATACGAATTTTAAAATTATAACAAAGTTAAATGACTTTGTTGTGAAAACAGACATGAGTTGTTACATTTTTTCTGAGTGTTTGCTACAAGTTGTGATTTCTACGGATTTTTTGAGGTTGCATATGTGGTTCTAAATTGTCTTGTATGCCTTCTTTTACGAAATCGTACGCTATATGTTGCAATATTTTATCTGGACGTTTGCTACAATTTCATGTATTCTCTCCGATTATTTCAAATGATGTATTACGTTTTTTTTTCAAATGCTGCGAACACGTGGATATTTGGTTGTAATTGGTTGTGATTTTTGTTTAAATAGATGATAATTTTTGTTGTAAGTTAATCTGCAAGAAAAAATATTGCTTGACCGCTTTTTTATTGCTGTAAATACATGTTTTTTGTTGTAATTGTTTGTGATTATTTGTTTAAAGTTTTCTTGATTTTTGTTAAAAATCAATCTACACCAATACTTGTTGTTTCACTATGTTTAAAAACAATTTGCAATACCATATTTGTTTTTGTACATAGGGTGATTTTTTTGTTGCAACACTTTTATTTTATTGCAAGACTACGAGTGAATCACCAAGATGCCATTTTTCTGTAAATATCGAGAAGATCAGAGGCAGTGAGATATATCCTTTCGTTTAAGTGAAGATGCCCTGTAACGTGGGTTTATATTTTGTAAAACATTGAGGACTAAAATTCAAAATCATGCGCTTGCAGCAAACTTCAGTTCTATTTCGGCAGGAACTCCAAAGGAACGTGATTGTATGAGGGAGAATCCTAGATCAAGTTGCTTCAAATTGAACTCGAATGCAAGCTTTCATAATAATGGCTCTGCTGCAGTAGGTGTAATCCTCTTTACTGATCATGGTGAAGACATTGCAGGTATGCTTGTCCGCTGTACAATGTTCTAAACGCTGCAAATGTCGAAGCACTAGCCTTGCTAAAGGGACTGGAGGTGATTGAGAAGATGGGTATATCAAATGTTACTGCTAAATCTGATTCAGTGGAATTGATTGAAGCATGCAATGCTAGGATTGAAGTTTGGAGCCCTGCTACTACTATTCTAGCCGAGTGCTTTTTGAAAGCACATTTGATAAAAGGTATCTCCTTCAAGAATTTTCTCCGAGGTGCAAATCAGGTGGCGCATTTGTAGCTAAATTTTCTTACAAGTCGAAGTTTTTAGTATGTTGGGATGTTGATCCACCCGAGTTTATTTCACCACATGTAATAAGTGATGTGAACATGATGGTTCGGGTATAAAATGCATCAGTGTGGCTTCCCCTTGTTGGGCCATGTCCCTCCACATGGAGGTGTGTTGGAAGCCCAACTCTAGCCCAGGAAGTCCAACACGTTTCAGCCGTTGATCGAGGTTCGCATCCAATGGCTGAGCTGCCTCCAAGAGAGGTAAGAAGAAGAAAACCCTAGCCACCCTTGGTGGCGGTGTAAGCAAACAAGAGAGAGGCCAGAACATGGCTGCCGTTGTGAGAGAGTGAGAGAACACACAAGAACACCACAACCAAGTGAGAAGAGAGGAAGAAGAAAGAGAGGTGATTTCTGTCAGGATTGGTGCATTGGACCGGTCTGTCTTCAAGCCGGTGTTCTAAGGATCAATCGTTCTTGGATTGGCTCCATACGTTAGCCGGTTTGATATTTGGGTCAGTGGAGCATCAGATTTCATAAGGGCATTGTCAGTTCGGACTGCTGTAGTTTTAGCACAGAGAAGTTTTGGTAGAGGAACTGTTTGGGCAGGCAAACTATGTCCGATTGATCTCATTTTTGGTGAGTATGTTGGGAACTCATATTTCTGCTGGTCTACCAAATTTGGTGCAGTTTGTATCTGTAGTTTAAAAGCAGTTTGCTGATTACTGAAGAGGACAGAATTTGGGATACTCTGCTTTGCTGAAATCTTGCCTCTTGTGGTTTGTCGTGTCTTGAATCACGGACACCGGGAGTAAAGGATACACCCTTTTTAGGTTCGGTATGGGGTGCGAAGGAGGCTGAGAAATGTCTCCCGCCGGGAGGACTTCGTCTACGCCTTAGATCTACGTACTAGCAAGCAACACAGACACAATAAGTTTACCCAGGTTCGGGCCGCCCGGAGGATAACAGCCCTACTCCTGCATGTCTGGATTGAGTGGTATATCATGGTGTAGCTTTACAGGGGTGGTTATGGGTGCCAACCCGGGAGGTGTCGGCTCGAGGTTGAAGACGAGCAGATCCTGACCCGGAGGAGATCACCTCTCGCCTATGCTACTCTTCGTCTTGTGCGCTACCTAGCCTAGCCTCCGACTCTCTGGAAATCCATCCCTTCCCTCCGGTGCTTTGGTCCTCCTTTTATAGGCTAAGGGGATCCCAAAGATGCACCTTTGGGGGCGGAGGGGTTTTCCTTCTTCGGGGGTGACGTGGCTTCTTCTCGTCCAAGTATTCTTCTGAGGGGGGTTAGGTGCGGTCGCCCACCTTTGGCAGTGCGGATGGACAGAGGCTGACACCTTTTTCGACCCTGTCCCCCCACGGCGCCTCCATCTTCTTGGTGCCCAAGTCTTCTAGGAGCTTCCAGCCGGAGCTGGCAAGCCTATCCTCTTCGCGTGTGCGGAGGTTGGATCCCGGGGATGAGCCTGGCCTCCTGTCGGGCATCAGGGTCCCCGGGACCTCCGCGTCGTCTGCCGGGTTGAAGGTGGCCTCGGAAGGTCCCCTGGTCCTTAGCCGTGGTTGTCGATGTCGTGCATGCCTGGTCGCCATGGGGCAGATGGGAGGCCCATCTGCCAGTCTTGAACCTTGGCCTTGTTCGCCTTCTTGGTGGGCCCACAGGTGGTGGACCCACTTTGAACGCATCAGGGGAACCCCGTGTTCCACTGTTGCGACAGTAGCCCCCGGGCATAGTCCCGGCGGCCATGTCCTTCTGCTGCCGGGGCTATGACCAAAAAAGTCAAAGTGGGTCCCCGACGTCAAGTCTTGATCGTCCTGTCCCATCCGTCAGGGAGTAGAAGCTTGGAGTTATCCGCCTGGGGGAATAACTATGCCTGCCTCCTCGATTCTCGGAAGCAGAGAAGGCGAGGCGTCGGCCGTCGAAAGCGCAACTGAGCCTTCTTAAAGGCAGGGGTGTCCCTCAAAATCTTCAATCGTCTTCGTTCCTCTTCAAGCCCCAACCCTCCACAGAACCGAGCATGTCGATGGCGGGAGCTAGGAGAGGAGTTGGCCGCCCCCGCTCTTCCTCAGTTGTGATGGAGGTGGCCACCGGCAGCCGTGGGAGGGCTGCCTCCTTGAAAGGATCTTATGGGCACCTAGAGGGGGGGGGGGGTGAATAGGTGCTACACCAATTTTTAATTCTTTTTTGGTTTTAGGCTTAACACAAAGGTAAATTATCTAGTTATGCAACTACGGTGAATATACCTATATGAGAAGCAAACTAAAACAACTAGGCAATTAACGATACAAGTAAATACAACTAAGGGAAAGAGGTAACCGAAAGGGGAAGCACGCGGAGGCAAGGATGTATTCCCGAGTTCCTCCTTTTTAAGGGAGTACGTCTCGTTGGAGGGGTGTGAGCTCGCCACAAGAGGCCTACTCAAGATGCCACAAAGGCCTCACCCTATTCTCCGATGAACCGCATGTAGGTTCGCAGCATAGAAAACAAAAATTTTCCTACGCAAAGATAGCGGAATAAACCCAACATCTAGATCCGATCTACGAGAGGTTGGTAGCAAGAAGGAGATCGAATCTCACCCTTGAAGAAAACCGTGAGCGTTTTGTCGAGGCAGGGGTTGGCTAGTCGATCCCCGCAACTAGACTTGTCTAGTCGCGAGGAGATGTGTTATCCAAGCGCCGCACGAGCAACGCCTCCGAGAGATCCACACGTACAGCTCGATGAAGACTCCACGTTCTTGATCCCGCAAGAGGTGGTGGAGAGGCTCGAGATCAACAGCACGACGACGGTGGCGTGGTGTGTATGGTGGAGATTGGACAGGGCTTCGCCAAGCGGTGTCGGGAGAGAGGAGGAGGAGGGGGGTGCGGCTAGGGTAGGGAGGGGGCCGGCGGCTTGGCACCTTGGGGGGAGCCAAAAGGTGCGGCACCCCTCCCCTTGCCCCTCCTTATATAGGAGGCCAAAGGGGGGTGCGCCCCTCCCTCTCCTAGGGCCGGCGCAAGGGGGGGTGGCTTGGCCCCCAAGCCACCTCTAGGGTTTCGGCCGGCCCCCCCCTTTGCTTCTAGAAGCTTGGCCCGGGTGGGCCTATGGGGTGGTGGTGCGGCTGGCCCATTAGGCCAGCCCACTGCCCCTTCATACCATGTGGGCCCCATACTCCTATGGGCCCCACTTCTAGACCCCTCTAGAACCTTCTAGAACATTCCGGTACTTTACCGATAAATCCCCGAACCTTTCTTAACCTCCGGAAACAACTTTCCTTATATGAATCTTATTCTCCGGACCACTCCGGAACTCCTCGTGATGTCCGGGATCCTATCCAGGACTCCGAATCAATATTCGTTCTCACCATCAATTATCTCGAACTCTAACTACATCGAACGTTAAGTGTGTGACTCTGCGGGTTCGCGAATATGTCATATTAATAGCGGGACCGGGATGCCCATATTAATTCCTACATATTCGACGAAGTACTTTACTAGTCGAACCACAATGTCCAGGATTCAATTAATCCATATACGATTCCTTTTGTTTCACGATATATTACTTGTCCGAGATTCAATCCACCGATATCTCCATATCTGATTAATCTCGTTACCGACAAGTTCTCTTTACTCGTTCCCATAGAATAGGATCCCTTATGACTAACCACTTAGTCATATGCTTGCAAGCGTTTGGATGCTATACTACCGAGAGGGCCCAGAGATATCTATCCAACTGTTGGATGAACAAATCCCAGTCTTGAAACATGTCACCCAACAACCTATCATCGGAGAACCTGAAAGCCACCTTTATAATCACCCAGTTACGAAGTGACGTTTGATGTCCACAAAGCTCTCCTCCGATAAGCGGGAGTGACATAATCTCATGGTCTAAGGAAACTATATTTGACATCTATTTAATTTGAGTCTTGTCCATTATATCATCACCTATGATACAAACTTCGTTTATTAAGCGATTCATAAATCCATGGTTAGGAAACATCTAACCATCACTTAATCAAACGAACTAGTCACAAGAGGAAAGACTAGGGACACATTACTGTTTATATTCCACACATGTATTTGTTTCCGGTTAATACAATTCTAGCATGGAATTAAACATATCATGAACGAGAAATATGATAAACAATAATCATTATTATTGCCTCTTGGGCATATCTCCAACAGTCTCCCACTTGCACTAGAGTCAATAATCTAGTTTACATTTGTAGCAATCTAACACCCATGGCCTCTCGGTGTTGATTATGTTTTGCTCGTGGAAGAGGTTTAGTCAACGGGTCTGCCACATTCAGATCCGTATGCACCTTGCAAATCTCTATGTCACCATCCTTGACATTCTCACGCAAATTGTGATAGCGGCGCTTAATATGCTTGGTATTCTTGTGTGAAGTCGGGTCCTTGGCAAGAGCTATTGCACCTGTATTATCACAGTACAGGGCCAGAGGTCTTGACGCACTTGGAACCACGCTCAGCTCTGAGAGGAACTCCTTCATCCAGACTGCTTCACTTGCTGCCGACGAGGCCGCAACATACTCCGCTTCTGTTGAAGATTTCGCCACCACGCTCTGCTTGGAACTCCTCCAACTCACAGCGCCACCATTCAGAATAAACACGTATCCGGACTGAGACTTAGAATCATCCGGATCTGTGTCCCAACTAGCATCGACGTAACTCCTTACGACAAGCTCTTGGTCACCTCCATATACGAGAAACATTTCCTTAGTTCTATTCAGATACTTAACGATATTCTTGACAGCTGACCAGTGTTCCACTCCTGGATCACTTTGGTACCTGCTAGTCAAACTTACAGCATGGTACACATCTGGTCTAGTACATAGCATGGCATACATGATAGAGCCTATCGCAGAGGCATAAGGAACCTTGTTCATTATCTCTCTATCTTCTGCCGTAATAGGACTCTGAGTCTTACTCAGAACCTTTCCTTGCAACATTGGTAAAAACCCCTTCTTTGAATTTTCCATTCTGAACTTCTTCAGAACCTTGTCAAGGTATGTACTTTGTGAAAGCCCTATTAGGCGCTTTGACCTATCTCTATAGATCTTTATGCCTAAAATATACGCCGCTTCACCAAGGTCTTTCATTGAAAAACTCTTATTCAAATAAGACTTTACACTTTCAAGTAGTGTAACATCATTTCCAATCAATAATATGTCATCCACATATAGTATTAGAAATGCAACTGAACTCCCACTCACTTTCTTGTAAATACAGGCTTCTCCATAAGTTTGGACAAATCCAAACCCTTTGATCACTTCATCAAACCGGAGATTCCAACTCCGCGATGCTTGCTTCAGTCCATAGATGGATCTCTGAAGCTTGCATACCTTGTTAGCATCCTTTGGATCAACAAAACCTTCGGGCTGTACCATGTACAACTCTTCCTTAATATGACCATTAAGGAACGCGGTCTTCACATCCATTTGCCAAATTTCATAGTCATAATATGCGGCAATTGCTAACATAATCCGAACAGATTTCAGCATCGCTACGGGTGAGAATGTCTCATTGTAGTCAACTCCTTGAATTTGTCGGAAACCCTTTGCGACAAGTCGAGCTTTATACACGGTGACGTTTCCGTCAGCGTCTGTCTTTCTCTTGAATATCCATTTGTTCTCAACGGCCTTACGGTCGTTAGGTAAGTCTACCAAAGTCCATACTTGGTTTTCATACATGGATTCCATTTCGGATTTCATGGCTCCTAGCCATTTATCGGAGTCTGGGCTCATCATTGCTTCCTCATAATTCGCAAGTTCATCATTGTCTAACAACATGACATTCATGACGGGGTCGTACCGATCAGGAGCGGTACGTTCCCTCGTTGATCTGCGAGGTTCAGTAGCAGCCTTGACTGGAACAGCATGATCACCATCATTTGCTCCTTCTTCAGGTGGCGATGGCTGTTCTATAACAACTTCCAGTTCTGCGCTACTCAGCATCTCAAGAACAGGTTCAACAACCTCGTCAAGCTCTATTTTCCTCCACTCACTTCTTTCGAGAGAAACTCCTTCTCTAGAAAGGAACCATTCTTGGCAACGAAAATCTTGCCTTCAGTTCTGTGGTAGAAGGTATACCCAATAGTTTCCTTAGGGTATCCAATGAAGACGCACTTTTCCGATTTGGGTTCGAGCTTATCAGGTTGAAGCTTTTTCACATAAGCATCGCAACCCCAAACTTTGAGAAACGATAACTTTGGCTTCTTGCCAAACCATAACTCATATGGAGTCGTCTCAACGGATTTTGATGGAGCCCTATTTAAGTGTGAATGCGGCTGTCTCTAATGCATAGCTCCAAAATGATAGTGGCAGATCTGTGTGAGACATCATAGATCGCACCATATCCAATAAGGTTCGATTACGACGCTCAGACACACCATTACGCTGTGGTGTTCCAGGTGGCGTGAGTTGTGAAACAATTCCACACGTCTTTAAATGCATGCCAAACTCGTAACTCAAATATTCGCCTCCACGATCAGATCGAAGAAACTTTATTTTCTTGTTACGATGGTTCTCAACTTCACTCTGAAATTCTTTGAACTTTTCGAACGTTTCAGACTTATGTTTCATTAAGTAAATATATCCATATCTACTCAAATCATCGGTGAAGGTTAAGAAGTAACGATATCCACCGCGTGCTGCAACACTCATCGGACCACACACATCGGTATGTATGATTTCCAACAGTCAGTTGCTCTCTCCATCGTGCCGGAGAATGGTGTTCGAGTCATCTTACCCATAAGGCATGGTTCGCAAGTTTCAAATGATTCAAAATCAAGTGAATCCAAAAGTCCATCAGAATGGAGTTTCTTCATGCGCTTTACACCAATATGACCCAAACGGCAGTGCCACAAAAATGTGGTATTATCATTATTCACTTTGCATCTTTTGGCATCAATGTTATGAACATGTGTATCACTACTATCGAGATCCAATAGAAATAAACCATTCCTCTCAGGTGCATGACCATAAAAGTATTATCCATATAAATCGAAATACCAAAGTTTTCAGACTTAAATGAATAACCGTCTCGCAATAAACAAGATCCAGATATAATGTTCATGCTCAGCGCAGGCACATAATAACAATTATTAAGGTTTAAAACTAATCCCGAGGGTAAATGCAGAGGGAGTGTGCCGACAGCGATGACTTCAACTTTTGATCCATTTCCAACTCGCATCGTCACCTCGTCCCTTGCCAAGCGCCGTCTATTCCGCAGCTCCTGTTTCGAGTTACATATATTAGCAACCGAACCAGTATCAAATACCCAGGTGCTACTACGATCACTTGTTAAATACACATCAATAACTTGTATATCATATATACCTTGTTTGACGGTGCCAGCCTTCTTGTCCGCCAAATACTTGGGGCAGTTCCGCTTCCAATGTCCGGTTCCCTTGCAGTAGAAGCACTCAGTATCAGACTTAGGGCCTTTCCTTGACTTCCTCGCAGGCCCGGCAGCTCGCTTGCCGTCCCTCTTGAAGTTGTCTCTTTTGCCCTTTTTCTTGAAACTGGTGGTGATGGGGGGATACTTTACAGGTAGGCCCATGGACCCGGAAAGTAGACCCGCCAAGACCAAGAAGGCCAATGCCGAGTCACGAGACAAGTCACATGGGCTGGGCTGGAGACAAGCCGACCAAGGCCCGTGTGGAGAAAGAGGCTCGTCCAAAGAAGGAGTCCAAGTACAACCCGGAGTCTAAACTTGGAAGACCAAGACGTAGAGTAGGACTCCGTGTTCTAGTATGACTCGGTATAGCCTGTAAGTCCAGGGACCCGGCAGCCTTTATAAGCAGGGTCCTGGACCTTAGATCGTGGAGTTTTTTCACCAGTAGAGAGAGGATCAATCAGTAGAGAGAAACCCTAGCCACCAGAGAGAAGTCGCCGGCTCCTGAGTTGTGGGAGCCGGGTCCTTGTAATCGAGATACAATCAAGAGCAATAACATAGAAGCAGGAAGTAGGTCTTTACCTCGAATCAGAGGGGCCGAACCTGGGTAAATCCTTGTTCCTTGACGAGATTAACCGTTCCCACGTACTTCGATCACCAATGGCCCCAGAACTCATCTTCCCGGAGGAAGAACTTGCCGTGACAACCCCACGACAGTTGGCGCCCACCGTGGGGCCTATGGTGACAAAAGGAGTTGAGATCGTTGGAGCTGCTCGTCGGGCTATGGAGAAACTCGCCATCGGGCGGGTCTACACTGATGAGCATGGAGAAACAGAGATCGATGACTCAGGCTGGACTTCGGAGATGAACGAAGTCGACGAAGGATACCAGTTTGTCTTTGGAGGAATCAACGTGTTCGTCGGGATGGTGTGCGCGTCGGGTCTTCGTGCGAACTCGGCGGAGTCGGTACCAGAGCCAACTGTTATCGTCGAGTCCGACGGCGAGGAGTCGGTCGGAACTTCAGAGGTCGGCATCATCGCCGAGTCTGAGGAACCCCTAGCTGAGGAACCAGAGATGCTTCAAGAGTCAGATTCAGATTATGATGCAGATTCAGAGTCCATCCTGCCCTTGTTTGAAGATCGGCTTGGGTATGGGATAGAGGAAGAGGATTATGAGGAGTCGCCAGTACGCGCTCGTGTTGTGGGAGTTTACATGTCTGGAAACACCGGGAATCAGTTCGATCCGACTCTATTGACAAAGGAGATTAATGCAAGTAATGCCGCAGAGAGGGCGGCTGAGTTAACCAATGCTCGTGCTGCGTTGGAGAAACAACTAGCTGATATTACAGAGGCAAACCGTAGACTAGCTGCAGAGCAGGCCCGAGTCCAAGATGAAGCTCAGGTCGTGCGGAGGCGCCGCGAGGAGCTTACTTCAATTCAACACCGCAGAGCCAGGAGTCGCCTGCATGACGGAGTCCACATCAATCCAACCAACTTATTCACCACACCCAATGGTCCAGGCAGAGGAGCCGGACTAGGAGGCTCAGCGGCAGCAGGAGGCGCCGCAGGAGGAGCCGGAGGAGCACCACCACCACCACCACCACCACCCCCAGAAGGACCGGGAGGCAGCCGTACCAACGGACCACCGCCTGAAGGAGGAGTCGGAGGAGGAGCATCTGGTGGCTTAGGGTCACAGCCAAACAGATTTCATACTCCAGAGGGACATTACTCTAATCCTATGGACAACGTTCATGCGGCGACTCTGAGATTGGAGAATATCTTGGTACCAGAGGGACCAGCGGGTCAGGAGACTCGTGATGCTATCGAGTTGCTGAAGACAGCTCTAACTCAGCAAGCTTTGTATCCAACTTTTCCAGATGCAAGTAGGCTACATTCAACACCCTTTAACTCAGGTACGAGGAGTCGGCACGGCGAGTCCAACCCGGCAAACTCTACGAGTGCAAGGCGTCGTGAACTAGTGAGGAATCGTGCAAACATACCAACTGCTTCACAAGCTCAGCTAGTGGTTGATGAAGCAAGGCAACGACGAGAGAGAGAAGCAGCAAGAGCTCGGGAGGCAGAGAGGGACAGAGCGTTAGTGGGTGCACACAACCCGCCTCAGCCAACCCGGGTGCACGAGGAGGTGACTTCCCCTGGTGCTTCCCCAGCGTTAACAGGACCAGAATGTTTATCTGATGCCATCAGGTCCGAGTCCTTCCCCAGCAGTTTCAAGGAGCCGCGCAAGGTTCCAAACTATGAGCCCAACATGGACCCGACCTCTTGGTTGGGTACGTACGAGATGGCGATGAGTATTCGCAATGCCACAGGTAATCTGTGTGCCAAATTCATGTATCTTATGATGGAGGGAGCAGCCAAGGTTTGGATGCGTAATTTGCCTCCCAGGTCAATCAACTCTTGGGAGCAATTGAAGGCGGCTTTCATTCAGAACTTCCAAGGCACATGCAAGAAGCTCAGCACCTATCGAGGACCTGGAGCGGTGTGTCCAGAGGAAGGGCGAGTCAGCAAGGCACTGGATGAAGCGAGTCTCAGAGATCATTAACTCCTCACAAGGACTCCCACCAGTTTCAGTGTTAATGGCGATGGAGAGAAATTGTAGTTACAATCCCTTGAGTTGGAAACTAGGTCGTATGAAGGAGAGCCTGAATCAAGGTATTCCCCTTACGATTGGTGAGATCATGGCAGGTGCTAATAAGCATGCTGCCACAGACAAAACAAAGGATCAGGAGGAAGGAACTAAAGGACAAGGTGGCAATGGTCAGAATCAGAACCAGAATCAGAACCAGAATCAAGGTGGTGGCAAGAGGCCATATGGAGACAACTCTGACCTAGTAGCCAACACAAACACTGGAGTCAGACGCAAGGACAATAATTCCGGTGGATACCAGGGCCGTACTCCAAGCACAGAGGAGGTCCTGAGGATTCCATGCCCTAAACATGCCAAGAACGGTAGATGCGGTCATACCTTGGGACAGTGCGTAGATTTGCAGCGCGCCAGGTTCCAAGGGCCAGGAGGAGGTAACAACAATGGTGGCTATAGAGGAAACAATGGAGCCGGAGGACCCGGCAATAACGGTGGAGGAGCCGGCAATAACCCAAACCAACCTCAAGGAGGAGGTAATCAGCAGGGCGGGTTCCAGCAGAACCCGAAGCAGCTTCATGATGGCAGTGGGCAGTACTATGTCACAACTCGGCAGCCAAACCCGAGTCGTGGCAGTTACCATGTCTTCACAACTAGTACGTCCAAGCGTTCCAAGAAGTTGAAAGTTAGAGCAGTTAATGCAGTAGAGCCGGCCCTTCCACAATGGCTCAGGTGGTCAGAGCAAACCATCACATGGAGTCGGGCAGATCATCCTAGCAAGAGTCGACGAGCCAGGGCAGCTAGCCTTGGTAGTGGCACCTCAAGTTGGGGGCTATACATTGAACAAAGTGCTCATGGATGGTGGAAGCAGTATCAACATCTTATATTACGACACATTCAAGAGGATGCAGCTGCAAGATAGACAGCTAATTCCAACAGAGACAGTTTTCCATGGGATAGTACCAGGGAAGTCGGCCAAGCCCATTGGTAAGATTTATCTTGAGGTTGCTTTTGGCACAGTGGAGAATTTTCGTTCAGAGATTATGCCTTTTGAGGTAGTGGATCTTAAGAGTCCATATCATGCTCTTTTTGGTCGACCTGCATATTTTAAGTTTATGGCCAGGCCATGTTATGTGTACTTGAAGCTCAAGATGCCAGGTCCAGCAGGAGTCATTACAGTTAATGGCAGCAGACAGATGGCATTGGAGTGTGAGTTAGGTGATGCAGCTATGGCTGAGACAGCTTGTGCTCAAGAGGAGCTAAAGTTTTACAAGGCAAACGTGGACCCGGAGGACAACTCGGTCCTTAAGAAGCCGGCCACAGAGGAGAAGATGAAATTCAAGTCAGCTCAGGACACAAAGCAAGTCGACTTTACCCCTGGTGACTCTTCCAAGCAGTTCACTATTGGGGCGCACCTCTCTGATAAATAGGAAAGCGCGCTCGTCGAGTTCATCCGTGAGAACCGGGACGTCTTTGCGTGGAAGCCATCTGACATGCCAGGAGTCCCGAGAGAACTCGCCGAGCACAGCTTACATGTTAATCCTAATGCAAGACCAGTTAAGCAGGGTCTGCGCAAGTTTCATGATGACAGGAGGAAAGCCATAGGAGAAGAGGTGGCTCGGCTCCTCGCAGCCGAGTTCATCAAGGAGGTCTTTCACCCAGAGTGGGTGGCCAATCCAGTGTTAGTGCCAAAGAAGACAGGAGAGTTACGTATGTGCATCGACTTCACAGGCCTAAACAAGCATTGCCCTAAGGACCCGTTTGCACTACCTCGCATAGACCAGATCATTGACTCCACAGCGGGGTCAGAGTTGCTTTGTTTCTTGGATGCATATTCAGGGTACCATCAGATCAGACTCAACATAGAGGATGAGTTGAAAACGTCCTTCATCACGCCCTTTGGAGCATTTTGTTACACAACAATGCCCTTTGGGCTCAAGAACGCAGGAGCTACATACCAGAGATGTATTCAAAATTGTTTCAAGAAACAGATTGGAAGGAATATTCATGCTTATGTGGATGATGTAGTGGTCAAGTCTCAAAAGGCCGACTCTCTGATAGCAGACCTGACAGAAACGTTTGAGAACCTACGCAAGTACAAGATGAAGCTCAACCCGACCAAGTGTGTTTTTGGAGTCCCTGCTGGCAAACTCCTAGGCTTCATCGTTTCAGAGAGAGGCATTGAGGCAAATCCAGAGAAAATCAAGGCTATCCATAACTTGCAGAAGCCGACTTGTCTGAAGGACGTTCAAAAGCTCACTGGATGTGTGGCAGCTCTAAGCAGGTTTATTTCAAGACTCGGGGAGAAGGCGGGTCCTCTCTACCGACTCCTGAAGAAGTCAGATAAATTCCTATGGGATGAAGAAGCTGACCGTGCTTTTGAGGAGTTGAAGAAAACTTTGTCAACAGCACCAGTGCTTGCAGCTCCTACAGATAAGGAGCCCATGCTATTATATGTAGCTGCCAACGAGAGAGTTGTCAGTGCAGTAGTAGTTGTGGAACGCGCAGAGGAAGGAAAGGAGTACCCAGTGCAGAGACCTGTCTACTACATCAGTGAAGTCCTCACAGAGTCAAAGCAAAGGTACCCACAGTGGCAGAAGTTGGTCTATGGAGTTTTTCTTGCAAGTAGAAAGCTCAAGCATTATTTCCAAGAGCATCCAATTAAGGTGGTGAGTTCAGCACCGCTGGCAGATATTATACGCAACAGAGAGGCAACAGGGCGAGTCGCCAAGTGGGCAATTGAGTTGGGTCCTTATCATATCACATATGAGCCAAGGACAGCGATCAAATCTCAAGCTTTGGTTGATTTTGTCAATGATTGGACAGATTTTACATCTTCACCAAGTACCCCTTGCACCAAATATTGGACAATGCACTTTGATGGGTCCAGACAGCTAGAAGGCTCAGGAGCCGGCGTGGTGTTAACATCGCCTAAGGGAGATAAGTTAGCATACGTCCTTCAGTTACACTTTGACTGTACAAACAACATGGCAGAGTATGAGGCTTTGCTACATGGCCTGCGTTTGGCCAAGGAGATGAACATCAAGCGTATCAGGTGCTTTGGAGACTCGGATCTCGTAGCTCAGCAAGTGTCTGGAACATGGGACTCGAAGGATGCAAACATGGCGGCTTATAGAAGAGCAGTCGAACAGATAGCCGGGTTCTTTTCTGGTTATCAAGTGGAGCATATTGACAGGCGCAAGAACGAGGCTGCTGATGCGTTATCACGACTCGGCTCTCGTCGAGAGAAAGTACCACCAAATGTGTTTTTGGACGAGCTTCATCATCCTTCAGTCAAGCTGCCCACAGAGGAGGAGTTAGCTTTTCCAGACCCAGAGTCGGCACTTGTTGCAGCAGTACGAGCAATCCCAACGTGGACAGAGCCCTACCTAGCCTATCTCCTGCGGGGTGAACTCCCAAAGGATGAGGTCAAGCGAAAGCAACTCATCAGGCGATGCAAGTCCTATACAGTCATTGACGGCGAGTTGTACAGAAGAAGCGTTACTGGAGTCTACCAGAGATGTGTGTCTCCAGAAGAGGGCAAGCAAATATTGCAAGAGATTCACGCAGGAGATTGTGGTCATCATGCATCCACTAGATCCTTGGTGTCAAAAGCTTTCAGACACGGGTTCTTTTGGTTGACAGCACATTTGGATGCAGAAAGGATAGTTCGAGTCTGTGATGGATGTCAAAGGTACGCAAGGCAAGACCACGTGCCAGCTCAAGAACTCAGAACCATCCCTATCACTTGGCCATTTGCAGTTTGGGGACTCGACATGGTGGGCCCTTTCTCAAAGTCGCCTTGTCAGAAGACCCATCTGCTAGTAGCAGTTGACAAGTTCACCAAGTGGGTGGAAGTGGAACCCGTCAGCAGAGTCGACGGTGCGTCAGCAGTGAGATTCTTCAAGAAAATAGCAACACGCTTTGGATATCCTCACAGTATCATTACAGACAATGGTACCAACTTATCAGTTGGAGAGATGGCCAAGTTTTGTGGTGAGAACAACATCAGACTCGACCTAGCCTCAGTGGCACATCCACAGTCCAATGGACAAGCAGAGAGGGCAAATCAGGAGTTGCTGAAGGGAATTAAGCCTCGGCTCCGAGTCCCTTTGCTACGAGCCGCCGGGTCTTGGGTTGAGAGTTACCAGCAGTACTTTGGAGCATCAGGACGACTCCTAACAGATCCACTGGCTTCACACCTTTCTTCATGGTGTATGGAGCAGAAGCTGTCTTGCCAAGCGACTTGTTGCATGACTCGCCACGAGTCGCCAATTATGTTGAGACAGAAAATGAACTCGCCCGACAGGACTCGGTCGATGCACTTGAGGAAGCAAGGGAGTTAGCCCTTGAAAGATCAGCAGTTTATCAGCAAGACCTACGGCGATATCACGCACGCAGAGTCAAGACTCGGACTTTCCAGGAAGGAGACTTAGTGCTTCGCCTAGTCCAGAATAAGGAAGGGATGCACAAGTTATCTCCACCATGGGAAGGACCGTTCGTCATAAGCAAGAATCTGAACAACGGGTCGTACTATCTAATGGATGTGCGAGAGCCGGCGAGTGTGGGCAAAGGAGCTGATACAGCTCATACTCTAGATCCTTATGCAGAGGCAAAGAGGCCTTGGAACATAGCTCAGTTACGCCCATATTATACTTAAGTTGTAATAGTTTTATGAGTTGCAAGGCAAAGAGCCCAGTGAGCCATGCCTAGATGTAATCGCATTATTATGATCAAATGAAATAAAGCCGGCTTTTGTGAACATGAGTCCTCTAGTCGAGTCACCCAGTGAGTGTGCTTTGTTCTTTAAATTTTGATCATCAGGTTCTTGGGGGCTTGCTTTTCAGTGAAAAAAGCTAAGCTTAAACTCTTGGACCCGACACAGTAGCCAAACTTTTCCTAGTCTTTTCGCTGGTAAGTCAGATGCATCCTGCACAATATGATCTATCTACAGGCATGACTTGTTTCTCTCTCTTATGGATCCTAAGGAACATATGAGTTAAGAACCTGTCAGCACAAACTGTAAGAGAAGTCATGCAGGGCCTACTTATTCATCAGTGAAAGACTAGACGGGTTATAAGAACCAAGCCGATTGGCACAAATTCAAAATAGCTAACAAGATAAACAGTTTAAAGGCACCAGTAGTGCATCATTACAACTCAAATTAGCTAACAAGCTACAAATTTTAAAAATACCAGTAGTGCATCATTACAGAGTTTAAATACCAACAACACAGCATTACATAGTAATCAAAAGTCATTCAGAGGGTTGTCTTCAAGAGGAGCTGACTCCTTCGCCAGAGTCGGGGAGTCCTTCTTAACAGGAGACTTGTCCTTTGTCTGGACAGCAGGAATTGAGTAGCCTTTCTTCACAGGAGATTTGCCTTGTGCTTGAGCAGCGGAGGAAGGAGCCGGCTTCAATGGAGGCTTGGTGGCGACTCTCTTCGTTTGAAATCCAGTACCCTTGGGACTCTTCATATGCTTAGCAAGCTCTGCTTGTTTCTGAGCGTCTCCAGAGATAGCTCTGGAAGGAGTGGGCGCAACAGGAGTCTTCAGGGTAGGCTCGGCACTTGGAACAGGAGCCGCCGGTGACGATGAACTCGGACCGGCAGAAGAAGAGAATACACCAGATGGGTCCTGTGATGGGCGGCCAAAGTTTACTATCTCAGGAGTTACTGGAGCGACTCTCTTGTTCTCCAAATCATAATGATGAACCCATACCTCAGGGTCCATCTTATTGGCAATCTCACAAGCATATGGCCGCACCAACTTTTCTTCGGCCTTGAAATCATCCTGAGTGAATGGTTTGCCATCTTCATGCTGCTCAGGTTTCCCCATTGTAAGCATTGCTGGCTCAAGAACAGTGGGATAGTAGCTGTGGGCTAAGGCCAAGATCCTGATGGCAGATCTCCTCAATGGAAGATTGTTTCCACAAACGCACATAGCCTGGTGCTCTGGACAACTCGTCCACCAGACGTTCAGGCTCTTTGGGGCACTTGCCTTTATGATTCAAATACTTGACCACAGAACGGGCTCCCTCTTGTAGCCCGTGACAGTAATCAAGCATCTCAGATAGTTGTTTGCTTGTGGGCAATTTAAGCTTTGGGGAGTCAGCCCCTGCAGAAAGAAAATCAAGGAGTCATTGTCAGTTGAAAAGCAATTCACAAAGGTGCAAAAGGAAGCAAGCAAAGGTCATAAACTCACCAAATATATGTTGACACATTGCACCAATGCCTTTTTTGCAAGTATCGAATACTGCCTTTAGGTCATTGTGTGCCTTCTGAGCAATCTTTTTGGCCTCAGCCGACTCTTTCTTTACCTGCTCCAGTTGAGCAGCCAAGGTCTTCAGATCCTTCTCAAGTTGAAGGGAGTGTTCTTTTTCGGCCATGGCAGACCTGGAACTGGCAGCTGCCTGGTCCTCAAGCTCTTTCATGTCTCTCTTCATCTTGGAGACAATGCACTGCAATTACAAGTCATAAAGCACAAGTGAGCTCCACAAGTTACATAAAGAACTCATGAGCTCCAAGTCGTCACAAGTTAACAACTTGGCGCTTGGGGGCTACTCAGGAGTCAATTTTTCATAAATAGCAAGCAAGCATGAGTCCTAGTTCACAAGTGATAGCTCCAAGTCGCCACAGGTTAGCAACTTGGCGCTTGGGGGCTACTCGCAGAACAGAAATTTTTCTTCAAGCAAGATATCAGTAATTAACATATATTGATAGCTCCAAGTCGTCGCAGGCTGACAACTCGGCGCTTGGGGGCTACTCGTGCAAAAGTTTTTGGTCTAAGGACCCGACAGATAGTAAAGTAGCAGCCCCGAGTCCTAGTAGAGCTAAGGACTCAGTGCTTGGGGGCTACAATGTGCAAATTCTTTCTATATAGCAGCTGAGTTCAGTTTCAAATTAAAGCACCTATCCTAGTCACAAGTCACCACAGACAGGTGCTTGGGGGCTACTGAGATAGGATGACGCCAGAAAAGCATGTAAGGTGTAGTCAGAAGAGCTTACTTCATGAACCATATGAAGAGACCTAAGAGCCGCTTGCTCGTCGTCCTTCAGCCTAGCAGCTTGATCGTTCAAGTCGACTGCTTCAGCATAGGCTTCGGAAAATGACATGTTATCTGCCACCCGAAGTCGACTGTAGTCAGTAGATGACTTGATCTTGATGGATGGAGAGGCTGTAGGAGTCGGCTTGACAGGAGCCGGATGAACTTGAGGCGCAGAATCAGGAGTTGCAGTACCAGAGCTGGGCTGGACTATTATTGGAGTCGCCGCCCGAACCTTTGAAGAGGACTCGGGAACGGTAGGAGTCGTAGTTGCACCGGCAGATGCAGCAATGGAGGGACCTGTCCTCGTGCTGGTTGTCTGAGAAGTCGATGGAGGGGCAGGTCCACGCCCAGAGGAGACATCAGCCATGCCTGGGAGTTTTGTTACCTTGGCACAAGGCCGGGCCCTGAAATATTCAGAGACAGAAACCAATAAACCTAGTGAAAGGAAATATCAGAAGTCATACAACTGCAAGTACAGAGACAAAGGAGTCTTACCCAACATTGGTCTCCAGGTCAAAGGGGGCCTGAGAGTCTGAAGAGGGCATCGACAAACCAGAGTTGCTTAGTGGGAGAGCGAGAGGACCCAAGGACTCGTGAGAGTGGTACCTTGGGAACAGCCTCTCGAGAGCCATTATTGTTTGAGGCTGGAGAGGACGAGGAGTGACTCCTAGCAGAGGACTCTGCAGATGGAGATGGTTGAGCAGCAGCAGAGGCAGTATCAGTTTGCCTAGTGCATTTTCAGTTGGAGCCTCTGGCGAGGACTCCGCATCGGCAGCATCATCATCAACGGGAGCCCCCTGGGAGGACTCCTCATCTGCATCATCAGTGTCTTCTGCCACAGTGGTTTGATCTGTGGCAGGGATCTCTTCTTCAGCTTCAGCCTCAGCTTCAGCTTTATTCTTAGTACCAGCTCCAGAGGCCGGCTTCCAGAAGGAGTCGGTGAGCTGCAACAGAGTCAATAAACGTGAGTCAGTAAACAGTACAAGTGAGATCAAGGTTGAAATAAAGTAGAGAATTATACTTACATCAGGAGCTGGGTTGGTCGAGCAGAAGGGCTGGAGCCCGAAATGAGCTTGGTCCTTCACCGGTTTCCCGGTCAACTTTTTGATGAGTCGACCAAGTTCGGGTCCATCAGACAGCTGCTCCGTAACTCGGAGGTCATCACCAGCGCATCTGGTATATGAGAAGATCAGTCGAGTCCTAGGACTCAGTGGCTGGATTCTCCAGGTCGTCCAGCAGCGGACAAGATCCATATTTTCTAAGTTGTGGGACAAGAGGGCCCGGATGCGAGTGATCAGAGACTCGACTCTCGGCCGGGCAGCCTCTGGGCATCTAGCTTTCATCAGAGGAGTAGCCCGAAGGCGTTCCTCAGAGAACAAGGGAAGTTTCGGTTCGTTTGCAGGAGAGGTGTCCTTGCAATAGAAGAAGGATTTCTGCCAGTCTTTGATGCGATTAGGAAAGACAGGTTTTGGGAAAACAGAGTTAAGGCGCCGTTGAAGAGCGACGGCGCCACATTGGAGAAGAGGGCCCCCAGAGGTCTCGGGCTGAGGGTTGCAGTAGAAAAGCTCAAGCCAGAGATTGATGTCGGGTTTAATCTGGAGGTAATCCTCACAGAGAACGACGAAATTGGAGAGGGTTAGAATGGAGTTAGGAGCTAGATCGTGAATCCGCAGCTCGTAAAGTTCGTGGAGCTGGCGGAAGAAAAGATCGCCGGGGGGAGAAAATCCGCGGAACAGGTGCTCCATGAAGACAACTACTTCACCCATAGCGGGAGAGGGAACAATTTCATCCCCTGGGGCCCGAGCTTGAGCACTAGAGGGAATCAAACCTGAGAGCCTATGGGTCTTCAATTGCTCCGCCGAGACCACAGATCCACCCCAATCGGCGGAGATCGACCGCTTGGAAGAGGATTTGGCGGCGGCGGCGGCCGCGGCGGCGATGTCCACCGTCCTGCTTGACGAGGTTGCCTTGGCCTTTGATGTGGTCCTTGTGCGCTTGGGAGCCATGGCGTGCGGGCGGTGCGTGCTGGGCGCGGGAAGAGATGGGCGCGAAGAGAGGAAGGAGAGGTTTTGAGCTGAAGGGGCAAGTGAGGTTTAAGACCTAACCCTTCGCGATTTATAAAGGGGGGTAAAACCCTAGAAAGTTACAGAGTGGGTCCACAGTTAACTGTGGATAGCGTTTCAGTAAAAACGTTCCAGTGGCTAACAGACAAATAAGAAATTATAATATGGAAAGGTCAAAGTCACAGATATGGAAGTAGCCGGCTTGTCTCAGAATGACGAGTCCTGTGACAGTGAAATCAAGTTATCTAGTCCTTGTTTGCAAGCGTCACACTAGAACCCGGCCTGCTAGTACGAAGGCAAGAGTGGTGGCTTGAACAAGGGATAAGATTGGACTCATTTTATATATGTATTATGTTTTTATGCAGGAATTCATCTTGGAGCTAGCAGCAAGCGACTTTGGAGCCATTGGCTCAAGTGGAAGGAGTCGACCCAGAGAGTCGAACCAGCAAGTCAGAAGAGGCCATCAAGCTGCGCCCAAGATAAATTCGGGGGCTACTGATGGGGGGATACTTTACAGGTAGGCCCATGGACCCGGAAAGTAGACCCGCCAAGACCAAGAAGGCCAATGCCGAGTCACGAGACAAGTCACATGGGCTGGGCTGGAGACAAGCCGACCAAGGCCCGTGTGGAGAAAGAGACTCGTCCAAAGAAGGAGTCCAAGTACAACCCGGAGTCTAAACTTGGAAGACCAAGACTTAGAGTAGGACTCCGTGATCTAGTATGACTCGGTATAGCCTGTAAGTCCAGGGACCCGGCAGCCTTTATAAGCAGGGTCCTGGACCTTAGATCGTGGAGTTTTTTTCACCAGTAGAGAGAGGATCAATCAGTAGAGAGAAACCCTAGCCACCAGAGAGAAGTCGCCGGCTCCTGAGTTGTGGGAGCCGGGTCCTTGTAATCGAGATACAATCAAGAGCAATAACATAGAAGCAGGAAGTAGGTCTTTACCTCGAATCAGAGGGGCCGAACCTGGGTAAATCCTTGTTCCTTGACGAGATTAACCGTTCCCACGTACTTCGATCACCAATGGCCCCAGAACTCATCTTCTCGGAGGAAGAACTTGCCGTGACAACCCCATGACAGGTGGTCTTGTTGACCATCAACACTTGATGCTCCTTCTTGATTTCCACTTCCGCGGTCTTTAACATCGCGAAAAGCTCAGGGAGAGTTTTCTCCATCCCTTGCATGTTATAGTTCATCACAAAGCTTTTGTAGCTCGGTGGAAGTGACTGGAGAACACGGTCAATCCCCAACTCATTGGGAATCACGACACCCAGCTGCGCCAGACGATCACCGTACCCAGACATCTTGAGCACGTGTTCACTGACGGAGTTGTTCTCTTCCATCATACAGCTAAAGAACTTAGAAGAGGCTTCATACCTCTCCACCTTGGCTTGAGTCTGAAACATAGCTTTCAGATCAACGATCATCTGATGAACGCCATGGTGCTCAAAACGCTTTTGAAGCTTAGGTCCTAAGCCGTACAACAGACCGCACTTAACTATCTCGTGGTCCTCTGAACGGGCTGCCCAGACATTCCTAATGTCTTCAGCCGCTCCCTCTGCTGGAGCCTCACCTAGCGGTGCATCTAGGACATACAGTTTCTTGGCAGCTTTGAGGATAATTTTCAGATTCATAAACCAATCCGAGAAATTGCTTCCATCGTCTTTCAGCTTGTCTTTCTCTAGGAACGCGTTAAAGTTCATGGTGATGTTGGGAAGGGCCATTGATCTACAACATTATTTGCAAGGTGTTTAGACTATGTTCATGATATCGTGTTCGAAAGATAATCTAATTATAAAATGAACTCCCACTAAACTCAACATCTCTCTGGTTGTTTAGTGACACACGATCCAAAATCCACTACACCACAACCGATCATCACGTGAGGTGGCGCAGCTTCAAATGGTGAACATCTCCATGTTGATCATATCATTCATATGACTCGTGTTTAGCCTTTCGGCTCTTGTGTTGCGAGGCCATGTTTGTACATGCTAGGCTCGTCAAGAAAACCGTAGTATTTCTGCATGTGCAAACTGGCTTGCACCCGTTGTATGTGAACGTAGAATCTATCACACCCGATCATCACGTGGTGCTTCAAAACGACGAACTTTGGCAACGGCGCATACTAGGGGAGAACACTTCTTGATATTGACGTGAGAGATCACCTTATCATGCTACCGTCGAGATCGTATCTAAGCATAAACCATAAGGTGCATAAAAGGATTAACATCACATGCAATTCAATATTGTGACATGGTATAGCCTTTTCTTGTGCCTTTGATCTCCATCTCCAAAGCACCGGCATGATCTTCATCATCACCAGCTCAAACGCCATCACCATGGTTGTCTCCACCAACTATTGCAACTACTACTATTGGCTACTCTTAGCAAATAAAGTAAAGCAATTACATGGTGTTTAAAGTGACACGCAGGTCATACAATAAATCAAAGACAACCATAAGGCTCCTGCCGGTTGCCGTACTCATCGACATGCAAGTCGTGATAATTACAAAATATGACCATTGCATACATTACATAATCATATCTTGAGGCCATACCATATCACAAACCCTGCAAAAACAAGTTAGACGCCTCTACTTTGTTTATGCAATTTTTACGTGGCTTCTAATGGGTCATTAGATAGAACCGTTCTAATCTACGCAAAGCCACAACGGTGATAAAATAGTTGCTGATTTACTCATCCTTTTGAAAGGCCTTCCATTGAAAATTGCATCTTCACTAAAGCAAGAGAAACAGACACCCGCCAGCCACTTATGCAAAACAAGTTGCATGTCAGTCGTGGAACCGGTCTCTCGTGCGTGGACGAGTAAAGTTGGTCCGGGCCGCTTCAATCTTACAGTACCGCAAAGATGCAAAGTGCACGCGAGAAGGTAGCAACTCAAATTATCAACGCCCACAACACTTGTGTCTAAACGCACCAACATCTACGAATAGATCTAGGCTCTGATACCACTGTAGGGTCGCAGCATAGTAAACAAAAATTTTCCTACGCAAAGATAGCGGAATAAACCCAACATCTAGATCCGATCTACGAGAGATTGGTAGCAAGAAGGAGATCGAATCTCACCCTCGAAGAAAACCGTGAGCGTTTTGTCGAGGCAGGGGTTGGCTAGTCGATCCCCGCAACTAGACTTGTCTAGTCGCGAGGAGATGTGTTATCCAAGCGCCGCACGAGCAACGCCTCCGAGAGATCCACACGTACAGCTCGATGAAGACTCCATGTTCTTGATCCCGCAAGTGGTGGTGGAGAGGCTCGAGATCAACAGCATGACGACGGTGGCGTGGTGTGTATGGTGGAGATTGGACAGGGCTTCGCCAAGCGGTGTCGGGAGAGAGGAGGAGGAGGGGGGTGCGGCTAGGGTAGGGAGGGGGCCGGCGGCTTGGCACCTTGGGGGGAGCCAAAGGGTGCGGCACCCCTCCCCTTGCCCCTCCTTATATAGGAGGCCAAAGGGGGGTGCGCCCCTCCCTCTCCTAGGGCCGGCGCAAGGGGGGGTGGCTTGGCCCCCAAGCCACCTCTAGGGTTTCGGCCGGCCCCCCCCCTTTGCTTCTAGAAGCTTGGCCCGGGTGGGCCTATGGGGTGGTGGTGCGGCTGGCCCATTAGGCCAGCCCACTGCCCCTTCATACCATGTGGGCCCCATACTCCTATGGGCCCCACTTCTAGACCCCTCTAGAACCTTCTAGAACATTCCGGTACTTTACCGATAAATCCCCGAACCTTTATTAACCTCCGGAAACAACTTTCCTTATATGAATCTTATTCTCCGGACCACTCCGGAACTCCTCGTGATGTCCGGGATCCTATCCGGGACTCCGAATCAATATTCGTTCTCACCATCAATTATCTCGAACTCTAACTACATCGAACGTTAAGTGTGTGACTCTGCGGGTTCGCGAATATGTCATATTAATAGCGGGACCGGGATGTCCATATTAATTCCTACATATTCGACGAAGTACTTTACTAGTCGAACCACAATGTCCGGGATTCAATTAATCCATATACGATTCCTTTTGTTTCACGATATATTACTTGTCCGAGATTCAATCCACCGATATCTCCATATCTGATTAATCTTGTTACCGACAAGTTCTCTTTACTCGTTCCCATAGAATAGGATCCCTTATGACTAACCACTTAGTCATATGCTTGCAAGCGTTTGGATGCTATACTACCGAGAGGGCCCAGAGATATCTATCCAACTGTTTGTCGGCAAAGTGGAAACCAGGGTACCACGGGCCGGCCTGCCAGGGCCCACAAGATTCTTTGGATGATTTTTGCCAAGGACCAGGCTCTCCAAGCCTGGCGAGATTCGTGAGGTTCTCTCCCCTCGCGAAGGGTTTTCTCTCCTCACCAAGGGTTCTTTCCCTCGGCGAGGGATCGCTCCTCGACAAGGCGTCTCCGACGCCGCCCGCAATTCTGCTAAGGACCAAGCTGAAGGGCTTGGCGAGGCTTTTTGCCTCGCGAAGCGCCCTCCTCGTGAAGCCACCTCTGCTCTCGCGGCAGAGCGCACATGGGCTCTGCGCCGGGTGCAGAGTGACGCGCGTGCCTACGCGCGATGACGACAACGCCGCAGTTGCCGTTTCCATGTATAAAGCAGTCAACAAAGCGGAGCCAAGCAAAGCGGACAACGAGTATTGCCCCTTTGGTGACAAGGGAACAGTCTGCAGCTACGCTCCAAGGACGACGTCACCGTGGGTCACCTCCCACCTCGGCAAGCGCCAGCCCGCCGTCCAGCTGGTCGGTGCCCCTTTTCAGCTTTGGTGACGCCGTTCCCCTGCCGTGGACCGCGTCCACGATCTTTACCTTTATGGTAGACCTCACCTTTACGGTGCACCGCGCCTCCTCCTTCGTCGCCATGTGGTAGCCCTTCCCGCCCAAATGTTTGGGCAGAAGAGGGCCAGGGCGCCTATAAAAGGAGGGGAGGCACGCCCAAGCAAAGGGTTCGACTCTTCACTAGGTTTGGTTGGTTCCAAGATTCTAGAGTCCAAACCCTAGATCTAGAGACTAGCAAGTAGCCATTGCTAGCCACCCGGAGCTCGACAAGCTCTCCTTGTACTGTAAAAACTCTCCAAGCAGTGCAATACACCATAGCAGGACGTAGGGGTTTTACCTCCACAAGAGGGCCCTGAACCTGGGTAATACCTTGTGTCAATCTCTGCAGTGTCGTCCGCAGCTAGCCTGACGAGCACCGTCGCCGGAGCACGTTGTGGATTGTTTAACTCCGTGTTCAGCCCCTTACACGATACCTTGGAGACACCCCTAGTTCCTGGGGACAATCTCCGACACTGTTGGATGAACAAATCCCAGTCTTGAAACATGTCACCCAACAACCTATCATCGGAGAACCTGAAAGCCACCTTTATAATCACCCAGTTACGAAGTGACGTTTGATGTCCACAAAGCTCTCCTCCGATAAGCGGGAGTGACATAATCTCATGGTCTAAGGAAACTATATTTGACATCTATTTAACTTGAGTCTTGTCCATTATATCATCACCTATGATACAAACTTCGTTTATTAAGCGATTCATAAATCCATGGTTAGGAAACATCTAACCATCACTTAATCAAACGAACTAGTCACAAGAGGAAAGACTAGGGACACATTACTGTTTATATTCCACACATGTATTTGTTTCCGGTTAATACAATTCTAGCATGGAATTAAACATATCATGAACGGAGAAATATGATAAACAATAATCATTATTATTGCCTCTTGGGCATATCTCCAACACCGCACCCGAGGGTTTGGTTCACCTTCCATTATCGGAATCCTTCGAGGCGGAATCCGGAGCCTTTACAATGTTTTTGGGGCACACACCCACAACTGAATTGGGGGCTCCCAAATCAACACATCTGTCACAATTACAACAAGTAGTAAGTGCAAGAATTCTAGAGTAACACAATGCTAACCCTAGAAACAAGAATCCTCAAGTGAATGAGGGGGAAATGAAGAACGGCTTGGTGAAGATGTAGATCCGGGTCTTCTCCTTCAATCCTCCGAAGATCAACGCGTTTGGATGGAGGAATTGCGAGATCTTGCGATTTTGAGCTCTCAAATATTAGGGTTCATAAATGCTGGACGAGCTAAATGTCTTGAGGTAGGTGGAGGGGTATTTATACCCCTCTGAAATTTCTGACCGTTGGAGGTCACTTAGACCGGAGACTCCAGCCTAAGTGGGCCGGAGACTCCGGTGTAGGACGGACACTCCGGTCTCCTTCCGGGGATCCTTCGGACTGGCTCCAGAGACGCACCACACTTCGGACACTTCGGGGAGGGCCGGAGATTCCGCACCCGGGCGGAGACTTGTCGATGACGCTTCAACAGGCCGGGGACTCCGGTCTCGAAGGCCGGATACTCCGGCCTCCCGGAGACTCCGGGCACTCTCCGGTGGTACTCCGGACTGACACCAGAGCCGCACCACACAACTTGGCGAAGGGCAGGAAAATCCAGGGGCCGGAGACTCCGGCCTGTCAGGCCGGAAACTCCGGCCAGGAATTTTCCTGCAGCAAGGAAACTTTGCCATTTCTTCACTTTTTGGTGAAAGATGCTAGGGGTAAAAATATGTCAATTAACCTGCACCACTTAGCATCATATTAGATAATCATTAGTGTTGTTAACTAACACACAAAACTAATAGGGTTTAGGAAATGTTCTTTCAATCTCCCCCTTTTTGGTGTTAGATGACAACACTAGGATTTGCAAAATAAATAGAACATATCATGTGACAAATAGCATCTCCCCCTAAATGTGTGCATATTAGACAAGTTACACATATGAGAGGAAACCCACATATAGGAGGAGGATGCCACAAATAAATTAGACATGATATATATATGACAAATTCATTTGCAAACCTAAGAGGCATGATATAGAGGGGTTGATATTTGTGTTAACAATCATACCTTATGTGTGAGGATAAAAGATGATTCCAAAGCACATATCACACCACAATAACTCAACCAAAGATAATAACCGATATCATGTCTCCTCAAGAATAAAACGACAACAAGATCCACATCTCACATAGAAGTAGCAAATAGCAAATAGAGTTCAACACTTAACACATAAGTTTAACACATAAAGGGACACAAGCTCTTAAGGAACGATAAAAGCAAATGCTTGTGCCCGACCCATGCAAATCTCTCGAATAGCCTACTAGAACCATTTCTCCCCCTTTGGCATCGAGACACCAAAAAGGAAGAAAGGCGATGCTAACGGTCCCATGAAGATCACTCGAAGTCCTCCTCGGTGTCATCATCATCATCATCCTCATCATATTGCGAGCCACTAGCATCATCATCATCTTCAATCTCGCTTTGAACCATTGGAGCCTTGCCGGTGTTGACGGGATTGTGCGAGGAAGAAGGCATGGAGGACACCTCCGCAAACTCAAAATCAGCCCATGGGAATTTATTTGCATGCCAAGCATCATAGCTAATTTTCTTCTCATTCTTGGTGGATTTGGGAGACTTACTATCCGTGTCTTTGCCAATTCTAGGAGGAGGAGGAGGGGGAGGAGTCTTGTGCCTCTTGTTCTCCAACTCCTTGTACAACTTTCTTTGATTAGAAATGATCAACTTCCTTTCCTTGTGAGCTTGGTAATTTTCCTTGTGGAGGCACACATTCATGTGAAGCATTACCCTTTAAAACCATGAGAGCTTCTTTACTTTCTTTGCCACATCATCCTTGCCCTTGCTAAGCCATGAAGGAGGGTCGGCATTCTTACTTCTCCTTCGAACGGGAGCAACATCTTCTTCCTCTTCTTCACTTGATGCAAACGGGACACGAGAGGGAGCACTATAAGAAGATGGCTTGTCATGCTTGAGAATTTGAAGGGAGCCGGCCTTGTGAACGGTGAAGTGCTCACGATTGAGGTGTGGCACTTGATCAAGAATTAGCTTCATAACATAAGGTGCATATATCGAATTCTTCATCTCATGGACCGCCCAATGCAACTCACACTTGATGAAATCCATCACATCTATCTCATATCCTTGGAAATTTACTCCAGCTTGAAGCACCGCATAGGAATGAATGAGGAGGTTGACAAGCCCTCCACGAATGGCATCCACATTCCCGGCTTGGGGTGCAATATTGCATCTAAACATGCGAAGGAGGACATTGAAAGTGGGAAGGAGATCCTTGTTGGAACCAACGGCGGACTTGTTGAGGTAGAGCGGTGTCATCTTGCCTTTATCATATTGAACTCCTTCCGTATGCATGATTCTTCCTTGGGAGGCTTCATCCTTGCGGAACACATATCCAAGCAATTCACCAAACCTTGTTATTGAGGACTCACACTTGATAGGTCCGGTCATCCAAGTCAACTTGACATCTTCATCTTCCCCAAACTGAACCGTCGCAAAGAATTGATGCACCAACTTGATGTCATAGTTTTGTTGAAGGGTCATGAGGTGCTCCAACCCAAGCTTGCGAACTATCCAAACAGCCTCTTGGAAATACGGTTTGCTGCTAAGAGCGGAAAGATTAAGCACCTTTTGCACACAAACAATATTAGGGCCTGAAAGCTTGGCATGGACATCATTCATCACTACCTCTTGCTCCCTTCTCCAAAAATGAGGGTTGGAGGAGTTTTGCGGCATATCAAAGAAGGGCTGTGACCTCATAGCACGAAACTCAGATTTGCTCAACCCACTTATGGTGGATAAATTATCAAATTTTGCCTTCTTTGCCCTCTCTTGTGCAAGGAATTCCTCTTCAGCCCTTTTCTGCGCAGACTCTCGAGCAGCTGCTCCTCTGTCACGCTGAACCCAGCCACCATCCCCGGTCGGATCCAAAACAGCCCGAGTACCTCTCTTTTCTTTCCGAGACACTTTATTGGGGTTGTGACTGATTTTCTTGTGTCGCGAGGATCCTGTGAGTAAATAGAGAGGGGATAGCATGGGGATGAGCATACATGTCCAGGAAAACAAAGGATGCATCAATTGGAGAATCAAAAGCACAAAAATGTGATCTACACCGGAGATTCCGGTCCCAGGGGCCGGAGATTCTGGCCACACCGGAGTCTCCGGTCTGGGACAGACCGGAGTCTCCGGCCCTGAGGCAGGGAATCTAGGGTTAGGTCAACATTTGGTGCTAAAGATTCTAGAATTGATACATTTAGATGAAAACGAACCAGCAACAGATTCTACACCATAGGGAGCAACACTACACACTCTATCCAAGTTCTAGGAAGAAACCTAGAGAGGGAGAGAGGGAAGTACTGCTGCGCGACATGGCGGAGGTCACCAATGGTGGGGAGAAGGTTCCCCAACGTTGGAGAGGAGGGGAGGCCGGCTGGACGGCGGATTCCGGTGGTGGGGAGCGGCCGGAGGAGCTTCTCCAGGCAGGGGCGGCAGCAGGGGGAGTGGAAAGAGTCGGGGGTGGTGAGGAGTTGTGAAACAACCCCCACCCCGATCCCCTTTCTGGATCCCTTGGAAACGCCGAGACCGGAGTCTCCGGCCTAAGCATAGCAGAGTCTCTGGGGTGCCGGAGTCTCCGTGGCTTAGGGCGGAAACTAGGTCAGACCGGAGTCTCCGGTGTTAGACACCGGAGTCTCCGGCCCCCACAGCTCAGAAAAGCCAGTTTTTGGTGTTGGACATGTATGTTGGCAAGAGGAACAAGTTTTGGGGCAAGGAGAGGCTTCAGATAGACTTCACAAACTGGGATGGTACTTCACACTCAACTTGCAAAAGCCAAAAAACAATAAATGCCAAGATTGAGTGAGTTTCCCATAAGAACAAGAGAATTGCAAATAAAATCCAATAAATCCCCAAAAGAACCAACTCTTCACAAGGAAGAGGTCGGTGGCCTAGGCCACCATGTATGAGTTTATGGCATGGCACCGCGAAGATATATCTTGGGTCCATAGCCAATACTCGTCATTTAAGCTCACAATTCATGAAATGAAAATAGAGATAAATAATTTTTTCTATAGGCATATTGGGGGGAGGGAGATTCCAATTTATTAGGACAACACTCCCCCTAAATCCATGCCCACACCTAAACCAAGATAGAATTTGAAGCTATAGGTGTGTATGCAAGATGGTCAAGACAAGCTCCTTGAATCCACGATATTTAGCTCATTCCTCAAATAAGTGAATCTTGCTTCATCAAGAGGCTTCGTGAAAATATCGGCAAGTTGGTCTTTGGTTGGCACATATGCTAGCTCAATGTCTCCACGGGCAACATGATCTCGAATGAAATGATGACGAATCTCAATATGCTTGGTCCTTGAGTGTTGCACCGGGTTGTAGGTGATCTTGATAGCACTCTCATTGTCACACAAAAGAGGCACTTTGTCACAATTGACACCGTATTCCTTTAAAGTTTGCCTCATCCATAACAATTGAGTGCATGCACTAGCGGCGGCCACATACTCGGCTTCGGCGGTGGAGAGAGAAATACAATTTTGCTTCTTAGAAGACCAACTCACCAAGGACCTACCAAGTAATTGGCAAGCCCCAGAAGTTGATTTCCTATCATCTTGATCACCGGCCCAATCCGAATCCGTGAACCCACGAAGAGTGAAAGAGGAATCCCTTGGGTACCACAAACCAAACTTTGGGGTATGAACCAAATATCGTAGGATTCTCTTGACCGCCAACATGTGGCTTTCCTTAGGAGCTGCTTGATACCTTGCACACACACCTACACTCAACACAATATCGGGTCTAGATGCACAAAGGTAAAGCAACGAACCTATCATGGAGCGGTAAAGCTTTTGATCCACATCTATACCCTTTGGGTTAAGTTGTAGATGGCATTTGGTATCCATAGGTGTCTTCTTCTCCTTAGCATCGGCCATATTAAACCTCTTGAGCATGTCTTGAATATATTTTGCTTGGCTAATGAAAGTCCCTCCTCTCAATTGCTTGATCTCAAATCCAAGGAAGAACTTCAACTCACCCATCATAGACATCTCAAACCTATCAGTCATAAGCTTTGAAAATTCATCATTAAAAGCTTTGTTAGACGAGCCAAATATAATATCATCAACATATAGTTGGCATACGAAAAGCTCCCCTTTAACCCTCTTAGTAAAAAGAGTGGGATCAATTTGCCCAACTTCAAATCCACGGTCTAACAATAACTCTCTAAGGTGCTCATACCACGCACGTGGTGCTTGTTTAAGTCCATAGAGCGCCTTATCAAGCTTGTAGACATGGTTAGGGAAGTTGGGGTCCTCGAACCCCGGGGGTTGCTTAACGAACACCAACTCCTTTAAGGGACCATTAAGAAAGGCACTTTTAACATCCATTTGTTGCAATTTAAAGTTATAACAGGATGCATAAGCAAGAAGGATACAGATGGACTCAAGGCGAGCCACGGGAGCATAGGTCTCTCCAAAATTAATGCCTTCAACTTGAGAGTACCCTTGAGCCACCAATCTAGCCTTGTTCCTCACAACCATGCCATGCTCATCTTGCTTGTTCTTGAAAATCCACTTTGTGCCAATAACATTGCGGCACTCCTTTGGCTTCTCAACTAGCTTCCAAACTTTATTGCGCTCGAAATTGTTGAGTTCTTTATGCATAGCTTGCAACCAATCCGGATCTTCAAGAGCTTCAGACACTTTCTTCGGTTCAAACATGGCAATGTGAGCTTGATGATCACTAAAGTTCGCCAATTGCCTCCGGGTGGACACTTTGCTTCTCACATCACCAATCACCTTCTCAAGGAAATGTTCACGACGTGCCATGGTTCTTTCCACTCTAGCTCGACGACGGGTTTCGATATCCTCATTGCATCTTGGAGGTATCACTTGATCATCTTGATCATTCGAGTCCCCGCCTTGACCGGTAAGCTGTCCTTGATCCCCAGAAAACATATCATTGTTATTGGAAGAGGTGGATGGATCAAGGTCTTGTGCTGAACTCTCTTCTGCTTGATGTAGACCGGAGTCTCGGCCTGGGGCACCAGAATCTTCGGCCCACCGGATTCTCCGATCAAGATGGACGGAGTCTCCGGCCTGGCGACAGGAGGCAGAAGGGATTGTTGAGGGTCTTGAGCTTGTCTTTGATCAGGTGCATCATTGACTCTAGTAGCAGTTGCTTGTAATTCTGATGAAGATGAAGGCTCCACTTGAGTAGAGCATTGTCCTTCTCGATCCACCACAAGGGGTTCCTCAATGGGGCGGAAGAATCCCACACCCATTCTTCTTATGGCTTCTTGAGGAATTACATCATCTACATCGGAAACATGAAATTGCGCCACTTGGGAGCCGTTATTTTCTTCAAACACCACACTACAAGATTCTATGATACGCCGTGAGGCTTTATCATAGATTCTATAAGTGTGGTATTCGGCACCGTAACCAACAAATATACCCTCTAGAGATTTAGATTTGAATTTAGTTAAGCGACAACCTTTGATCAAATAGAAACACTTACAACCGAAGACACGGAAGTAGGAGATGTTAGGTTTGTTGCCGGTGAGGATCTCATAAGGGGTCTTGTTCAACCGTTTGCGGAAGTAGAGCCGGTTGGAGGAGTGACAAGCCGTGGAAATAGCCTCCGCCCAAAAAGTCAACGGAGTCTTAAACTCCGCTGACATGGACCTAGCTATATCCATAAGAGTCCGGTTCTTCCTCGCGGCTACACCATTTTGTTGAGGGGTATAAGTTGCAGAATATTGATGACGAATGCCCTCTTCACTAAGAATCTCATTGAGGGTGTAGTTCTTGAACTCGAAGCCATTATCACTTCTAATTGCCAATATGGGGACATTGTGTTGACGTTGCATTTCAATGAAGAAGTCGATGAAGGTTTGTTGGGTCTCACTCTTCGACTTGAAGAAATAAACCCAAGTAAATCTTGAATAGTCATCAACTATCACCAAGCAATACTTCTTCCCACCAAGACTAGCTTCGGGAACAACACCAAAAAGATCCACATGGAGGAGCTCCAAGATCCTCTTGGATGAAATAATAGTCTTGAAAGGATGGGGAGAATCATGCATCTTTCCTTCAACACAAGCCCTACAAACACGATCTTTGGCAAAAGAGACATCTTCTTTTAGTCCGAGAATGTGGCCACCCTTGTGAAGACTTTGCAAAGTTCTCATGTTGACATGGGCTAGGCGGCGATGCCACAACCAACCCTTGTCGGCCTTTCCGAATAGGCACATCGAATTTGAAGTGCTTTCCCCCGAAAAGTCAACCACAAACAAATCATCCTCGACGTACCCAACGAAAGCGACCTTTAGAGTCTTGCTCCACAAGAGTACCACAACATCAATATCAAAGAAGACGACGAAACCCGTCTTATTAAGGGCACGAACGGAAAGTAAATTAAAACCAAGGTCTTTGACAAGCATGACATTCGCTAAGGTGATATCCTTAGCGACTACCGCCTTGCCAAATCCCAATACCTTGGATTTTGATCGATCTCCATAAGTGACGGTTGCTTCATTTAGATTTGGTGTCAACTCCGTCATCAACTCCTTGCTTCCGGTCATATGTTTTGTGCATCCACTATCAAGCACCCATTTTGACCCACCGGAAGCATAGTCCTACAAGAAATCATTGCTTGGATTTAGGTCCCCATTTTTCAATGGGTCCTCTTTTGTTAGCAACAAGGGTCTTAGGAACCCAAATAGAACGAGCAATGGGTACATTTCTAGGAACAACAAACTTAGCATAGACATCCCCATAATAATCAACAAATATGATGTAGTGAGGGTTAGTCTTTCCCGCAAAGTCATCATTAATGGTTTTGCCCCTTGTGGCACCACCACTAGCAACGTTGACCTTCTTCTTTGCTTGAGGGATCCTCTTTACTTGAGGAGCACTAGTAACGTTGTCCTTCTTAATTTGAGGAGCTCTAGCATCCTTCATGAAGCTCTCTTTCTCCTTTTCTTCCTCAACGAACCCAAGACCAATTCTCCCTTTTTGTGAAGTGACAACGGTTTCTTACCTAGGGAGATGGCCTTAGCAAGATTGATCTTCAACCTAGCATTTTCCTCAATGATATTTGCATGATCACAAGTAATAGGAGTGGAGGAACTAGGCATATCATTTTTAGGCGGTTGAGCTTGAAGTTGTTCATACGACTTGGTGAGGGTAGAGTGTTCACTCTCCAATGCTTTGTAGGCCTTGGAGAGCTTCTCTAGCTCCTCGGTTAGTCTAGAATGACCAACACCAAGCTCGACCTTTTCCTTCTTACATGCTTTGTATTTAGCAATTGCATGATCACGTTCTTTAATGAGTTTAGCAACAATTACATCATTTGATTCTTCTATAGATTCTAGTTGTTGCTCTAGAGAAACTCTAAGCTCATGCTCTTCTTCAAGATTGTCTTTCAAGGATGCAATTTCCATAGCATCCTCTCTTTCAATCTTACCCTTGATCTCAAGCATTTCTTGAGCTTCACCATATTGACTCATAAGAGTCTCAACATGCTTCTTTGTTTCACCTTGCATGTTATTGATAAAATGATCGAAAGCAACTATTTCCTCTTTGATTTTAAGACTAGTAGCATCATCCATATTACTTATAGCCTTAGGAGATGAGGGAGATGATACCTCGGTGGTCTTGGCCATGAAGCATCTTGTGGAGGAGTTAGAGACATTCTCATTGGGGGATAGGGAAGGAGATGATGAAGAAGCAATAGCAATAGTGACAACTTCATTTGTGGGCTCTTCTTCTTCTTCTCCGGATGAATACTCTTCTTGAGCAAGCAACACAATTCTAGGAGGCTTCTTGTTGATGGCATTCTTCTTGAAGAAAGGTTTCTTATGGGTGTCCTTTGACTTGTCCTTCCTAAGAAGCTTTCCTCCATGAAGTTCACGATTCTCAAACGGACACTCGGCCACAAAGTGATATTTATCTTGGCAATTGTAGCACGAACGAACTCTTTGGCCACCCTCCTTCCTTCCACTTGCCTTGTTGACAAAATCCCTTGCCTTGGATGGACTCTTCCAAAAGACTTTAGATGTGAGAGCCGCATAGTCCTTGAGTGTATCTTGAAGCTCTTTGGGATCCCAATGTGACACATCTTCTTGAGCCTCATCATCATCGTCTTGCTCCAAAACCTTGGCCTTCAAAGCAAGTGAAGATCCTCTATGCATTCCAATGGCTCGGGCTCGAGCATCATCGACGTTCTTGGCGGCCACCTTGTATGCCGCCATCTCTTGCATGACCTCATTAGATGACATGAGGTGGTAATTGTGTCTTCCTTGGAGACTCTTCAAGTCGGTGGATTCAAACGGCCAAAGTGTTGGGAATATGCCCTAGAGGCAATAATAAAATGGTTTATTAGCATATTCATGTTTATGATAATAGTTTATTCTCCATGCTATAATTGTATTAAATGGAAACATAATACATGTGTGGAATATAAACACCAGGTGTCCCTAGTAAGCCTCTACCGGACTAGTTCGTTAGTCAAGAGATGGTTAGAGTTTCCTAACCATGGACTTGTTATAGTCACTTGATAACGGAGTCATATCATTAGGAGTAATGATATGATGGACAAGACCCGAATAATAAAGAGTTGCAATTGATCGTGTCACAACAGTTTTATTGCCAACACTTTTAGTATGCCAAGTATAGTTTCCTTAGACCATGAGATTATGTCACTCCCGTTTACCGGAGGAATACTTTGTGGACATCAAACGTCACTTCGTAACTGGGTGATTATAAAGGTGGCTTTCAGGTATCTCCGATGGTATTTGTTGGGTGACATGAATCAAGAGTGGGATTTGTCCCTCCGTGTGACGGAGTAGATATCTCTGGGCCCTCTCGGTAATATAGCATCGGAAAGGTTGCAACCATGTGATTAAGTGGTAATCACGGTGATCCTATATTATGGACGAGTAAAGAGAATTTGCCAGGTAACGAGATTAAACTAGATATGGAGATATCGACGATCAAATCTCGGGCAAATTAAATATCGGTGAGACAAAGGGAATCGTATATGAGATTAAGAATCTCCGGCATCGTGGTTCAATCGATAAAGAACTTCGTTGAATATGTAGGAGTCAATATGGGCATCCCAGTCCCGCTATTGATTATTGATTTGATCATGTCTGCATGTTCTCGAACCCGTAGGGTCACACACTTAACGCTCCGATGTAGCTAGGGTTTGCGATGAGATTTTTGATGGTATGAACGAATGGTGATTTGGAGTCTCGGATAGGATCCCGGACGTCACGAGGAGTTCCGGAAGAGTCCGGAGAATAAGATTCATATAAGGAAAGTGGTTTCCGGAGGTATCGGAAAAGTTCCGGGATTTTCTGGAAGGGTTCCGGAATATTCTAGAAGGTTCTAGAGGAGTCTAGAAGTGGGGCCCATAGGAGTATGGGGCCCACATGGGATATAGGAGTGGTGGACTGGCCTAGGGCCAGCCGCACCACCCAGCCCCAAGGGGCCCATGCGGCAAGGGCTTAAAGGCCCATGTGGGGAGGGGGCAGCCAAAACCCTAAGGGGTGACTTGGGGGCCACTCCTCCCCAGCCGCCGGCCCTAGGAGGGGGTGGGGCGCAGCCCCCCTGGCCTCCTATATAAAGGGGGGGTAGGGGAGGGCTGCCGCACCCTTGTGCCTCCCCCCAGGTGCCCTAGCCGCCACCCCCCTCCTCCATCACCTCCTCCTGCGCCACCCCTCTCCCGGAGGGCTGCCGCCATCTCCTCCACCAAGGCTTGCCGCACCACCCCTAGATGTAGGGCTGCTGCTGCACCTCCTCCTCTCCCTCACCTCTTGCTTGGCTTGGCGAAGCCATGCTCGTGGAGACTACACCATCTACGCCACCACAACCGTCGTGGTGCCGAGATCCATCTAGCCATCTCCACCTTGCTTGCGGGATCAAGAAGGCGGAGATCTACATCGAGCCGTACGTGTGGATACCGCGGAGGTGCTGCCCCTTGTGGCACCTCGTCGGATTGGACTTCGAGGAAATACATCTCCTCGCGACTAGATGAGTCTAGTTGCGGGGATCGACTAGCCAACCCCTGCACCGACAAAACGCGTTTGTTGATCTTCAAGGGTAAGAGATTGGATCTCACCTTCGCTACCTCCATCTAGTAGGTCTAGATCCTTGGGGTTTATTCCGCTTGCTGCGTAGGAAAAATTTTGTTTTCTATGCTGCGACCCCATCAGTGGTATCAGAGCCTAGATCTATTCGTAGATGTTGGTGCGATTAGAACACAAGTGTTGTGGGCGTTGATATTTTATGTTGCTACCTTCTCGCGTGCACTTTGCGTCTTTGCGGTATTGTGAGATGAAGCGGCCCGGACCAACCTTACTCGTCCACGCACGAGAGACCGGTTCCACGATTGACATGCAACTTGTTTTGCATAAGTGGCTGGCGGGTGTCTGTTTCTCTTGCTTTAGTGAAGATGCAATTTTCAATGGAAGGCCTTTCAAAAGGATGAGTAAATAAGCAACTACTATATCACCGTTGTGGTTTTGCGTAGATTAGAACGGTTCTATCTCGTTGACCCAAGCCACGTAAAAATTGCATAAACAAAGTAGAGGACGTCTAACTTGTTTTTGCAGAGGGGGTCATGTGATGTGGTATGGCCAATATGTGATTTGTGATAATGTATGCAATGATCATGTTTGTAATCTTTCGCGACTTGCATGTCGACGAGTACGGCAACCGGCAGGAGCCATATGGTTGTCTTTTATTTTATGTGACCTGCGTGTCAATGAATCACCATGTAATTGCTTTACTTTATTGCTAAGAGTAGCATTAGTTGTAGTTGCAATAGTTGGTGGACAACCATGGTGATGGCGCCACGATGATGGAGATCATGCCGGAGATGGAGATCTTACCGGTGCTTTGAAGATGGTGATCAAAAAGCATAAGAAGAAAGGCCATATCATATCACAATTATGAATTGCATGTGATGTTAATCCCTTCTTGTGCACCTTATTGCTATGCTTAGATGTGATCGCGACGGTAGCATGATAAGGTGATCTCTCATGTTAATATCAAGATGTGTTCTCCCCTAGTATGCACCGTTGCCAAAGATCTTCGTTTCGAAGCACCACGTGATGATCGGGTGTGATAGATTCAACGTTCACATACAACGGGTGTAAGCCAGATTTACACACGCGAAAATACTACGGTTTCCTTGACGAGCCTAGCATGTACAGACATGGCCTCGGAACACAAGAACCGAAAGGTTAAACACGAGTCATATGGATGATATGATCAACATGGCGATGTTCACCATCGAAGCTACATCACCTCACGTGATGATCGGTTGTGGTGTAGTGGATTTGGATCGTGTGTCACTAAACAACCAGAGAGATGTTGAGTTTAGTGGGAGTTCATTAAGATGAACTAAAATTATCATAAACAAAAGTCCAGATGTCTTTGCAAAAATCCTTGTAGATCATGGTTGACTACGGTAGTCAGTTCGTTGCTGAAAAACTGCGTCTCGATGGGTCAAAGTTGTTGAGTAGTACCTGCGTCCTGAAAGAAGTCCTAAACACCCATGCTCAGCTCTACGTGCTAGAAGAACCAATAGGAGATAAACCCAAATATTTCTGCAAGCAATGAAGAGTACATGGAGTGGTTTTGAACCACCTACTTGAAAGTCAAGTGGATGATGTGCACCTTCATGAATTCTGACCTAGGTAGACAATTCAAGAACTTGACTGCAATGGAGATTGTTGGTGAGTTGAAAAATAGTTTTTCAGCGCAAGTTAGAATTGCAAGGTTCGAATGTCTAAACGGTTTTCTTTCACTCAAGATGGAAAAGAACACTTGCTTGGAACAACACCTGAGGATAATGCATAAGATACATCATCGTCTAGTGCTTGTTTGGAACCACGAGATGAATGACGGTTTCGCGATAGTGGGGTGATACGCTAGCTTCTCCCCAGCTTCAAGAATTGTGTCGGAGACTAGGTCATGGGAAGGGATTTGATCACTTTCTGTGAGTTTGTGTCTCGGCTGCGTCATGTCAATGTGGAACCCATAGCAAGAGAAGTTGGCAATGCAGAAAGTATATTTTGATATACAGTTATAAGTGTTTAAGTCCAAATTGCAATTGTGGCGGTTTCGATAAGTATTTGATACTCATTCTGTTTTATGAAAACAGAACCTGCTGCTTGAGATTTGCATAAAGGATATGGGAAGACATTGCGGAATGGCGGCAATCAAGGAGTTGATGCTGGCAACGATCTGTCTCTACATTTATCATTTGGATTAGAGGATTTGAATAAGTTTTGTAATCGAATTAAGTGTGATTTTAATTAGTGTGTCTTGCTCATGTGAGACGGTTATTCATGTCAAAGACAATGGTTCTTCTATTTTCATGAGTGATCCTTTTTGGAAATCACAAGTTTCGATTATAAGTGTATTATTCTTATTATAATCTAGATGATAAATTGGTTGAACATTTATAAAATATGTGACATACTAAAATATCCAAAACTTAATAATGACAATTGTTTTAGTCGTGCTAAAGATTGAATAAACATTTTGATGTTTTATCAATGCGCCTTGTTGAAGGAGTATGACTAAAATGCCACCCTTTGGAAGTGTGCCATGAATTGCCGAAAATAAACACAAGTGTTGGTTGTATTTTCAGCAAATGTTAGATGTCATTATTTTGTGTACTCCATCATAAATGATTAAATAGGTGTATTTATTCGAGTTATGATATTTGATGAGATCAAATAAATTTCTGGAGTTTAGGATATTAAGTTAACAAGAAAATTGAGTCTTTATGATTTGATCAAAAGAGACAAAATATTTGAGTTATATGTTAGTGTGCGGACTTGTGAGAAGTGTTATCACAAATTACAATGTTTAGAATATTTCAAAGGAGTTTGATATGTCCTAAGATATTGTAATCACACAATATTTGATATTGTGTGGTCTCAAAGAAGGGTTTTATTTCGAGGGTCTGATAATAGCATTTAGATTTATTTGATAAACACTCTGTTTAGAAATAAGGATCTATTTAATGATTTGCATTTCGCATATGAGTTATCTGAAACAGTGGTTTCATTAATTATGAGATAATTAGAAACTATTGCAAATAAAGTTTGTAGTATATTCATATGTGACTATGAATAGAGATTCCACAATGAGAGACTAAAAGGGACAAATCAATTGTTGATTGTGTTGAATGTTTTAGTGGATTTATCGTGAAAAGGTTTCATTGATAAAAGAATTGATGGAATGGAAAAGCTAAAACCTTGCTAGTTTATGTTTCAAGTGGCACATATGTAAAGTGCTATGTTGGTTAAAACTTGACACATAAAGGAATTGATGATGGTGATCATTGAATTTCGGTTTAGCTTGTCTAAAGAAAAGTAGGATTCAAGAATATAAAATTTTGTCAGGTTACAAAATAATATTCATGATTTACTTGTCATGTTTGAGAAACAAGACATACCTACGAAACTACAAAGAAGAAATAGAAACTTTAAATACGAAAATGACTGAGAGTCATCCTATGTTAAGTTTAAATCACAAAGTAATTGTTGCTTGATTTTGTGAAAGTGATGTTTCACATATTTATTCCTCAAAAGGTGTTTTGTAGAGAATAAATAAAACTTAAAGCTAGTAAAGTACTAGTGTTTCGTATAAGGAGTTCTCGATATTAATAGTTAATTAAGAATTTTGGAGGTGTCCAAAATATCGAGAAATTACACGAGTGTGATCTAATTAAGATATGTGGTGACATATGTTAAGTTAGAGCAGAAACTATTTTCCAAAGATCAAAATATGTGGTGACATATGTTTGAGTGGGAGCTAGTTAAATCATGGTCAAATATAATGATAACATATTTCTGAGTGGGAGCCAAAGTGGTTTCACAATTTAATATGTGTATGGTGTATATTTGAGTGGGAGTTTACAACATCTTGTTTGAGTGAAATGGAGATTTCATAAATGTTGTAAATAAGTCAGGAACCAACGTATAACTTGTGAAGTTAGTTTGAAACGTCAAATATCCATGGAGATGGATGTATCTATGGAGGATAGATATGTTTGATAAGTATTATGTCAGATGTTTAACCTAAGTAAGATTTTGAAGGAGTTCAAAATAAAACAAGAGAAGAAAGGTTCATCTGCTTGTGAGAAATAGGTGAAACATTGAGTTGATAACTCAGTACAAAATGATGGTTGGAGGATATGTTAGAATTCGCTATGAATCGTTCATAGGACTAAACATATAAGAACCATGTGTTTGTATTTGACGATATGTGACCCAAGTTCTTGGTTAGAAGAACGTGTTGAATGAGGAGTCATTTTAACATAAAGATGAGATAATAGAATCTAGAGATTGGTAGACTTGGTTGAAGTCATAAAACCAAACTAGATTGGGGATCTCATAATAGCAGAAGCGCAGCGAAAGCATGATCGGAAAATATCGAAGTGACATGATTGCACTGTCGATTTGTGAGTCTACAACATATAGGAGTATATGATTAATTCAAGGATTAAAAGATATAATATTATGGTTTGAGAAATTTTGTTTCAAGACTGAGTGAGTTCCGGGTGCACATGCTATGTGAAAGTTCTCTTGACTGATCATACGTCATGTAGGCATAAAAGGGAAACGAAAATCTCACTCTCTAACCAAATATATTATATTCATCATGTGATGATGAGAATTATCATGTGATGATAATAGGTTTATCATGAGATGATAAAGTAATGTCAAATTAGGTGACATTGACGTTTTGCAAAGAACATAAAGAACTGTATAGTACAGAGCATGGACATAACCTCTTCCACGAGCAAACATGATTAGCACTGAGACTCCATGAGTGTTAGACACCATGAGTGTTGGATCGAGAAAATGTAAACTAGATTATTGACTCTAGTGCAAGTGGGAGACTGTTGGGAATATGCCCTAGAGGCAATAATAAAATGGTTTATTAGCATATTCATGTTTATGATAATAGTTTATTCTCCATGCTATAATTGTATTAACTGGAAACATAATACATGTGTGGAATATAAACACCAGGTGTCCCTAGTAAGCCTCTACCGGACTAGTTCGTTAGTCAAGAGATGGTTAGAGTTTCCTAACCATGGACTTGTTATAGTCACTTGATAACGGAGTCATATCATTAGGAGTAATGATATGATGGACAAGACCCGAATAATAAAGAGTTGCAATTGATCGTGTCACAACAGTTTTATTGCCAACCTTTTAGTATGCCAAGTATAGTTTTCCTTAGACCATGAGATTATGTCACTCCCGTTTACCGGAGGAATACTTGTGGACATCAAACGTCACTTCGTAACTGGGTGATTATAAAGNGGAGATCCTATATTATGGACGAGTAAAGAGAATTTGCCAGGTAACGAGATTGAACCAGATATGGAGATATCGACGATCAAGTCTCGGGCAAATTAAATATCGGTGAGACAAAGGGAATCGTATATGAGATTAAGAATCTCCGGCATCGTGGTTCAATCGATAAAGAACTTCGTTGAATATGTAGGAGTCAATATGGGCATCCCGGTCCCGCTGTTGATTATTGATATGATCATGTCGGCATGTTCTCGAACCCGTAGGGTCACACACTTAACGCTCCGATGTAGCTAGGGTTAGCGATGAGATAATTGATGGTATGAATGAATATTGATTCGGAGTCTCGGATAGGATCCCGGACATCACGAGGAGTTCCGGAGTGGTCCGGAGAATAAGATTCATATAAGGAAAGTGGTTTCCGGAGGTATCGGAAAAGTTCCGGGATTTTCTGGAAGGGTTCCGGAATATTCTAGAAGGTTCTAGAGGAGTCTAGAAGTGGGGCCCATAGGAGTATGGGGCCCACATGGCATGAAGGGGTGGTGGACTGGCCTCATAGGCCAGCCGCACCACCAGGGCATTAAAGGCCCATATGGGCCAAAGGGGCCCATAAAGGGGGGGGCCGGCCAAAACCCTAACCCTAGGGGCTGGCTTGGGGGCTAAGGCACCCCAGCCGCCGGCCCTAGGGAGGCCTTGGGGCGCACCCCCTGCCACCTATATAAGGAGGGCAAGGGGAGGGGTGCGGCACACCTTTGGGAGCCCTTGAGGCAAACCCTAGCCGCCCCCTCCATGCTCCTCCACCTCTCCTGCGCCACCCCTCTCCCGGAGGGCTGCCGCCATCTCCTCCACCAAGGCTTGCCGCACCACCCCTAGATGTAGGGCTGCTGCTGCACCTCCTCCTCTCCCTCTCCTCTTGCTTGGCTTGGCGAAGCCCTGCTCGTGGAGACTACACCATCAACGCCACCACAACCGTCGTGGTGCCGAGATCCATCTAGCCATCTCCACCTTGCTTGCGGGATCAAGAAGGAGGAGATCTACATCGAGCCATACGTGTGGATACCGCGGAGGTGCTGCCCGTCGTGGCACTTCATCGAATTGGACTTCGAGGAAATACATCTCCTCGCGACTAGATGAGTCTAGTTGCGGGGATCGACTAGCCAACCCCTGCACCGACAAAACACGTTTGTTGATCTTCAAGGGTAAGAGATTGGATCTCATCTTCGCTACCTTCGTCTAGTAGATCTAGATCCTTGGGGTTTATTCCGCCTGTTGCGTAGGAAATTTTTTTTGTTTTCTATGCTGCGACCCCATCTGTGGTATCAGAGCCTAGATCTATTCATAGATGTTGGTGCGATTAGAACACAAGTGTTGTGGGCGTTGATATTTTATGTTGCTACCTTCTCGCGTGCACTTTGCGTCTTTGCGGTATTGTGAGATGAAGCGGCCCGGACCAACCTTACTCGTCCACGCACGAGAGACCGGTTCCACGATTGACATGCAACTTGTTTTGCATAAGTGGCTGGCGGGTGTCTGTTTCTCTTGCTTTAGTGAAGATGCAATTTTCAATGGAAGGCCTTTCAAAAGGATGAGTAAATAAGCAACTACTATATCACCGTTGTGGTTTTTGCGTAGATTAGAACGGTTCTATCTCGTTGACCCAAGCCACGTAAAAATTGCATAAACAAAGTAGAGTACGTCTAACTTGTTTTTGCAGAGGGGGTCATGTGATGTGGTATGGCCAATATGTGATTTGTGATAATGTATGCAATGATCATGTTTGTAATCTTTCGCGACTTGCATGTCGTCGAGTACGGCAACCGGCAGGAGCCATATGGTTGTCTTTTATTTTATGTGACCTGCGTGTCAATGAATCACCATGTAATTGCTTTACTTTATTGCTAAGAGTAGCATTAGTTGTAGTTGCAATAGTTGGTGGACAACCATGGTGATGGCACCACGATGATGGAGATCATGCCGGAGATGGAGATCTTGCCGGTGCTTTGGAGATGGAGATCAAAAGCACAAGAAGAAAGGCCATATCATATCACAATTATGAATTGCATGTGATGTTAATACTTTTATGCACCTTATTGTTATGCTTAGATGTGATCGCGACGGTAGCATGATAAGGTGATCTCTCATGTTAATATCAAGATGTGTTCTTCCCTAGTATGCACCGTTGCCAAAGTTCTTCGTTTCGAAGCACCACGTGATGATCGGGTGTGATAGATTATACGTTCACATACAACGGGTGTAAGCCAGTTTACACATGCGGAAATACTACGGTTTCCTTGACGAGCCTAGCATGTACAGACATGGCCTCGGAACACAAGAACCGAAAGGTTAAACACGAGTCATATGGATGATATGATCAACATGGTGATGTTCACCATTGAAGCTACATCACCTCACGTGATGATCGGTTGTGGTGTAGTGGATTTGGATCGTGTGTCACTAAACAACCAGAGAGATGTTAAGTTTATTGGGAGTTCATTAATATGAACTGAAATTATCATAAACAAAAGTCCAGATGTCTTTGCAAAAATCCTTGTAGATCATGGTCGACTACGGTAGTCAGTTCGTTGCTGAAAAACTGCGTCTCGATGGGTCAAATTTTGTTGAGTAGTACCTGCGTCCTGAAAGAAGTCCTACACACCAATGCTCAGCTCTACGTGCTAGAAGAACTAATAGGAGATAAACCCAATTTTTTCTGCAAGCGATGAAGAGTACATGGAGTGTTTTGAACCACCTACTTGAAATGGATGATGTGCACCTTCATGAATTCTGACCTAAGTAGACAATTCAAGAACTTGATTGCAATGGAGATTGTTGATGAGCTGAAAAATAGTTTTTCAGCACAAGTTAGAATTGTAAGGTTCGAATGTCTGAACGGTTTTCTTTCACTCAAGATGGAAGAGAACACTTGCTTGGAACAACACCTGAGGATAATGCATGAGATACATCATCGTCTAGTGCTTGTTTGGAACCACGAGATGAATGACGGTTTCGCGATAGATGGGGTGATACGCTAGTTTCTCCCTAACTTCAAGAATTATGTCGGAGACTATGTCATAGGAAGGGATTTGATCACTTTCTATGAGTTTGTGTCTCGGCTGCGTCATGTCAAAGTGGAACCCATAGCAAGAGAAGTTGACAATGCAGAAAGTATATAGTGATATACAAGTTATAAGTGTTTAAATCCAAATTGCAATTGTGGCGGTTTCAATAAGTATTTGATACTCATTCTGTTTTATGAAAACAGAACCTGCTGCTTGAGATTTGCATAAAGGATATGGGAAGACGTTGCGGAATGATGGCAATCAAGGAGTTGATGCTGGCAACGATCTGTCTCTGCATTTATCATTTGGATTAGAGGATTTGAATAAGTTTTGTAATCGAATTAAGTGTGATTTTAATTAGTGTGTCTTGCTTATGTGAGACGGTTATTCATGTTAAAGACAATGGTTGTTCTATTTTCATGAGTGATCCTTTTTGGAAATCACAAGTTTTCGATTATAAGTGTGTTATTCTTATTATAATCTAGATGATAAATTGGTTGAACATTTATAAAATATGTGACATACTAAAATATCCAAAACTTAATAATGACAATTGTTTTAGTCGTGCTAAATATTGAATAAACATTTTGATGTTTTATCAATGTGCCTTATTGTAAGGAGTATGACTAAAATGCCACCCTTTGGAAGAGTGCCATGAATTGCCGAAAATAAACACAAGTGTTGGTTGTATTTTCAGCAAATGTTAGATGTCATTATTTTGTGTACTCCATCATAAATGATTAAATAGGTGTATTTATTCGAGTTGTGATATTTGATGAGATCAAATAAATTTCTGGAGTTTAGGATATTAAGTTAACAAGAAAATTGAGTCTTTATGATTTGATCAAAAGAGACAAAATATTTGAGTTATATGTTAGTATGCGGACTTGTGAGAAGTGTTATCACAAATTACAATATTTAGAATATTTTCAAAGGAGTTTGATATGTCCTAAGATATTGTAATCACACACTATTTGATATTGTGTGGTCTCAAAGAAGGGTTTTATTTCGGGGGTTTAATAATAGCATTTAGATTTATTTGATAAACACTCTGTTTTATAAATAAGGATCTATTTAATGATTCGCATAAATATTTTTCATATGAGTTATGAGAAAAGGTGGTTTTATTAATTATGAGATAATTAGAGACTATTGCGAATAATGTTGTAGTATATTCATAAGTATGACTATGAATGTGATTCCACAATATGAGACTAAAAGGGGCAAACCAATTTGTTGGTTGTGCTATGTGTTTTAGTGGATTTATCGTGAAAAGGTTTCATTGATAAAAGAATTGATGGAATAAATGGAAAAGCTAAAACATTGCTTGTTTATGTATCAAGTGGCACATATGTAAAGTGCTATGTTGGTTAAAACTTGACACATAAAGGAATTAATGATGGTGATCATTGAATTTCGGTTTAGCTTGTCTTAAGAAAAGTAGGATTCAAGAATATTGCATTTTGTCAAGTAACAAAATGATATTCATGATTTACTTGTCATGTTTGAGAAACAAGACATACCTATGAAACTACAAAGAAGAAATAGAAACCTTAAATACGAAAGTGACTAAGAGTCATTTGATGTTAAGTTTAAATCACAAAGTAATTGTTGCTTGATTTTGTGAAAGTGATGTTTCACATATTTATTCCCCAAAAGGGTTTTGCAGGGAATAAATAAAACTTAAAACTAGTAAAGTACTAGCATTTCGTATAAAGAGTTCTCGATATTAATAGTTAATTAAGAATTTTGGAGGTGTCCAAAATATCGAGAAAATACATGAGTGTGATCTAATTAAATATGTGGTGACATATATTAAGTTAGAGCAGAAACTATTTTCCAAGATCAAAATATGTGGTGACATATGTTTGAGTGGGAGCTAGTTAAATCATGGTCAAATATAATGATAACATATTTCTGAGTGGGAGCCAAAGTGGTTTCACAATTTAATATGTGTATGGTGTATATTTGAGTGGGAGTTTACAACATCTTGTTTGAATGAAATGGAGATTTCATGAATGTTGTAAATAAGTCAGGAACCAACGTATAACTTATGAAGTTAGTTAGAAACGTCAAATATCCATGGAGATGGATGTATCTATGGAGGATAGATATGTTTGATAAAGCATTATGTCATGATGTTTAACCTAAGTAAGATTTTGAAGGAGTTCAAAAATAAAACAAGAGAAGAAAGGTTCATCTGCTTGTGAAAAATAGGTGAAACATTGAGTTGATAACTCAGTACAAAAATGATGGTTGGAGGATATGTTAGAATTCGCTATGAATCGTTCATAGGACTAAACATATAAGAACCATGTGTTTGTATTTGACGATATGTGACCCAAGTTCTTGGTTAGAAGAACATGTTAAATGAGGAGTCATTTTTCCATGGAGTTGAGATAATAGAATCTAGAGATTGGTAGACTTGGTTGAAGTCATAAAACCAAACTAGATTGGGGATCTCATGATAGCAGAAGCGCAGCGAAAGCATGATCGGAAATATCGAAGTGACATGATAGCACTGTCGATTTGTGAGTCAACAACATATAGGAGTATATGATTAATTCAAGGATTAAAAGATATAATATTATGGTTTGAGAAATTTTGTTTCAAGACTGAGTGAGTTCCGGGTGCACATGCTATGAGAAAGTCCTCTTGACTGATCATACGTCATGTAGGCATAAAAGGGAAACGAAAATCTCACTCTCTAACCAAATATATTATATTCATCATATGATGATGTGAGTTTATCATGTGATGATATGAGGTTTATCATGTGATGATAAAGTAATGTCAAATTAGGTGACACTGACGTTTTGCAAAGAACATAAAGAANAATGGAAAAGCTAAAACCTTGCTTGTTTATGTATCAAGTGGCACATATGTAAAGTGCTATGTTGGTTAAAACTTGACACATAAAGAAATTAATGATGGTGATCATTGAATTTCGGTTTAGCTTGTCTAAAGGAGTAGGATTCAAGAATATTAAAGTTTTGTCAGGTTACAAAATAATATTCATGATTCACTTGTCATGTTTGAGAAACAGGACAAACCTACGAAACTACAAAAGGAGAAATAGAAACTTTAAATATGAAAATGACTGAGAGTCATCCTATGTTAAGTTTGAATCACAAGTAATTGTTACCTGATTTTGTGAAAGCGTTGTTTCACATATTTATTCTTCAAAAGGGTTTGTAAGGAATAAATAAAACTTACTGGACAAAAGCACAAGAGGTAAAGCTCTTTAACATATTCAATGTTGTTAACTACATGGTGTAGTTTTGCTTAAGGTCAAAAGGATTTATGCTAGCAAAGTACTAGCATTCGTAGAAACAGTTCTCGATATTAATAGTTAATTAAGAATTTTGGAGGTGTCCAAAATATCGAGAAAATACACGAGTGTGATCTAATTAAGATATGTGACGACATATATTAAGTTAGAGCATAAACTATTTTCCAAGATCAAAATATGTGGAGACATATGTTTGAGTGGGAGCTAGTTAAATCATGGTCAAATATAGAGATAACATATTTCTGAGTGGGAGCCAAAGTGGTTTCACAATTTAATATGTGTATGGTGTATATTTGAGTGGGAGTTTACAACATCTTGTTTGAGTGAAATGGAGATTTCATAAATGTTGTAAATAAGTCAGGAACCAACGTATAACTTGTGAAGTTAGTTTTGAATGTCAAATATCTATGGAGATAGATGTATCTATGGTGGATAGATATGTTTGATAAAGCATTATGTCAGATGTTTAACCTAAGTAAGATTTTGAAGGAGTTCAAAATGGAACAAGTGAAGAAAGGTTCATTTGCTTGTGAGAAATAGGTGAAACATTGAGTTGATAACTCAGTACAAAATGATGGTTGGAGGATATGTTAGAATTCGCTATGAATTGTTCATAGGACTAAACATATAAGAACCATGTGTTTGTATTTGACGATATGTGACCCGAGTTCTTGGTTAGAAGAAAGCGTTAGAATGAGGAGTCATTTTAACATGAAGATGAGATAAAGTAATCTAGAGATTGGTAGACTTGGTTGAAGTCATAAAACCAAACTAGATTGGGGATCTCATAATAGCAGAAGCGCAGCGAAAGCATGATCGAAAATATTGAAGTGACTTGACTGCACTGTCGATTTGTGAGTCTACAACATATAGGAGTATATGATTAATTCAAGGATTAAAAGATATAATATTATGGTTTGAGAAATTTTATTTCAAGACTGAGTGAGTTCCGGGTGCACATGCTATGTGAAAGTCCTCTTGACTGATCATACGTCATGTAGGCATAAAAGGGAAACGAAAATCTCACTCTCTAACCAAATATATTATATTCATCATGTGATGATGAGAATTATCATGTGATGATAATAGGTTTATCATGAGATGATAAAGTAAATGTCAAATTAGGTGACATTGACGTTTTGCAAAGAACATAAAGAAATGTATAGTACAGAGCACGGACAGAACCTCTTCCACGAGCAAACATGATCAGCACTGAGACTCCATGAGTGTTAGACACCATGAGTGTTGGATCGAGAAAATGTAAACTAGATTATTGACTCTAGTGCAAGTGGGAGACTGTTGGGAATATGCCCTAGAGGCAATAATAAAATGGTTTATTAGCATATTCATGTTTATGATAATAGTTTATTCTCCATGCTATAATTGTATTAACCGGAAACATAATACATGTGTGGAATATAAACAACCAGTTGTCCCTAGTAAGCCTCTACCGGACTAGTTCGTTAGTCAAGAGATGGTTAGAGTTTCCTAACCATGGACTTGTTATAGTCACTTGATGACGGAGTCATATCATTAGGAGTAATGATGTGATGGACAAGACCCAAATAATAAAGAGTTGCAATTGATCGTGTCACACAGTTTCATTGCCAACACTTTTAGTATGCCAAGTATAGTTTCCTTAGACCATGAGATTATGTCACTCCCGTTTACCGGAGGAATGCTTTGTGGACATCAAATGTCACTTCGTAACTGGGTGATTATAAAGGTGGCTTTCAGGTATCTCCGATGGTAGGTTGTTGGGTGACATGAATCAAGAGTGGGATTTGTCCCTCCATGTGACGGAGTAGATATCTCTGGGCCCTCTCGGTAATATAGCATCAGAAAGGTTGCAACCATGTGATTAAGTGTTAATCACGGAGATCCTATATTATGGACGAGTAAAGAGAATTTGCCAGGTAACGAGATAGAACTAGATATGGAGATATCGACGATCAAATCTCGGGCAAATTAAATATCGGTGAGACAAAGGGAATCGTATATGAGATTAAGAATCTCCGGCATCGTGGTTCAATCGATAAGGAACTTCGTTGAATATGTAGGAGTCAATATGGGCATCCCGGTCCCGCTATTGATTATTGATATGATCATGTCTGCATGTTCTCGAACCCGTAGGGTCACACACTTAACGCTCCGATGTAGCTAGGGTTAGCGATGAGATAATTGATGGTATGCATGAATGGTGATTCAGAGTCTCGGATGGGATCCCGGACGTCACGAGGAGTTCCGGAGTGGTCCGGAGAATAAGATTCATATAAGGAAAGTGGTTTCCGGAGGTATCGGAAAAGTTCCGGGATTTTCTAGAAGGGTTCCGGAATATTCTAGAAGGTTCTAGAGGAGTCTAGAAGTGGGGCCCATAGGAGTATGGGGCCCACATGGCATGAAGGGGTGGTGGACTGGCCTCATAGGCCAGCCGCACCACCAGGGCATTAAAGGCCCATATGGGCCAAAGGGGCCCATAAGGGGGGGGGGGGGCCGGCCAAAACCCTAACCCTAGGGGCTGGCTTGGGGGCTAAGGCACCCCAGCCGCCGGCCCTAGGGAGGCCTTGGGGCACACCCCCCTGCCACCTATATAAGGAGGGCAAGGGGAGGGGTGCGGCACACCTTTGGGAGCCCTTGTGGCAAACCCTAGCCGCCCCCTCTTGCTCCTCCACCTCCTCCTCTTGCGCCACCCCTCCCGGAGGGCTGCCGCGAGTTGCACCTCCTCCCTTGCTGCACCACCCCTAGCCGTAGGGCTGCTGCACCATCTCTCCCTCTCCCTCTCACATGGCTTGGCGAAGCCCTGTCGGACGGAGCACTACACCATCAACGCCACCACAACCGTCGTGGTGCCGAGATCCATCTAGCCATCTCCACCTTGCTTGCGGGATCAAGAAGGAGGAGATCTACATCGAGCCGTACGTGTGGATACCGCGGAGGTGCTACCCCTTGTGGCACTTCGTCGGATTGGACTTCGAGGAAATACATCTCCTCGCGACTAGATGAGTCTAGTTGCGGGGATCGACTAGCCAACCCCTGCACCGACAAAACGCGTTTGTTGATCTTCAAGGGTAAGAGATTGGATCTCATCTTCGCTACCTTCATCTAATAGATCTAGATCCTTGGGGTTTATTCCGCCTGTTGCGTAGGAAAATTTTTGTTTTCTATGCTGCGACCCCATCACTGACACCACATGGCCTAGGAAAAATGAGCTCCTTTAACCAGAACTCACACTTGGAGAACTTAGCGTAGAGGCGATGTTCGCGGAGCTTGGTCAGAACTAGGCGAAGATGCTCATCATGCTCTTCGTCGGTTTTGGAGTAAACGAGGATACATCAATGTAGATGATGATGAACTTGTCGAGGTACTCGTGGAAGATTGAGTTCATAGGCCTCATGAAGGTAGCCGGAGCATTCGTGAGGCCGAAGGACATGACGGTGTACTCATATAATCCATAACGGGTAGTGAAAGCCGTCTTTGGAATATCCTCCTTTCTGATTTTTATCTGATGGTATCCTGACCGCAGATCCATCTTGGAGAACACAGTCGCACCGGCTAGCTGATCGAAGAGATCATTCATCCGAGGAATTGGATACTTGTTTTTGATGGTTACTGCATTCAGAGGGCGATAATCCACAACCAGACGAGGTACATTAGTATCCCTCTTCTTGACAAAGATGACAAGGCATCCCCAGGGGGAACTACTAGGCCGAATGAATTCCTTCTCCAACAGTTCATCAAGTTGTTTCTTCAGCTCAGTCAACTCTTCTGTCGGCATTCGGTACGGCCTTTTGGAAATTGGGGCAGTTCCGAGAACCAGTTCGATTACAAACTCCACATTTCGATCTGGCGGCATGCCAGGCAATTCTTTAGGAAAGACGTCGGGAAAGTCACACACCACACCTATCTCATGCATTTCAGGCGGGTTGATTCCTTCCAGAAAGTAGAGACTGGTCTCCGGAGAGAAGGGACCGGTAGCGGGAGCGGTTGGAATTTTGGAGGTAGGGGACCAGTAACGCACTAGCCCGTATGTTGGGTGGTTTACTGAGACAGTCTTGGCAGCACAATTTAGGTTGGCCTGATATTTGGTTAGCCAATCCATGCCCAGAATGACATCTAGCCCCTCTGACTTCAGTGCTATCAACGAGGACGGGAAAGGAATTTTCGCTATTGAAATCTGAACCTCCGGAGCCATCCAGTGAGTGTGCCAACTAGAGCCGGGTGTTTTGATCACTAGAGGGGACTCCATGTTCACAAACGATATTTGACGGCTATGTGCAAAATCTATGGATATGAATGAATGCGATGCACCAGAATCAAACAAGACTGTAGCTGGATATCCATTTATCTCGAGCTCACCCATGAGAACACCGGGGTCCTCTTCAGCGGCTTCAGCAGAGACGTGGCTCAGACGACCACGGCTAACAGTCGTGGCCTTTGCAGCTGGTGTAGAGGGAGCTGGTGCTGGTGTAGAACCCCTGTCCTTCTGGGGACACTCACTTGAGTAGTGACCCAGCTGACCACAGGCGTAGCAAGTGATCCCCGGCAGTGCAGGCGGACAAGGACGATACCCACCTCCAGCCGCACCCACGGTCAAAGTAGCTGGGCGAGGCAGAGGTGGCCTGTGTCCCGAGGGCTTGGGCATGAACGGGGCACGGGGCACCGAACTGTACGGCACAAAAACCCGGCGCTTCTTGGCTTTAGAAGAAGAGGAGCCCTGATGGTCCACTGGAGCTGGCCTCCTGGAAGCCTCTAGCTCCCTTCTACCCTGCTCCAGAGTGAGAGCCTGGTTGTACAACTCCTGAAAGGTATGGAACTTGAAGGGCAACAACTCATAACGAAGCTGCGGAGCCATTCCCTTGCGGAACAGGTATTGACGATCCTCATCATTGGTCACATCCCGAGGGGCATAGTGAGACAAGTGATTGAACTCCCGCCCATAAGCTTGGAGATCCATGCGTCCCTGATTCAGATTCAGGAACTCCCTCCTCTTTAAGTCCATTACGGGCTTGGGAATGTAAGCAGCACGGAAAGCAGTCTGGAACTCTGCCAAGGTGAAAACATGACCAGCTGGAGCCATAGCCACATGACTTTCCCACCAAGAACCAGCGGCTCCCATCAGAAGGTAGGTAGCGAAGTTCACTTGTTCAGCAGCTGGGACATGCAGCGCTGCAAACTTGCGCTCAAGGGCACGCAGCCAATCATCAGCATCCAGAGGCTCTTTAGCAAATGCAAAGGTGGGAGGCTGGGACCGCAGAAAGTCATTGAGGTTGTTACATTCAGTATTCCTCCTGGCACCTTGCTGCACCAACTGTTCGATCAGTCGCTCGCTGTGCTGACGGTTTACTTCAATGGCCATCAGAACCTCCGTCATTGTGGGTGGTGGCGGTGGCACAGGGTCACCGGGGTTACCACGACGGGTAGGAGCCATTCTGAAGATTTGGAACAAGGATATAGTTAGTAAGCAATTCCGGCAGTTAGGGTAGATAAAAAGAGTCCTTCTAGATAGAGAGAATTGAGATGGCACAGCACAAAACAGATTTAGTCAACCACGGATGACATCACGTCATGGTAGCGATAGCAAACGGAAACGAATGACTCGAGACAAGCACTGGACAGTAAGAACCCAACCCCGTGAACCCTAACTTTTGACACAACTGTAAAACAAATTCAGGTAAGGTGACTCAGAGTTAGAGCGAGTTGGGTAAGAAGTAAAAAGAATCCTAGGATGGTTTTCACAACTCATTTTAGTTCATAAATAAATTTTCTCGAACACTAGACTCGACATCGACCAATAGAACGGGTTTCCTACAGGTAGTACTGCTCTGATACCAACTTGTAGAGCCCCGACCCCAAAATTATACAATGAAGCTTTGTGCAACCAATCATGCTACACAATCAAAGGTTACTGGGTTTACCAATCCCAGGCCAAAACTCATTGGCAGGCGTGCTCGGAATGGATCATCGGCACGCAACAACTCGATCATGTCATAAGCTCAGACATAGCTATCATGTATAATAAAGAGACCAAGACTACGGAACAACTGGCGCATCACAGACTCTACGACACAAAGATATTATAGTTCAACTCATATAATTGAGAAAGATAACTAATGACACATCAGAGGTCACTGACCCATCATTACAACAAGTGGAAGCAAATAGGTTGTCTAAACAACAAGATCCAAATTATGGCCTAACAGGCCTACAATAACATATTCTGGCCAGCATGTTCAGTGATGTCCCAAGCTGCCACCTGGGAACCTCAGACTACTCGTCGATGTCAATGTAGAACCCACCTTCCAGTTCGGTGTTGTCCTCCTCTGAAACAAGTAATAATCAACAAAGCAAGGCTGAGTACGACGTACTCGCAAGAATTAGTAGGGCGATATAGGCCCGATGCTGTTTGGCTTCAAAGCTATATAGTAGTTGTTTTGCATAAAGCTAGTTTTTATCCTTCCGAAGACTAAGACTCATGGCATCGACTACTCAGAGGTTTTCATAAGGGGATAAGGTAGCAAACTTTTCTTCTTCGGTTCCCATGGAACCTACTGTCTTCAGAGTCACCACTGTTCTCCACCAAGGCACTCCCTCGAATCTCCCTCGAGGAAATGAACCTTTTATCACAAGTTGATTATGCAACCTCTAGCTGCCATTTAATTAAAGGTTCAGGTTCTCTATGATCTTACCTATCTCACCAAGATTTGTCCATAACTGTGGACACGGCTTTTCGAAAAGATTAAACCCTGCAGGGGTGTACTGTTTTTAGCCACCGGTACCGTCCGACCCCTTGCCTAGCTAATTAGCTCTCTTCCGGGGAAAGCCAGCAGGGCGGGCGCGGTTAAACCTTTACAAAGCATGAGACTATCCAAGGGTCATCGTGACGACAGGACAAGTTCAGCGCCTATTTCAACACCCTGCCCCATCGCCACTACTATCAACACCACCATCATCATCACAACATCATCATCGTCGTCGTCGTCGCCATCAACTCACACGCAAATGGAAAGAGCAAACTAGAGGACCCTTGGATACGCCCGCACAAATTATTCGGTTAGTAAGGAGCCCATACTCCCACCGATGGAAGCACGCTCGGTTCTTGGTTCAAGTGATAAGAACTCACACCTAGGCGGCAAGAATGAGACAAAACACCAACAACCTTGTTGGCAACTCATCCAAGCCTTTTAATTATTGTGGTGGAACCTCGACTCCTGAATCTAACGGAACACAAACAATAACAGGAAACAAAATAAATAACACGAATACAAGGTGCAATGCACAATCATGATGAGATGGTCATATTATGCACTGAAAATGTATTTGGCATGTCCCACAAGTTAAATGGAAACCATAAAATAAATATTGCAATTAACGGTTTAAAAGTCCATCTTTAACTTAGTGAAATAGATGATTTACCAAAATGTCCAGTACTAAAATATGAGTCATATATTCATGGAAAAGACATTATTAGATAGATATTAATCCACTGATCATTTTGGTATATCATTTGCAATTTTTGAGTTAATATTTAACAAGTTATGACATTTCCAATATTTCATTTAATTCTACCATTTTATTTAATTCTAATGAACAGCACCAAAATTAAATCTACAAGTCTCTAAAATGATATAAACTTGTAGTTCATCACTTGCTGAACATTTTGAGCTATTAAACATAATTTTTGAGTATACCAAACTCAAGTTATGGATTTTCTAAAATTGGAATTAAATCTGCCATTTTAGTAATTTTAATTAAACAGAAATTTAAATATTCATTATTTCATGGAAAATGGAACTAACATTTAGATGTTGTTTTCCTGAATATTTTGAGATCTTGTTTATAATTTTTGGAGCAAAATTCATAAAGTTATGGATTTTATAAATTTCCAATTATTTCTGCCATTTCTGTAATTATGAAATGAAGGCAATTTAATTTGGCCAAATAACTTAACCAATGGCACTAACAGGTAGACATTTCTCTCCTGAGCATTTTGACATATTATTTGCATTTTTCTGAGTTATGGCTCAAAAGATATGAAATTTCCAAGAATTTGAATAATTAATAGATGATTTGCATTTCACATTTAAATTCAAATTTTACCATTCAATTGCATGTGGGAGTTGCATATTTGAACAGGTTATGAAATTCTAAACATTTTGATACAAGTCTCACATTTTTCTGATGATTATTTGAATTGATATGAATTTTGCAAGTTTATTTCATTTTCTGTTTTAGAAATAAAATCCAGAAAAAGGTGCTGGAACCCTTTTTCACCGGGCCGGGCCTTACCCACGAGGCTGAGCCTCACTGGCAGGTGGGCCATGGCCACGGTGGCAGCCACGTCGGCGCACAGGCCCACGGCCTGATTGACCCCGGGAGAGCCACGACTGGCGCGGCCGGCGCGGTGACCACGGGAGGCCGGCGCACGGAAGCGACGACGGAGGGGCTAGGGCTCGATCTATGGGGCGCAACTGTCGCGCCGCACCACGGTGTGCTAGAAACGGGCGGCGACGACAGGTGGTGGTCGTCGGAGCGAGGGGTAGGTCGGCGACAGGCGGCGGCCGGCGTCGGCCCTCGAGAGCACCTACGACCTAGGGGGGAGAGGAGGAGTACAGAGGTGTCCAGGAGATGCGCATGCTCACCTTGAGCACAGTGGCGTGTACGACGAGGCCGGAGATCAACGGCAGCGACCGGAATTTGTCGTGGACGAACGCGGCGACCGGTGGACGGACCTCGGGAAGACGAGCTCGATTAGCTCGATTCCGGGGCTTCCAGCAAGCTTGCTTCAGTGGTGGAGGTAGAGGGCGACGCGGCGGTCCTCCTGTGGTCTGCGATTTGGATGGGGGAGCTCGCAATCGATGGCAAGGTGTTCGGCGAGCGGCGGTAACGGTGGAGCTCGCTAGGGTTCGGCTCGATCCGGAAAACGGGGAGAAAGAGAGGGGGAAGCAGGGGAGAGAGAAAAGAGGGGGAGCAGAGGCTCGGGGTGCTCCACATATCGACCAAGGGGGGGCCAGGGAGCGACACGGCGGCCAGCGGCCATGGCGCCAGTGCCGAGCACTGTGGCGACAGGGAAGAGATGGCATCTTTGCGAAAAAACCCCTGGCACTGTGATGTCTACACACGCTTCTATTCTTGTAGACAGTGTTGGGCCTCCAAGAGCAGAGGTTTGTAGAACAGCAGCAAGTTTCCCTTAAGTGAATCACCCAAGGTTTATCGAACTTAGGGTGATAGAGGTCAAAGGTATCCCTCTCAAGCAACCCTGCAATCACAATACAAGAAGTCTCTTGTGTCCCCAACACACCCAATACACTTGTCAGATGTATAGGTGCACTAGTTCGGCGAAGAGATAGTGAAATACAAGTAATATGGATGATTATAAGTAGTAAATGCAATCTGAAATAAAAATGGCAGCAAGCAAACATGTAGCAAAACTTGTTGTAAACGGTGTTTCAATGCTTAGAAACAAGGCCTAGGGATCATACTTTCACCAGTGGTCACTCTCAACAATGCAATCATAATTGAATATAAATATAAGCACTTCAATATACTACCCCGAAGTATTCTCCGGCTGGATAACGAACACTAATTCATTGTGTAGGAATGCAAAAGCACGCCTCAAACATATATTCCCAAGTACTAATGAATACCCCACACTGGACCATGAGCATTCATAGGGGGTACTAAAACACCACAATTTCATAAAGACATCCAACTCAAATAATAAATCAGTGAACAAGTATCTTGTGAAATATAGCCTAAAAGACCCACACGGTGCACACATTGTCACCTTTACACACGTGGGACAAGGAGTCTCCGGAGATCACATAAATAAAGCCCACTTGAGTAGCACAACAACATCTAGATTGCAAAGCTCATGATCACATATAGATCACATCATGGGAGAGAGAGATGAACCACATAGCTACCGGTACGGCCCTCAGCCCCGAGGGAGAACTACTCCCTCTTCATCATGGGAGTCAGCAACGGCGATGAAGATGGTGGTGGAGTCGATGGAGATGGCCCCGGGGGCACTTCCCCGTCCCGGCAGGGTGCCGGAACAGAGACTTCTGTCCCCCGAAACTTGTCGGCGATGGCGGCGGCGGCTCGGGTGTTTCTGTCGAATATGGCGTCTCCTTCTAGGTTTTATGCGTCGGGGGCAATATATAGGCGAAAGTGCGGCGTCGGAGGGCTCCCGTGGGCCCCACACCACCTGGTGGCGCGACAGGCATGGGACCCGCGCCACCCTATGGTGTGGCCGGCCCACGGCCCTCCAGGTCCTCTCCTTCGGGCTCCGTGTAGTCCATTGAATTATAAGACTGATTCTTTTTGTCCCGTCCAATTCCGAGAATATTTCCTTAAGTACTTTTCTGAAACGGGAAAACAGCAGAAAACAGGAACTGGCACTGTGGAATCTTGTTAATAGGTTAGTTCCAGAAAATGCATAAAAATGCTATAAGATGTAAACAAAACATGTAGCAAATGGTATGAAAACAAGCATGGATCATAAGAAATTATAGATACGTTGGAGACGTATCACACTGTTTTCCCTTTTCTGTTTTATTTTCCTCTTTAAAACTAGAGGCTTTGGGAATTTAACTGAGGGACCAAAACATCTTCAAAAATTATGAAATTATTCAGGGAGGCTCATAATAAGATAAGGGAGCTCACCATAGTTTTGTTTGAATTTTTGAAATGTTTAAGTTGGTTTCAAAATTCAAAGTTGATTTGCAACTATTTGAAGTTCTCATTTTTAATTGAGGCCTTTAAACCTTTTTATAAAATCTGGAAAAATTCACAGAGCCAATATATATTATTTGGAACCTGTGATAAAATTTTCAGCCTATTTGAAAAATATTTCATGTGGTAACATTTCAGAATTTGTTCTCTTGCATTTTGGGCTCCATTTAATTATTTGCATTTTTATCTTGCATTAAATTTTGCAACAAATATATTTGTAGTTGTTGGAACTTCCTGGACAAATATGAGATTTTAAAATGAGAGTTTGATCACCATTTATATCATCACATTTGGTTTCTCACTTGTTGCTCCCTTATTATTTCATTTGAAGCAAATTTGAATGAGGGATGCCATGATGCAATGAGATGCAAAAAGTGAAAAATTTATTCATAATTTTTAGGTACCAAAAGTAGGGCTGTTACATCAAGATGGAGCAAACTCACTGCTACGCCAACCGGGAAGTACCATTTTCTCTTGATTCCCAGTTACTAGCGTAGGTTGCAATCTGCAAGTAGATCAGTGATAAAAAAAAATGATAGGAGATAATGTTAGTCAAGTAACACGAAACAAACTTTGAGTAGCTATCAGCCTTTCTTATTGCTCCCATGCCATTCATGAGTCAAATATACATAAGTAGCTCTGCATAAACTACATGAAATTGATGTTGGCAAACGAATTTTTTTTTTGTCAAGTGCACATAGGAGAAGAAAAAATCACCAGATTAAAGAGAAGACATGAAGCTTAAGAAATCAAGGGAAAAAATACATAAGTAGCTCTACATAAACATACATACTCCACTATTGTCAAAGGGGAACCAAGTTGTTCTCTTTCACAAGTGAAAAGATTTACAAAAACTTAACTTATATGTTCTTGTCAATGTCAAGTTCTGAAGCTGCAACAAATTGACGTTCACCTACCATTTTCGATATAGAATAGAAAAACTCTACAGGATATGCATAGAAACCTTCCATGTCCACCATTGCACCAGATGTAGCAAACACGAAGGAGGAAAATAGCACAATTAAATGAGTCATTAAAACATAATGATTTTTATCAATCCACATCAAAGGAACCAACATCGTTGTTCCCTGCCCTTGACCTGGTAACATGCCATTGAAGCATTTGATTAAGCACCTATTAGACTTGCAGGGAAGGACGTCAGATCAGATACAAATTATGTACTTACGATGATGGTGATCTCTGCTGCGTGCCAGCAGCCGCCTCTTGTGTCCGGAGTCTTGTACATGCTCGGAGAGGCGAGGCGAGGTGGAAGGACCGCCGATAGAGGCGATATTGAACGGGGTCTTCGCCGCCTCAAATGTGTGTGTGGCGACTGTGGGCGGGGGTGGCTGGTCGTTGGGAGGCCAACTTATTCCTCTCGCTCGGCGCGCGCTCCCGGCCGACTTGTTCCTCTTACTCGGCGCACCACCGCATACGCTCCTGCTACTCCGGGATACGCGGGAGGAGGCAGAGACTGTTATTAGGGTGTGCGTGTGCAAAGGAACTAACGTGATCCTAAAAAGAAGATAGCGATGTTTCCTGGATATCTGAACGGGGAAGCTGTTGCTTTAATCGCACATGTATCTAACGGCACGACGCGGATGTGGGTTTTGAATGGGTGGCATTTTCGTAGTTAGTCTAAAGTGTGACACCAGGCATTTACAAGCTCTCCTTAGATATGTGAAGCGAAAAAGAAATTACTAGTTGGAACCGTGGCAACGCATGGCCACTCGTGGGCTCATGGCAGTCGACCAACGGTTTGTTGGGCTGCACGGGAGCCATGTTTGCCGGAGCGCCCACAGTGGGCCGGGCCACATCGCCTGAAACGGCCGTGCCTAGAGTTGCCCATGCGGGCCCGATGACGGCCGGAAGTCGAGGGCGGCGCCGTCGGAGGTCGAATGGATGGTTGTGCGCGGGCGGCGCCCTGCCGCAGCGACAGGAGGGCTCGCGAGCAGCGGCGGCGCTGTGGAGCGGATGGAGGTTGTGGCGCTGTCCGAGCAGCCGCCAACATGCTCACCACATCTCCGGCCGCAGCGGCATTGCTGGCTTCAGCCACTGGCTGAGCTCCCGCATTGGGGATTACTGCCGAACGTCCTCGGCACGCCGCTGCCATCTGCGCCATCAGCCACCGTCGTCTGCCGTGCTGCTGCGCCGCCGGGTAACACCACATCCGGCTCACATTCCGTTCGTTCCACATGATCCCTAATTTTGCTACAGTTCTGAAGGAATCTCTGCATTTGTTTTGGTGCATCCGTACGTATTTGATGTGTTTGATCATGACTGAAAGTGTCAGCCTAATTCAGTCCGTCTGTGGTTTTGCATTTTTATTTCCCCCCAAATTCACTGTTGATGGATGCAACACTGACTGAGCAGCAAACCAATTTAACGCAGAACTCATTTCGATCCCCATCACAGGGATATTATTTACCTGAACCCAACGTGCCCTTAGTAGCATTGTCAAGAAAGAAAACAAATAAGCTTGGATTGGGGTCAGGCCAGGGGCAAAAACGGTTGGTATTATAAGCTTGGATTGAGTTGTTAATGAAGCGCATTTGGCAGTTGTGTGTGTGCGTGTGTATGTGTAAATTTGAGAATTTCTACAGATATATGTATTTCTACAAATTACGCAGCTGTCACGAGCTCTCAAGTTTTTAGGAAATGAAAACAAAAAGCTTCAGGAAGACTTCAAAAGATGAGCCTTACGGCTGCTGATGGGGTTAAGAAAAAGTTATACAAGTCAAAGAATATATCTAGGTACAGCTAAGAGTACTAATAAACTACAACGATTTATTCTGTTGAAGGCTTCAGCATCCCTATCTCGAAGAATGAATAGTATTCCTCTACCAACTGGATGGTGACTGATGGCTACTTAATATTAGAGTTATAGAGTTCACCAGCTAGGTGTCTGCCAATAACGGATCGGTCTGATGAATGATTCATGCCTGCGTTGTGCATTCCCTGATGATTTATACTTGATTAAAGCTTGTTCAGCTCATCTTCCGTTGTCATTTCGCTGTCCGAATTAACAAGGCTCAGCACGGCATGCATCGTGTGCACATCACACATATGACTTTTCTGATCGATCTGGTGCTACTAATTTGTTAGATGAGATTAGAGGTAGTGTCATTTGTGGAAATAGCATGTGGATCGATCGATCAGTTGACAATGGGCGGATTAGTATATAGTTATGAAGACTAAGCAAGACTACCCAACATATATGGGTGGTGCCAGAGACGTGCATACAAGTTGCATCTAATTAATCTTGTAAATGATACAGTTAGAGAATTCTTTTGGCTTATATATACGTACAGTGCCTCATCCTTGTTAGCCCTACACCATTACAAGTTGCTCCAGGAGCAGGACGAACATCCATCTATCTTGAAGGTAAATTTGGATCCCTCAGCTGCCTTTGCTTGCATCTACATTTTTTTCCATCGTTGTTTCTCATGCATGTCATCACATTCCAGTGCTGTCGTTTCTTTTTTATGGTTTATTTAGCTACAACGAGCGGTGAGATGATACATTGTCTATCTTTGTTACAGAAAACCGCAGCCAAAATGGCGATGGTCCTGGATGCCTTTGCATCCTACGTGCAAAACATGCTGACAGAGTTGGTGAGAGATGAGGTGCACATGCTGCTTGGAGTCGGAGATGAGATTGATAAGATGGATGTCAAGCTTAGGGACCTCAAGAACTTCCTCGCTGATGCTGATAAGAGAAACATCACCGACAAGAGCGTGCAAGAATGGGTGGGGCAGCTCAAGCGCGCCATGTACGAAGCCGCCGATATTCTGGACCTCTGCCAACTCAAGGCCATGGAGCACAGTCCATCCACTGCAGATGTGAGGTGCTTCAACCCCTTGCTCTTTTGCTTGCGGAGTCCCCTTCATGCCCATGTAATTGGTAGCCGCATTAAGGCACTCAACCAGAGGCTTGACATCATCAAGGAGCGCAGCACTCCTTTCAGCTTCATCAATCTTGGTTCCTATGAGCTGGAACGTAGCAGCAAGGTGCAGACCTCTCGTTTTGGAAATCCCAGCCGTGAGACATCAGGGGAGTTTGACCGTTCGGGTGTAGTCGGGGAGAAGATAAAAGAAGACTCAAAAATGTTGGTTGACATCATGTTGAGTGAAAAAGAAGGCAATACCAACATCATGGTGGTTGCAATTGTTGGCGTTGGTGGGATTGGTAAGACTACTCTTGCCCAGAAAGTCTTCAATGACGAAACCATGAATGCCAAGTTTGACAAGATGATATGGTTAAGCATCAACAAGGACTTTGACAAGGTCGAGATGCTCAGGACAATCATCACACTCGCGGGGGGAGCACATGGTGGTGAAAAGGTGTTGGCTGTGCTTGAGCCAATCCTTGCTAGTGTCTTGACCGGGAAGAAGCTATTTCTGGTGATGGATGATGTATGGAGCCACGGAGCATGGGGTGGTGTTCTTGAAAGGCCCTTGGCCAATGTTGTTGCTCGAGGTAGCCGGATCCTTGTCACTACTAGAGATGAAAGAGTTGCCCGGGGGATGAAAGCTGTTCTTCCCTATCACCACGTCGACAAATTAGAGCAGAAGGATGCCTGGTCATTGCTCAAGAAACAGGTACTTAACTAAACTCCATGCAACTTCAACAACCGCTAGCTCTTAGCTTAATTTGGAGTAAATGTATTATCATTGGCACATTCTTTTATGTATTTTTCTTGACATTGCAAGATGGATCCATACAACACATGGACACTGCACTTGTGCCACAGCACATGCGCACACCCATATGTATTTTGAGTAAATAAGGTACAATATCATGAACCTAAAGATCAAACTTGGGTTGACCAATTGGAAAACCGAGCTCCCACAGAACTAAATTGTATCGATTTGCATGCTAGATTGAATATAGTTGTATACTGGAGTAACTAGTTCATAGATCTGGGTTAGTCTTTACAAAGAATTTATCCTTACAGATATGGTATGAACGAAAGAAACTTGCAAGGTAGTATTGTTATTCCATCATACTTACAAATCCACTGACAATCCTTGGGAAAAATTCAGTTGTGTTCGGCTAGAGCCTCAATGTGCCAATAAATCCACGTTAAGCTGTATGGTAATAATACGGGAGGGAAATAGGCCGTCAAGAAGGGACAACCTTACAGGGAAATTGCAACATTTCATATGAGAATTAGTGAATTACTGAAAAATAACCTTCATAATAAAATTCAAATTCATATAATTGAATGCTTGCAACTTTTGGTAAATTGTATTTCTCTGCTTTAAGAATGTTAACATAGTTTAAGTTCACACATGTCAAATAAGATGGTCAGGTATGTTTCATGATTTATGGAAAGGTTGATGCATGTCAAAAAATGTTTATGTGTTCTAGATAAATTGTTCGTGTCACATCTAAAATTGTATTGATGGTTAGTAATGTTCCTTATGGAAGAGGTCATAAAGAAACTTTCTACTTCCATGAGGAAATGAAAACTCCTTGAACCTGTGTCCCAGACTCCCAGTCGTCTCAGCATCAATCCCACTCAACCCGTTTTCCTCAGTCACAATCTCCACCATGGTTCTCGTTTGGTTGTGGTAGCTTTCCGTTGTGCTCGGCTTTTCAACAGAGAGCCGCCTATTCACCTTCCACGCAGGCCACGAGGCCATGCCCCCAAACGGATCGCTGTCGCTGCCACCCAAGTGACCAAAGTTGACACCCAACAAAGAAAGGAGCCACCGCTCCGATTTCCATGCTGACCCCAAGGCCGCGCTCCTGCCTTGCTCCTTGTCGATGAAGAAACCCAAAGGGCAGCCGCGAACACCACTCCCAGATCCGTCCGGAGCCAGGAAGCACACCTCCAGCCACGCCTGCACCAGAGCAGACCAACTCTGCCACGCCGAGTCGTGCGACCACCGAAAACCTCAAGGGTTGACCTCCACAGCGTCAAGACGTGCCACCACACTCAGCTCGGTTTGTGTCGTGCCACAGCAGCGCCAGGGCTTTCCGCACACCATGCCCGACAGCCTGCGCTGCGCACCAACCAAGCTCCTTATGGCCACTTCCTCCGTCGCCGCGCTGCATCTCCTGCTGCCACACAACTTCGTGGCTTCCTCCGCCTCACTGCAAGCAGCGACAAACAGTCGCCGCCAGCCTGCCACAGCCACAGCAACCTCCCCCGCATCATCCGTGCAGACGGCTGCCACCGGAAGCCACCGCACACCGGCCGGAGAAGGATATCCTACCGATGTACCCTCACACGCCCAGCGCCGCCGTGCCTCGGCGGCCAGCCCAAGCCCGTGCCTCCGCCTGAACCGAGCCATCCAGCGTCGAGATCTTGCCGAAGATACACCCCCTGTGCCGTCCTCCACGGTCGAGAGGAGAGACGACCCCACCACCGCCGACGCTGCCTGGGCTTTGCGCGGTGGCACCCTCGGCGACGGGAGGGGAGAGGACGAGGTGTGCGAGGTCCGACGGCAGCTAGGGTTTTCTCCCGGCCGCTCGCTGTATAGACTGCCTGCATAAGTTTTGATTTGCTTACTTGCAGGATTGAGATTCATGGCCTAACACAAACAGAATGCGCTGTCAAACAAACTAGGAGTAGATGTTTGTAGCTAATAAGCAAAGCAAGAAGCTGGTGTTAGTAACAAAACAACAAATGACAACGTGTGGCTAGTGGAGATGGTTATATCTCCAGCCCACGAGGCGTCAAATCCATGTGTGTTTATGAAACAAACTGTTGCTCATTGTAAACATTTTTCAAAATAATATGGAATAAAATATATTAGTGAGTTAGAACAGAACGTTGTTATTGATGTAACAAAAGAATTATGTTAACATAATGTAAGGCGACATGAACACTTAAATAAGAAATGAATGAAAAGGCATGGTGGAACATACAAGCATTATTTCCAATGTGCGAAGAAAAAATTTCATTGTGTATTTAAAATTCATATTACAAAATGAAAATTGCTCACTACATAACATGTATTTGTACATGTTAGAGCAAAAGAAGTAGTCGACTAGAACAAAAAATTCCTATAGGATGGTCAAAACAGGCCTGCACCTGCCAAGAAATAAATTTTGATGTTAGTTAAAATGAAGAAAACTGTGACTTAAAAAGCTGGTCAGCTAGAACAAATGATCCTCTAATCTGAAACAACTTTTGATGTCCAGTATAGGAAACTGCTAGAACAAAAATTATGTAGTCTAGATCAAAATATTTCACATGCTAGGTATCCTGGTTTATTACTAGTAACAAAAATTATGTAGTCTAGATCAAAATTCGCTCTAATGATGTTGCACATCACATCATGAATAACTTTAAAAGACTCTAAATAGTTATCATATATTTTGAAAGCCTCCAATTAGTTATCAATTCATCTGATTATTGTGTTCATTGCACCTACATTATTACCAGTAGTACCTAAATATCCTGCTTGACAACAACACCCTGGTTACCAATCGGTTCACTGAACAATTCAGTTTGGATAGTACATTGATTCTTTCACTAGTTTCTTTTAGTGAGCTTATGGTAAAGTAAAACTGAATTGACACTAGCTGCTAGCAAGATTTATTAATTGCTTTAAACTTTCTATAGATTCTCTCAAGTGATACAGATGAACGTGAGATTGATATGCTCAAGGATATTGGCTTGCAAATTGTAGCAAAATGTGATGGTTTGCCTCTTGCTGTCAAAGTAATGGGAGGACTCTTGTGTCAGAAGGACAATCAGAAGCGTGAATGGGAGATGGTCTTGGATGATTCAATATGGTCAGCATCTGAAATGCCTGAAGAGCTAAACCATGCTGTATATTTAAGCTACGAAGATTTGCCTTCTTGCATGAAACAATGCTTTCTATGCTACTCCCTTCTCCCTAAAACTACATTGTTTTATAGAGACGATATAATTGGCATGTGGATTAGTGAAGGATTTCTTAATGGGACATCTGGTGACTTGGAAGAACTAGGAAGCAAGTACTATAAAGAGTTGATAGTGAGGAACCTTATAGAGCCAGATGTAGTGTACATTGATCAAAGGCTTTGCAAGATGCATGATGTTATTCGCTCATTTGCTCAATTTGTGGCAAGAGACGAGGCACTAGCAGTCAATGGAGAAACTAGTATCATTAATAAACTCAGTGCACATAAATTTCTTCGGTTGTCTGTAGAAAGCAAAGAATCAGAATCAGATGGGTTAGATTGGAGTTCTTTGCAAGCACAAAAGGCACTGAGAACACTAATATCAGTTGGCCAAATAAATATCAAGCCTGGTGATTCGTTGGTTCATTTTCCATGCCTACGAACTTTACATATAGATTCTCCACATGTTATTGCGTTAGTTGAAACTTTGCATGAGCTCAAGCACCTAAGGTACTTGTCCTTACATAACTGTGATATATCTAGTCTGCCAGATAGCATTGGAAAGATGAAATTCTTGCAGCGCATTAGCATTACTGGATGCGAACTATTTGTGAAACTTCCAGATAGCATTGTAAACTTAGGGCAGCTAAGGTATCTTGACTTCTGTGAAACAAGTATAATGGGCATTCCTAGGGGGTTCTGTGCTCTAGCAAATTTGGTGATAGTACGTGGGTTTCCTGCCCATGTCGATGGTGATTGGTGTAGTTTGGAAGAGTTGGGTCCTCTCTATCGCCTCAAGTATCTTGGATTAAATGGATTGGAGAATGTATCTGCTTCCTCGTACGCAGCAAAGGCGAAGCTTGGTGAGAAGGTGCATCTTACTGACTTATTCTTATCATGTAGTAGTAAATTGGGGGATGATGGGCTGATTAAAGAAGATATGATCTCCGAGGAAGAGCAACAACAAATCGAGAAGGTGTTTGATGACCTATGCCCTCCACCCAAGTTAGATCTTCTTGCCATCAATGGATATTTTGGCCGACGGCTCCCGAGGTGGATGATGTCATCATCAGTCGTGCCTCTTAGGAGCTTGAGGAATCTGTTGATGGGAGACCTGGCTTGCTGCACACAACTTCCTGATGGCTTGTGTCAGCTCCCGTCATTGGAGTTCATTCAGATCCAGCGTGCTCCAGCCATCAAGCGTATTGGACCCGAATTCCTACACACCTACCATCACCATAGTCCTTCCTCAGTAGTGGTTGCGTTTCCGAGATTGCGGGATATGTCCTTCATAGGAATGGTAGAATGGGAGGAGTGGGAGTGGGCGGAGCAAGTGCAGGCCTTTCCTGTCTTGCAGACGCTTATGCTGAAGAACTGCAAATTGAGGCGTATTCCTCATGGCCTTGCCTCCCAAGTGAGGACTTTGAATGTATTATGCACACAAAATGTCCAGGGTCTCGTCTCTCTGGAGAACTTTGGTTTTCTGGTTGAGCTGCTTGTTATTTTGGACCTTGACGTGGAGAGGATCAGTAATCTCCCCAGACTGCAAAAGCTTACGATATCCACCTGTCCAAAGCTGAAGGTGGTGGAGGGTGTTCCTGCACTACAGAGGCTCTTTTTCGTGGATGAAGACAAGGATACACTCCCACAGTACATGGGAAGTATAAACCCGAGGCATTTGGAGGTATACTGCAGCCTAGCACTGCTCACTTCAATAGCCGCAGGACAATCTGGCCCTGAGTGGGACAAGTTCAGCCACATTGAACATGTCAAGGCCTATGCACAGGAAGGAGATAATCCAAGGAAATGGTATGTATTGTACACAGCTAACCCCTACAACTTGGAAACAAATGTCAGCCGCTCTTTCATGTCCAGAGGTAAATTAATGGTCCTCGTTCATCTTAATTTGTATGTTTATTGACTTTGTTTTCTACCTTTCATCCATATGCTGGATTGTAATTACATTCACACATTCTCATTCCCTTTGAATACGCACTTTCAGAGTAGGACAAAAAACATGGTAGCAATGACTACATAGATATGAGTCATATGACTAGCTTGATCACTTTGGTCACTTGCGAGTTTGGAAGGATCTTGAACAAAGAGGTCGCTACCATTTAATCTATCGTCACAACATCTCCCAATAAATTCACCAGTGGTAGCTAGCCCTAAGGTTCTTACCACGTTGTGTAGATATTAGGTAATCCTTGGTAATTTAGTCGTGGTCGTGTTGTTTGTGTCTTTTGTCCAACATTTTTCTAGACTCTGTCCTTTCTTCTAACTAGCTTTTTCTGTATGGCTGAAAGAAGAAGATATGACTAGCTTTTTGTATGAACAATTTAGACGACTGTCTTTTTTATCATTTTTCATGGCTACACTCATGTTGCTAAATATGTGTTGTGCTCACTGTATAACCTTGTAATTAAAAATGAAGAATAATGTCAGAGGCGTGGGTATATTCTGTTAAGTTAGGAAATATATCAGTTTAATTAGGGAGACAGAGATATGGTTTGTTAGGGAAGTTAGGATTCTATTCTTGAGCATCAAGTCGAGTCTTCCCAAAGGGACACCCTGTACACCATATGGATTATCCAATGAATAAGAATAACTAGTAAAGATCTAATCCCCGTCCCCATCATTCTCTCCCTCTCATCCCTGGCATCATGGCCGGCAAACCTTCGCTCCTCGGTGCTGTACCCCCAATCGTGTCACGTTCATTGGTCCTAGGGCCGATGCCAATCCTAGCACGTGACAACTTGGTATCAGAGCAGTCGCTCTTGGGTACCAGGCCAAGCACACGCGAGGAAACAAGATCACCACTATTCAAGGAAGATGTGAAGGACACCGTCACCAACAGGCTGTTCAAACCTCACGAAGGGGCAGACCAGATGAAGATTGAAGGAGCCCAAGTGGAAACGAGCACGCTTTCCCAATTGATAGGCGCCATCAGGAACATGCTGCACACTGGTAGGGTGGACGATTATGCAGAGAAATTTCTCAGTCTTGTACGCTGGTGCGAAGAGCTCTCCGAGCGGCACCAGGTGGACCTGTTCGTGGCTGGACTCCGCAAGCCACTCCGGACGGACGTATGGCTGAAATTCCCAGTCACCTTGGAGGAAGCCATGGACCACGCCCGAGCCTGCGAGGAAAGGGAAAACCTGCGCCTGCGGGAAGTACCGGGAGTGGAACCTACATCGGCAGCAGAGCCAACTCCAGCAGCAACATCGATGGAGTACCCTACAGAGGCAGTCACGGAACCAATCACTAGGGCCATGATGCACACAGCAGCTGGGGTACCAGAGTCCTCTCCAGATGAGTTATTGGCCACACAACTAGTAGTGGCAGTGGCGCCCTTCCCATCAGGAATAGCCGGCCTTGTTCCTAAACCAGCGGCAATGCTTCTGTTTTCTATGGAACTTCTCAATAATGCAGCAGCAGCGTCACAGCTCCTTGTGGCCGCTGCAGGGGATGAGCCACTCTTTTTATGCCTCCCTCCCAACCCTAAGACTCACGAGAATTCCTTGTTGGGTTTGGGCTTCTACTTACGAAAAAGGGCCAGAACACAACACTGGCATGCAAACCAACACGATGGACAGCAGAAAGCATGCCTCCATACTGTGACACTTCAATGCATGGATGCAGCTCAGTTGTTCGACTATGGTGCACCAAGATACCAGCCCAACATGTCATTGACCTGGGGCCTCCTTGGGCTTCAACCGTGGCCACCACCGCAGCTCGAGGACGAGCTGCTCAAAAAGGGCGGTGTAATGTCAGAGGCGTGGGTATATTCTGTTAAGTTAGGAAATATATCAGTTTAATTAGGGAGACAGAGATATAGTTTGTTAGGGAAGTTAGGATTCTATTCTTGAGCATTGAGTCGAGTCTTCCCTATAAAAGGGACACCCTGTACACCATATGGATTATCCGATGAATAAGAATAACTAGTAAAGATCTAATCCCCGTCCCCATCATTCTCTCCCTCTCATCCCCGGCACCATGGCCGGCAAACCTTCGCTCCTCGGAGCTGTACCCCCAATCGTGTCACGTTCATTGGTCCTAGGGCCGATGCCAATCCTGGCACGTGACAAATAATATCTGCAACTAAAGCTCATTTGTGATTTATCAATCTCACTGTTTCATACCTTGCACGATATGGATTGTGTAACCAGTCTTCCATTTTCTTATGTAGGAACTTTATCTTCTTTTGAGGATGGTCAAAGATTTGAGTCTGTCTTCAAAATGACAAGAAAAACTTTTAGCTACATCTGCAGCTTGGTGAAGGGTCCATTAATGAATGATATGGAAGTCCACACCTTTGTTGACGGGAGGGTGTTGTCTTTACAAGATGAAGTAGCTGTTGCTCTCAGAAGGTTGAATTCTAGAGGGCCAGCGTGGGCCTTAGGATATACTCTTGGTGTGAACGAGTCAACCGTCTTCTTGGTAACTAGGAGGTTCATTCATGCTTTGTTTGAGGGAACAGGTGACCAGTGGAGTTGCCGAGACTCCAGTAAAATTGATAATATAAAATCCATGTTTTACAAGATCCACAATATGCATAACTGCTGCGGTGTTATATGTACAGCTAACATCCCATCTGGACCAAAGTGTGACCATGAGAAGAAGGACACCATTCTAATGCAAGTCGTCGTTGATGCAAAGATGAGGCTCATGGACATTTCGTTGGAACGGGCAGGTACCACGAACCAGTTAAGCCTTTTGCATGACTCTGATCTCTTCAAGGAGTGCAACAAGGGTACTTGGCTGAATGGGAGCAAGCTGAAAGTAGCCTTGGATGGATCAGAAGTCGGGGAATACATAATTGGTGATGCAGGATACCCCCTTCTCCCATGGCTACTCACGCCTTACCAGGAACAAAACCTCTCAGACTCCAAGGCGGAGTTCAATAGGAGACACTCCGCAGCCTCAACTTGTGCGCTGAAGGCGCTGGCAAGACTCAAGACATGGAAATACTTGCAGGAAGAGAGGCCGATCAATCAGGATACTCTAGCATACACAATCTATGCCTGCTGCATGTTGCATAACATAGTCATAGATATGGAGGATGACGCAGCAATGCGGAGCGGCGAGGAGCCAAATTACTGTCGGGAAGTGCGCCAGTTGGAAAATGAGGATGCTGTCCGGGCGAGGGATATGCTGTCGCAATACCTCTTGACCAGCAGGTCATCAGAATCAGGAGGTGAATTGACACAACTGCTTGTACATCTTAAATTGTTCATCTGATTTCTCACTAATTTAATACTGTTGTAGTTAGGCTCTTTCCTTGCTAGTTATGGATCGTGTAACCACTTTTATGCTTTCCACTCATACAGGAACCTTGTCTTGTTTTGAGGACGCGCAAAGATTTGAGTATGTTTTCAAAATGACAAGAAAAACCTTTAACTACATCTGCAACTTGGTGTTTGGGCTGTCAATGGAAGATATTAACAGCTACACCTTTATTGACGGGAGGGTGCTGTGTTTAGAAGATCGAGTAGCCATTGCTCTGAGAAGGTTGTACTCCAGTGAGCCATCACAGACCTTTGGATCCTCTGTTGGTGTGGATGAGTCAACCATCAAGTTGGTAACTGATAGGTTCATTGCTGCCGTGTGTGAGGAAGCAAGGCACCACATGTACTGGCCAGACTCCAGTAAAATGGATAAGATCAAATCCATGTTTGGCAGGATCTACAACATGCATAATTGTTGCGGTGTTATATGTACAACTCACATCCCATTTGGACCAAACCGGGAACACGAGAAGAATGACAACATTCTAATGCGGGTCGTAGTTGATCCAGAGATGAGGTTCATGGACATTTGGTTGGAATGGAAAGGTAGCATGAACTGGTCTAGCAGTTTGCAGGATGCTGATCTCTTCAAGGAGTGTGAGAAGGGTGTTTGCCTGAACGGCAGCAAGATGAAGGTGGCATTAGATGGAGCAGAAGTCGGGGAGTACATAATTGGTGATGCAGGTTATCCTCTTCTCCCGTGGCTACTCACACCTTACCAGGGTGAAGAGCTCCCAGACTCCAAAGAGGAGTTCAATAGGAGACACTGTGCAGCCACAACTCATGCGAGCAAGGCGCTGGCAAGTTTCCAAGATACGTGGAAATTCCTGCAGGGGCAGACGTCGTGTCCAGTCAATGAGGAGAGTCTAGCAAATGCAATCTATGCCTGCTGCATGTTGCATAACATAGTCATAGATATGGAGGATGATGATGCAGCAATACTTAGTGTTGAGGAGCTAAATTACTGTGAGGAAGTGCGGCAGTTAATAGATGAGGATGCTGGCAGGGCGAGGGATATGTTATCACAATACTTCCGGACCAGCATGCCATCAGCGTCAGGAGGTGAGTTAACACAACGGATCCCACTACATCTTAGTTTGTTCGTTTGGTTTCTCTGTCCACTAATTGCTTATATTTACCATCTGTCAACATCTATTTAATCGGCCCAGCGGATGCAGAGGAGGACCCCGAAGTAGTTTCATCGAGCGCAGGGGACAAAGGCAGGGAACAACAGACAGGAACATCAGAGGAAGAGGGACAATGCTAGGTAGGCCCTCCTTTCCAACAATATCACAGTTCTCTTCTTTGTTCGTCGATCTTTTTGATAAATGGTTCATTTAATAGCAGGCATGATTTGGCCAGTTAAGTTAGCAGCTACACTATGCATGTAGATGAAAATCCTTGAACCCTGGTGCACGTGGTGATATATGTAATTAACACCTTGGTTTGATCAGGTGAAAGGGAGGCCTTCATCCTGCTGGTTGGAGCTTTTGAATGCATGAATCCAGACGCAATGGAGCCAGAGATTGATATGCTGCTGCTGCTGCAACATAAGTTCAAGTTCAGTTTTTTATTTAAATAAAATAATGGTCATCTATTTGGCAAAGACAACTGGTGTGTACTTCACTTGGTGAAAAAAGTCGGTGTTAAACTGATTTTCATCCATCAGATGATATAAACTGAAGAATTTGCAAGTGTTATGTCGTCCTGTATGTTTTATGCGTCAGTTGTTTGGGCCAGTAGTAATCGTATTCAGTCATGGAAGCTGTTGCTGTTAAGTGTATTCCACAGAACTCGTCGAAGAGCGTGAGCTCTCATGATTTGGAGAAGAAGAGAGACAACTCTCTAAATTAATCATGACAGAATACGGTTCAACTGATTTAATACCCGGAGATTCAGTGCACCGTGGCAACGCACTTGACCAGCGGTTTGTCCGCTTGTTTTTTTTTTTTTGTGGGGTCGCTCGTTCGTCGGAGGATCCGCAGTAGGCCTGGTTGGGCCGGGCCACATCGCCTAAAGCGGCCGTGGATAGACTTGCCCATGTGGGCTCGACGACGGCCGGAAGTCGAGGGCGGCGCCGTCGGAGGTCGAACGGACGGTTGTGCGCGGGCGGCGCCATGACATGAGAGTTCGCGAGCAGCGGCGGCGCTGTGGAGCGGATGGAGGTGGTGGCGCTGTCGGACCAACAGGGCAGGGCAGCGTGGCCTGTCTTCTCCATCGCGGGCCCGCCGGCCGCCAACATGCTCACCACAGCTCCGGCCGCAGCGGCATCGCTGGCTTCAGCCACTGGCGGAGCTCCGGCATTGGGAATACTGTGGGAAGTCCTCGCAACGCTGCTGCCGTGAGCCACCATCGAGTCATCGACTGTCCCCGTAGCCGTGCTGCTGCGCCGCCGGGTAACACCAACTATCCACATTCCGTTCGTTCCATTCACCCTATGATCCCTTATTTTTTGCTACTTCGGAATCTCTCCATTTCTTCTGTTACATCCGTAGGTATTTGCTGTGCTTATTCTCCCGTATGTATAAGTACCCCCCAAATTCAGTGTTGGTGAATGCAAACACTTACCCGCGAAAAATCATTGTCACGCATAACTCATTTCGATCCCCATCCAGAGATATTACCTGAGCCCAGCGTGCACTTTGCAGCAGCTACAGAGGCATATGTCAAGAAAGAAAACAAGTAAGCTTGGATTGGGGTCAGGCCTAAGGGGGCAAAATCAGGAATAGTAAATCTCATAAAGTTGTTAATGAAGTACACACATTTGGGATTTGTGTGTGTAAGTTTGAGGATTTCTACAGATATATATAAATATATATTTCTACAAATTACGTAGCCGTTAACAGCTCTCACATTTTTAGGAAACGAAAACAAAAGGCTTCAGGACGACTTCATAAGATGAGCCTTTCGGTTGCTGATGGGGTTAAGAACAATTCATAGTACAAATCAAATAACATACTATCTAGGTACAGCTAAGAGTAGTAATAATAAATACACTTCACCATTTATTCTGTTGAAGGCTTCAGTATCCCTATCTCGACGAATGAGTAGTATGCCTCGACCAACTTTCTGGATGGTGACAGCTGGCTACTTAATATTAGAGATAACATCAGCTGTAGAGTTGACCAGCTAGCTGCCAGCCAATAACAGATCGGTCTGATGAATGATTCGTGCCTGCGTTGTGCATGCCCTGATGATTTTGTACTTGATTAAAGCTAGTTCAGCCCTTCTTCCGTTGTCATTTCGCTGTCGATCGCATCCAACCCATATGACTTTTCTGATCGATCTGGCGCTACTAATTTGCCAGATGGGATTAGATGTAGCGTCATTTGTGGAAATAACATGTGGATGGATCAGTTGACATTGGGTGGCCGGGTTAGTATATAGTCATGAAGACTAAGCAAGACTACCCAGCTCTGATCGGCTTAGTCTTCATAGCTATATACTAACCCGGCCGAGAAACCGCTCTAAATTAGTCTTGGAAAGGGTAGTTTGGAAGTCTAAACGAATTTCTGAGTCGGGCTTCTGTGAGAAGCTGGGAGAGGGGAGCTTCTCGGAGAAGCCCTTCTAGAAGCCGAAAAGAAGTGTGCCATATATGGGTGGTACCAGAGACGTGCTGTGCATACAAGTTGCATTTAATTAATATTGTAAAATGATACAGTTAAAGAATTAGTTTGGCTTATATATACGTACAGTGCCTTGTCCTTGTTAGCCCTTCACCAGTACGAGTTGCTCCAGGAGCAGGACCAACATCCATCTATCTTGAAGGTAAATTTGGTTGCATCCCTCAGCTGCCTTATCTTGCATCTACGTTTTTTTTGTTGTTTCTCATGCATGCCATCACATTCGAGTGCTACCCAATATTTTTGATGGTTATATTTAGCTATAACGAGCGGTGAGATGATATGTTCTCTATCTTTGTCACAGAATACCGCAACCAAAATGGCGATGGTCATGGATGCCTTTGCATCCTACGTGCAAAACATGCTGACGGAGATGGCGAGAGAAGAGGTGCACATGCTGCTTGGAGTTGAAGATGAGATTGACAAAATGGATGTCAAGCTTGGGGACCTCAAGAACTTCCTCGCTGACGCTGATAAGAGAAACATCACCGAAAAGAGCGTGCAAGATTGGGTGGGGCAACTCAAGCGCGCCATGTACGAGGCTGCCGACATCCTCGACGTCTGCCAACTCAAGGCCATGGAGCGCTGTGTATCCACTGCAGATGTGGGGTGCTTCAACCCCTTGCTTTTTTGCTTGCGGAGTCCCCGCCATGCCCATGAAATTGTTAGCCGCATTAAGGCCCTAAACCAGAGACTTGACATCATTAAGGAGCGCAGTACTCCTTTCAGGTTCATCAATCTTGGTTCCTATGATCTGGAACATAGCAGCAAGGTGCAGACCTCTCGCTTTGGAAATTCCAGTCGTGAGATATCACAGGAGTTTGACCGTTCGGGTTTAGTCTGGGAGAAGATCAAAGAAGACACAAAAATGCTGGTTGACATCATGTTGAGAGAAAAAGAGGGCAATACCAACATCCTGGTGGTTGCCATTGTTGGCGTTGGTGGAATTGGTAAGACTACTCTTGCTCAGGAGGTCTTCAATGACGAAACCATAAATGCCAAGTTTGACAAGATGATATGGTTAACCATCAACAAGGACTTCGACAAGGTCGAGATGCTCAGGACAATCATCACACTCTCTGGGGGATCACATCATGGTGGAAAGGTGTTGACTTGGCTTCAGGAGATCCTTACTTGTACCTTGACCGGGAAGAAGCTATTTCTGGTGATGGATGATGTATGGAGCCATGAAGCATGGGGTGGTGTACTTGAAAGGCCCTTGGCCAATGGTGTTGCTCGAGGTAGCCGGATCCTTGTCACTACTAGAGATGAAAGAGTTGCCCAGGGGTTCAAAGCTGTTCTTCCTTACCACCACGTCAAAAAATTAGAGGAGAAGGATGCCTGGTCATTGCTCAAGAAACAGGTACTTCACAAAACTCCATGCATCTTCAATAACTGCTAGCTCTTAGCTTAATTTAGAGTAAATGTATTATCATTGGCACATTCTTTATGCATATTTCTTTGGCATTGCAAGATGGATCCATACAACACATGGACCCCTACACTTATGTCACAACAAATGCACACACCCATATGTATTTTGAGTAAATAAGGTACAACATTATGAACCTAAAGATCAAATTTGGGTTGATCAAGTCGAAAACCGAGTTCCCACACTAGTAAATTGTGTCGATTTCCATGCTAGAGTGAATATAGTTGTATACTGGAGTCACTAGTTCATAGTCCTGGGCAAGTCTTTAGAATCAATTTATCCTTATGGACGTTGTAAAAATGGAAGAAACTAGCAAGGTAGCATTGTTCTTCCATCATACTTACCAATCCAGTCTCAATCTGGAAAAAACCCAGTTTTGTTCGGCTAGAGCCTCGCGATGTCAATAAATCCACGTTAAGTTGTATGGCTAGGCCGTCAAGAAGGGACAACCGGGCCGCACATGGAAATTGCAACATTTCATATATGAGAATTGGTGAATTTACGGTAAAATAACCTTCATAACAAAATTTAAATCCATATGATTGAATGCTTGTTAATATTTTTGATAAATTGTGTTTTAGCTTAATTGTTTACGCATGTCAAATAAGATGGTCACGTATTTCACGATTTATGGAAAGGTTGATGCATGTCAAAAAAAAAATGTGTTCAGTGTTCTACATTAATTCTTCATGTCACATCTAAAAATTGTGTTGATTGTTAGTAATGTTACTTACGGAAAAGGTCATAAAAATATCTTTAAACTTCCATGAGGAATTATTCATGTATGTCGGCTAAATTGTGGATGTAACTTAAGTATTTCTTCGATCAATTAAAAAGTTGTATACATATTTTAAATCAATATGTTCCTCCATCTATGAAATCTACTCACGTAGTTTAGAACATACTCGCTTGTTGAAAATTACGTGTTTCATGAACACAGATGATGAGTTAGTTTTGTTGATTGTTTATTGTCTTTCTCTAAGAAGAACAACAAATCTATACGACTATTATAAAACTTATAGCCTGAATATTTGTAAATAAATCATAGATTATCTATTGGAAACACAAAAAGGGAGAACCAGAGAACGAAATGCAAAAATCAATAAATGGAGAAATATGAAATAGAGAAAATATAGAAAATTAAAAGAATTGATGTGGGAAACGAACATAAAAAATATGCAATTAAAAATTTGAAGTGAGAATACAAGAGAATTGAAAAAAAATGAAGAAGAAGAAAAAACATAGGAATAGAAAAATGAAAATAAAACAACGAATAACATGAAAAGAAAAAGGAAATAAACAACTAGGTTGAATAATACGGAGGCATGCCAGGCTAGCAACATTCAACAGGCGTAGCCGTTTTCGCTAAAGCGAGTAAACATATAAGGTAATTGTCCTCTTGATCTTATAGTCATTTATTCGATTACATGTTAACAACTAATGTCAAATCGTGCTTGGTTGCAAGAAGCATTTGTCAAATTAGGGACGAGAGCTTTACCTCAATGTTGCCTCCTAGAAGGGAAGGGAACGATATGGACAAAGGTGTCTCTTGGTTCCAACCACGAACGGAGACGGTGAGGGTTTTCGTCCAAGTCTAGCTCGTGAACCACCACTCTACTCCTCCACCAGCATCCTCCACACGCCGACCCTAAGGCTGCGCCCCAGACTAGTCGCTGGTGCCACCCATGTAGCCATACTTGCACCAAGGAGGGCCGCTGCTTCGCCTTCCACGACAGCCCCCATCGCTGCTGCCCAATGTAACACCCGATGTAATCCCTAGGCTGCATATGAAGGATGGGCTTGGCATACATGGGCCGTTGCCCAGTTGGACTGGGCCTCTAGCAGGGATCGATGGCTACAAGAGGAGCAGAACATCCAAGGAAAGGACATCGAACTGAACAGAACCGAACTGGTCTTCTCCTGTCTTCTTCTTCCTCTGGTCTACATCTTCTTCAGGTCTGGTTGCTACCACAAGCATCCCAAGGTTTGGTGCTACCACAAGCATCATGTATCGATCTCACGCCCGCCGGCGGCGACGGGACATAACACCCAAGCAATCAAAGTTGACACCCAACAGAGAAATGAGCTGCCGCTCCGAATTCCATGCCAACCCTGAGGCCTTGCTCCTTGCCAATGAAGAAACCCAAATCGCTCGACCTCACCACTACAGCCGTGAACACTACTCACAAATCCGGCCGGAACCGGGAAGCACACCCCCAGCCACACAACAGAGCAGACCAACTTTGTTGCACCGAGATGCGCGGCCCCCAAAAACCTAACCCGAGGACGTCCTCGGTAGCGAAAGAATCCTCATCGATGAGGGTTTGTTTCTCGCTTGCGGCCACTTCTTTCGCTGCCGCGCTGCATCCTCATCGAGTCGCACCTCGTGGTACCGCACACCTTCGCCCGCAGTGAGAAATAACCACCTCCGATACCACAACAACGTACCCGACGTCATCCTCAGGGACGTCCGCAGCCGAGAACCACTGCACGTCGGCCGGAGAATCTCCAACCAACAAACCCTCACACGCGCAGCACCACAACAATGTACCTGACGTCATCCTCGCAGACGGCTGCAGCCAAGAACCACTGCACGTCGGCCGGAGAATCTGCGAACGACAAACCCTCACACGCCCAGCTCCACCGCTCCTCGGTGGCCATCCCAAACGCTCGCCTCACCCCGAACCGAGTCATCCAGCGCCGAGATCTCGCCCAAGATAATCCCCCGTGTCAGCGCTCCACGATAGAGAGTAGACGAGCACACCACCGTCAATGCCGCTCCAGCTTTTCCCTACGACACCCTCTTCGGCGACGAGGGGAGAGGAGGAGATGGGTGACGCCTGGCAGCGGCGATGGCTACGGTCCTCCCGGTCGCTCGCGTTAGCCACTCGGGAGGTCTGCCTTGCATTTGTTTTTATTTCCCTACTTGCAGGATTGACGTCCATGGCCTAACGCAAACACAATGCGTTGCCAAGCAAACAAACTAGATGTTTGCAGCTAACAAGCAAAGAAAGAAACTTGTGTTAGTATAGAAACAACAAATGAGAACGAGTGGCTAGTGGAGACGGTTGTACCTCCACCCCACGAGGCGTCAAATCAATGTTGGCCCACCAGGGATTAGATCTCAAGTTAGATATCCTTTGTGCGCCGCCACATGCGGAAAATCCTTTTGAGTCGCATATGATGACTTTGTCAATCTTAAAATATCCACATCTTTGGTCTTAATTAAACGTTATGCAGATAATTTGCGGGTGTTTCTCGGAGGAAAAAAAAAGGGAAAAGGACGAACAACTAAACATCAAGGAGAAAAAGCCATGTAGTTTAAAAATAAATACATTGTAATTACGTTGATATATTGCAAACAAGGACTTATTAGTATATGAAAAGGATGAGGAAAATGGACAAATTAGAAGTTCTTGTGGAACAAAAGAATATATTATAATGGAACATAACTTTTGCACGATATTTTTGAGTTGTACGACAGAATAAAAAACTAGTCCTTAAGAAATAGCCTCCACTATGAACACATATATGTTCATTAACCAAACTGTTGCTCATTGTAGACATTTTTCAAAATAATAGGGAATAAAATGTATAGGGAGTTAGAATTTGTTATTGATGTAACAAAAGAATCATGTTAACTTACCATATCGTAAGGCAACAGGAACACTTGGAATAAGAAATGAATGAGAAGGTATGGTGTAATACAAAGATATTTAACAAGCATTATTTCCAATGTACGAAGAAACAATTTTATCATGTATTTAAAATTCCTATATTGCAGAATGAAAAATTGCTCACTACATAACATGTATTTGTATATGTTACAACATAAGTAGTCGACCACAATAAAAATTCCTATAGGATGGGTCAGAACGCGCCTTCCACGGAATAAATTTTGATGTTAGTTAAAATGAAGAAAACTGTGAATTAAAAAGCTGGTCAGCTACTCAAATCTGAAACAAAAATGTGTCCACAGAACTAGATATTTCTTACAAGGTACAACAAAACAACTTTTGATGTCAAGTCAACTTCTAGAACAACAATTATCTAGCCTAGAACAAAATATTTCATGTGCCAGGTATCCTGGTTTATACTAGTAATATAGAAGCCTGAGTTGTGTTGAACCTGAATGATCTGATCTATGTAGCCGTCAAACCATCTAAGTTAAATGGCTCAATTCGGTCTAATGATGTTGCACATCACATCATGAATAATTTGAAAATACCCTTAATAGTTATCATATATTTTGAAAGCCTCCAATTAGTTATCAGTTCATCTGATTATATTATTCATTGCACCTATATTATTACTAGTAGTACCTAAATATCCTTATGGACAACAACCTCCTGGTTACCAATTGATTCACTTAACAATTCAGTTTGGATTGTCCATTGATTATTCCATTAGTTTCTTTTAGCGAGCCTATGATAAAGTAAAACTGAATTGACACTAGCTGCTATCTGCTAACAAGATTTATTTCCATGTTATGACATACCACTTCTTACCGATTGATTAATTGCTTTAAACTTTCTATAGATTCTCTCAAGTGAAACAGATGGACGTGAGATTGATATGCTCAAGGATATTGGCTTGCAAATTGTAACAAAATGTGATGGTTTGCCTCTTTCTATCAAAGTAATGGGAGGACTCTTGTGTCAGAAGGATAATCAAAAGCATGACTGGGAGATGGTCTTGGATCATTCAATATGGTCAACATCTGAAATGCCTGAAGAGATAAACCATGCGGTATATTTAAGCTACGAAGATCTGCCTTCTTGCGTCAAACAATGCTTTCTATGCTACTCCCTTCTCCCTAAAACCACGTTGTTTTATAGAGAAGATATAATTGGCATGTGGATTAGTGAAGGATTTCTTAATGGAACATCAGGTAACTTGGGAGAATTAGGACGCAAGTACTATAAGGAGTTGATAGTGAGGAACCTTATAGAGCCAGATCTAGTGTACACTGATCAAAGGCTTTGCAATATGCATGATGTTATTCGCTCATTCGCTCAATTTGTGGCAAGAGATGAGGCACTAGCAGTCAATGGAGAAACCAGTATTGTTAATAAACTCAGTGCACATAAATTTCTCCGGTTATCTCTAGAAAACGAAGAATCGGAATCATATAGGTTTTACAGGAAGTATTTTTTATCTCTAGAAAGCGAAGAATCAGAATCAGATGGGTTAGACTGGAGTTCTTTACAAGCACAAACGGAACTGAGAACTCTAATATCAGTTGGCCAAATAAATATCAAACCTGGTGATTCGTTGGTTCATTTTCCATGCCTACGAACTTTACATATAGATTCTCCACATGTTATTGCATTAGTTGAAACTTTGCATAAGCTCAAACACCTGAGATACTTGTCCTTACATAACTCAGATATATCTAGTCTGCCAGATAGCATTGGAAAGGTGAAATTCTTGCAGCATATTAGCCTTAGAGGATGCCAAAAAATTGTGAAACTTCCAGATAGCATTGTAAACTTATTGCAGCTAAGGTATCTTGACTTCTGTGAAACAAGTATAATGGGCATTCCCAGGGGGTTCTGTGCTCTAGCAAATCTGGAGATAGTACGTGGGTTTCCTGCCTATGTTGAGGGTGCTTGGTGTAGTTTGAAAGAGTTGGGTCCTCTCTATCGCCTCAAGTATCTTGGATTACGTGGATTGGAGAATGTATCTGTTTCGTCGTACGCAAAAAAGGCAAAGCTCGGTAAGAAGGTGCATCTTCTTGACCTATTCTTATCATGTGATAGTAAATTGGGGGGTGAGGAAGAGCAACAAAAAATCGAGAAGGTGTTTGATAACCTATGCCCTCCTCCCAATTTAGATCTTCTTGTCATAAATGGATATTTTGGCCGACGGCTCCCAAGTTGGATGATGTCATCGTCATTCATGCCTCTCAGGAGCTTGAGGAATTTGTTGATGGAAGACCTGGCTTGCTGCACACAACTTCCTGATGGCTTGTGTCAGCTCCCGTCTTTGGAGTTCATTCAGATCTTGTGTGCTCCAGCCATCAAGCGTATTGGACCCAAATTCCTACACTCCTACCATCACCATAGTCCTTCCTCAGTAGTGACTACGTTTTCGAGATTGCGCAATATGACCTTAATAGGACTGGTACAGTGGGAGGAGTGGGAGTGGGAGGAGCAAGTGCAGGCCTTTCCCGTCTTGGAGACGCTTATGCTAAAGAACTGCAAATTGAGGCGTCTTCCTCCTGGCCTTGCATCCCAAGTAAGGACATTGAAAGAATTATGTGCACAAAATGTTCAAGGTCTCGTCTCTCTAGAGAAGTTTAGTTTTCTGGTTGAGCTGCTTGTTATTTTAGACCTTAACCTGGAAAGGATCACTAATCTCCCAAGGCTACAAAAGCTTACCATATCCACCTGTCCAAAGCTGAAGGTGGTGGAGGGTGTTCCTGCACTGCAGAGGCTCATTTTCAAGGATGATGACATGGAGGCACTCCCAGAGTACATGAGTGGTCTAAACCCAAGGCATTTGGAGGTATACTGCAGCCTAGCGCTGCTCACTTCAATAGCCGCAGGGCAATCTGGCCCTGAGTGGCACAAGTTCAGGCATGTTGAGCATGTCAAGGCATATGCACAGGAAGGAGATAATCCAAAAAAATGGTATGTATTGTACACAGCTAATCCTTACAAGTTGGAGACAAATGCCAGCCGCTCTTTCATGTCCAGAGGTAAATAAACACTGCTTGTTCATCTTAATATTTCAGTTATCTGTTTATTTCATTTGTTCTCTCTGTTTTCTTACTTTCATTCGAAGTTCTCATTTTGAATATGTTCACTATATTCTCTTGCCCTTTAATGCAGCCTTGATATTTGATTGTTAAGATAAATCTCTGCATGTCCAAAAAATTGAATTGATATTATATATAGCTGATTTGTGGGATTTGATGCCAACATCTCCCCATGTTGACTCCTGTCCACATATGCTACTAAACTGATACAGTAGTACAGGTTAACCTCCAGAAAATAAGAAAATATGATTGGATTTTCTCTATGGAAAATAGACAACTAGTTTTTATCATTTTGTAATGAATATTTGTTGCCCCCACAAAAAAGGCTAATATATGACCAATGCTACTTTCTGATGTGGCTGCACTTGCTCGTGCTGCTAAAAGAAGTTTTTCTGCTGTAGTAGTTTTCTCACTAGTACATTTAGTAATTATAAAGCTTATACGTGATTTCTGGATCTCACTATTGTAATACTGTCAGAGTTAAGCTCTTGCCTCGCTAGTTATGGATTGTGTAACTGCTTTTACTTTTTCTACTCATACAGGAACCTTATCTTCTTTCGAGGACACACAAAGATTTGAGTCGGACTTCAAAGTGACAAGAGAAACTTTTGGTTACATCTGCAGCTTGGTAAAGAAGCCGGCACTGAAAGATACTGACAGCTACACCTTTGTTGACGGGAGGGTGCTGTCCTTACAAGATCAAGTAGCCGTTGCACTCAGAAGGTTGAACTCACGTGAGCCAACGGAGGCTCTAGGATCCTCAGTTGGTGTGAACGAGTCAACCATCTTGTTGGTAACGGAAAGGTTCATTGATGCTGTGTTGGAGCCAGCAATGCACCACGTCCAGTGGCCAGACTCCAGCAAAATGATTGAGATCAAATCCGCGTTTGGCAAGATCCACAATATGCATAGTTGTTGTGGTGTTATATGTACAACTCACATCCCATATGGACCAAACTGTGACCTTGAGAAGAACGAAAGGATTCTGATGCAATTCGTGATTGATACAAAGATGAGATTCATGGAACCTGCGTTCAGTTTGTTAGATGGCATGACCCAGTTAAGCCTTTTGCAGGACTCTACGCTCTTCAAGGACTGCGAGAAGGGTGTTTGCCTGAATGGCAGCAAGCTGAAGGTAGCATTAGATGGATCAGAAGTTGGAGAATACGTAATTGGTGATGGAGGATACCCTCTTCTTCCATGGCTACTCACACCTTACCAGGAGGAAGCTCTCTCAGAGTCAAAGGCGGAGTTCAATATGAGACACTCCACAACAACAACTTGTGCAACGAAGGCGCTGGCAAGGTTGAAAGACACTTGGGAGTACCTGCAGGGAGAGACATGGTACCCGAAGAGTCCACATAAGACACTGTATGTTTGTTGCATGTTGCATAACATAGTCATAGATATGGAGGATGCTGTCGCATTGCCGAGTGTTATGCGGGGGGGTGCAGCAATGCGTAGCGTTGAGGAGCTGAATTACTGTGAGGAAGTGCGCCACTTAGCAGCTGAGGATGCTGAGAGGGCGAGGGATATGCTGTCACAGTATTTCTTGACCAGCAGGTCATCAGAACCAGGAGGTGAATTAACACAACTGCTCCTACATCTTAATATGTTCATTTTGATTCATCACTATTTTAATACTGTCGGGGTTAAGCTCTTTCCATGCTACTTATGGATTGTGTAACCACTTCTATGCTTTCTACTCATACAGGAGCCTTGTCTCGTTTTGAGGACGCACAAACATTTCAGTCTGTTCTCAAAATGACAAGAAAAACATTCAACTACATCTGCAGCTTGGTGTTTGGGCTGTCAATGGAAGATATTAACAGCTACACATTTATTGACGGGAGGGTGTTGTGTTTAGAAGATCGAGTAGCCGTTGCTCTGAGAAGATTGTACTCCAGTGAGCCATCAGAGACCTTAGGATCCTCTGTTGGTGTGGATGAGTCAACCATCAAGTTGGTAACTGATAGGTTCATTGCTGCTGTGTGTGAGGGAGCAATGCACCACATATGCTGGCCAGACTCCAGTAAAATGGATAAGATCAAATCCATGTTTGGCAGGATGCACAATATGCATAATTGTTGCGGTGTTATATGTTCAACTCACATCCCATTTGGACCACACTGGGAACACAAGAAGAATGACAACATTCTAATGCGAGCCGTCCTTGATCCAGAGATGAGGTTCATGGACATTTGGTTGGAATGGAAAGGTAGCATGAACTGGTCAAGCATTTTGCAGGATGCTGTCCTCTTCAAGGAGTGTGAGAAGGGTGTTTGCCTGAATGGCAGCAAGCTGAAGGTAGCATTAGATGGATGAGAAGTCGGAGAGTACATAATTGGTGATGCAGGTTACCCTCTTCTCCCGTGGCTACTCACACCTTACCAAGATGAAGAGCTCTCAGACCCGAAAGCGGAGTTCAATAGGAGACACTCTGCAGCCACAACTCGCGCAACCAAGGCGCTGGTAAGGTTCCAAGATACATGGAAATTCCTGCAGGGGCAAACGTCGTGTCCATTGAATGAGGAGAATCTAGCCCATGCAATGTATGCCTGCTGCATGTTGCATAACATAGTCATAGATATGGAGGGTGATGCAGCAATGCATAGCGTTGAGGAGCTGAATTACTGTGATGAAGTGCGCCAGTTAGCATGTGAGGATGCTGAGAGGGCAAGGGATATGTTGTCACAATACATGTGGACCGGCATGCTATCCGCGTCGATCGGGAGGTGAGTTAACACAACTGATCCTACATCTTAGTTTGTTCGTTTGGTGCTGTCTCCGCTAATTGCTTTATATTTACCATCTGCCATCTGTTTTGCTGGATGCAGAGGACTTAGTAGTTTCAGCAGGTTCATGGGACAAAGGCAAGGAACAAGAAGTGCAGACAAGAAGAGAAGATGAATAGAGGCAATGCTAGGTACATCTTCCAGCTTCATTCTAGGTACTAGTGCTAGCAATTGTGCTGCAAGTCTTAGCTGTTCCCTCCATTAATTCAACAATTAATATCACAGCTGTCTTCTTTGTTCATCTCTTTAATGAATAGTTCATTAAATAAATTTGGTCTGTTAAGTTAGCAGAAGCTACACTACGCATGGAGATGAAAATTCTTGATATGTGGTCCAGGTTGTGATATAATTAAAACTTTGGTTTTATCAGGTGAAAGGGAGGCCTTCGTCCTGCTGGTTGGAGCCTGGAATGCATGAATCCAGATGCAAATATGATGATGCATGCCACATAAGTTCAAGTTCATTTTTATAATTAAAATAAATAAAATAATGGTACGTCATCTATTTGGCAAAGACAATTGTTGTGTAATCAGTACTTGACGTGCTGAGAACTTAACAGGTTATTATGTGAACTGAAGAAATTTGCAAGTGTTATGTCGGCATGAGTTGAGTCCTGTATGTTTTATGCCAGTTGTTTGGGCCAGCAGAGTAGTAATCTTACTCAGCTTTTTGTTTGGACCGGCCGGCTCGTTTGATAAGTTTGTAGCTGAAGGAGGAGAGTTGTTGGGCGACCACTGCAAGTCTGCAGCAGAAGCCAGTGCTTCGATTCGTGTTGTGTTCGGAGCCCGACTCTGACACGATGGCCGAGCGTCGTCTTACGTGTTAATCTCTCTAGCAGAAGGCACCGATCGATTACCGGAAGAAGATCTTCGTGTTGGAAAGAGCGACGCTTATGGCCGCGGTGGGTCAGCTGCTGCTGCCGACGATCAGGCGGCGACTGGCCACCTTCGCCGGTGGCCATCGGGCGGCGGACAGGTGCGTCCTCCGATCGTACACGACGGACGCCGCCGCGCGTCAAGAACGCACAGAGTATGCATGTCTTCTTCCTAGCTTGTCATCAGCCAACACCATGGAAGGCCCTCCCGATTATCTCTAACTGAGGCTCCTTCGTGGTGCTATGTTTTCGGTGCATATGCAGGCGCTTGATGCGGGAAGCTCCACGGGCCGAAGTACTGGCGCTGCCTCTGGCGCTCTTGTCGCTCAACGGGGCAAGCTTGGCGCTCGCCTACTACGGCCCCCAGGCCCCACGTCCCACGTAAGCCGTAGCATGTTAATTACCGAAACTAGCTGAATGCCCGTGCGTTGCTACGGATTTCACCACGACCGACGCTCACCATCATGCCGCCTATGCGATCGAGAACATCGGCCAGCACCCACCCATGTCACCCATCACATGCCGCGAGATCTAATCCATCTTTCCATCCGAGGCCATCACTCAAGGGTACAAATTACTCAATGTGAGCCAGGGCGAAGAGATCCTCACAGGCGCTTTCAACTCTCACCTCAATCAAAGTTTTAAAAAACCTAAGTTCTTCTAAATAATTTGGCAAGGTTCGAACCTCCAAAGGAGGCTGTAGTTTCCTCACATTTGTTTATTTTAAGCATAGCATGAGGGTGGGGTGTTCAACTCATGACAAACCTTCTAACTTGGGATCAAACTAACCCATAAAAAGAATAACATGACACAAATTATTCGCCTATTTTTTAAACAACCAAATAGAAGTCTAGATTATTTTTATAGAAGATAACTTTATTAGCTCAAATAATGGTTACAAAGTTCACAAGTATACACAACAAAGATTAAAACATCATTGTACGTGTCACATGTTGCCGCGAAATAATAAAGTGACGAGGCAACAAATATATATAGGTAGGTTCTGTATCAAAAATGAAGTGTACAAAATATAGTTAACCAAAATGTTCTCTCACATTTCATGTAAAAAAAAAATGTTCTCTCACATTTTTTCCTTCAATCTGCCTAACATTCCCTACGCAACAAGGTGTCATGTTAATCCCTCCCTGTCTGCCTATCATCTTTGTGATCGGGTCCATGGATGGTGTGTTGTTGCTTCATTTCAGCACTATTGATCCGCCCTTATGGGCACACCATTTACTAATCTTCAGCACAAACTTCCCTGAAACAGATGAGTGTGACTTAAAGAGGGTACCAGAAAAGTCAGGTCCAGATCAAACCAAATGCATACCTGTAAACCATAAATCAGTTGTACATGGGACATATCTTCCTTGGTCATGAAAAAGAAGTTTTCATGAAAGTTGCTTGAACTTCATATTTGGAATTCACATACTCCCTGGTACTATGAAGAAACCAACAATGCTGCACCAAGTTAGAATTCACTTGCATCAACCGTTTTTGTTGCAGTCAAAGAATCCCCAATCTGTTAATTGTAATTGGTGGTGCGAACTGTCCCTCTCCAGCCTGGCCATGTTTGTCGCATGTTCACTCGATCAGCTGGACAGGCAGCGCAGTCCAGCTTGTGCAGGGAAGCTGGTGATGGGGTGTCCTCTGCATGCAAAGAGAAAAGCAGATGGATTTCTTGCTTAGTTCAAATCTAAATAAACTTGCCGTGCATCGCAACATATTGTTGTGCAGTTGGGATGGACAGACAACTTTGTGACTTACCTTTAGCTTGGGCTTCCAGGACTCAATTGCTACAGCATGTGCAGTGTCCTTGTAGCTTGCTGAAGCAAAAGAAAAAAAACAAGATTGGGAGAAGGGATTTTGTAGATAGCATAGCTTGAAGATCAATTGAACAATATACCCTTTGTGAGAGAAGAAAATGAGATGCAAAATCTGGTAATAAAAGAGTACCTTTTTTCTAAAACCATACTGAATTTTATTGATTTACAACTCAACATTTTCCCTTCTTGATCCTTCTAGGCTGGTATCTTCACCTCTTGGCGCTTGTATCACAATTCATTCAACAATGCTCATGCTCGTATCTGAATTCATTCATCAAAAACATGATACAAATATAGTAAGCTAACCGAAAGATCTGAAATGACCAATTACATAAGTAAACCACACAAAAATCTGATTGCATCTCGGCGTGAAATTGGCCAGTTGATCCGCAGGACTTGAGTACATTCCATGCACTCTTTAGATAATTATCCACGCTGCTACCGCAGACATCCAGTAGCATAATCTGACGTACAAATAAAAGTACTACATTAACACCGAAATTGATAAGCTTGTACATGTGAGATACCTAGAATATGGTACAGACATTTATGTCCATAACAACCTCACAGAAAAGATCTCCCATGATGTAACACATACTCTGATTAGTTTATATGCCCTTGTGCTGTACGCAAATCTCGTTACTTGTAATTGTAGTGTAAAATCCCTCAATCTACACCTCATGTTTGAAACTGTATAAGCACAAGCATGCTATCACAGAAATTAACAGATATTGCAGAACCAGTGAGTATAGCTCCATGTAAAGACTATGAGATAACCACAAAGAAGTTAAAGAAAATTCTACACCAGATAATGCAAGCTTACCATAAGGAAACTCCTACAACATGTATTTTACCGCTTTCTCGACATGACATTCGTTAGACTGCTCCTGATGAAGCACAGTATAACACTATGATTCCATCCCAGGAGAAAATAATGCGGTAAATCAGGAAAAAAAAAAGCACTGCTAGGAAAGATTACCAGTTTTGAATTTTTGATACTATCCATGTCATCATTTTTTAGATCTTCCCAATGCTCTTCTAGAGAAAGAACGTGGCCTCATGAATCTTCTCCAACTCCTTCATCCTTTCGGAAAGACTATCTGGCTTTCAAATAAAAATATACATGAGTGAGGTAATCCTTGGAGTGATGTTTTTATATGATAGAAATGTACCAGAATCATGAACAAACAAACTGAAGTATTGCAAATTCGCAAAAGCGCGACATTCATACCATGTGTACCATTCAAGAACATAAGACATGTTTTTGTCTTGACAATCAGAATTTGCTAACATGACACAAAAAAACATAATGGCTAACATGTTCTTGGTCAGGTTGACCAGTAGATCAAACGGCACAACATGACACAGTAGTCATAAAAAACTTACAGCACCATGGACGAATGCATCAGAGAGGCTTATCCGAAGAAAGCTGCAGCTCCACGAGCTCCTCCACCAGCAGATCGACGACCCCCCACACCAGGAGCACTCGCGACCAGAACAAATCGACATTGGTAGGAGTGCCGCTCCCGAGGATTTTTTTCGGCAAGTGCCGCTCCCGAAGTCGACCGTGGTCACCACCGTTTCCAATGGTCCTAGGGTTGACGGCGCAGTCCTTGAAGGGGAGATGGCGGTGGCGACCTAGACAAGATACAATGGGGTCCTGGAGGAGGAGGAGGCGCGGTCCTCTGGGGGATGCAGCGGGATCAAGTCTGACCCGATCTTCCACCCCATCCTACGCCGCGCTAGGCACGCTACCGGCGGCACGCCATGGCGGCAGTGAGCGAACCCTAGCTCTTGTCTGTTGTTGCGGCGGGGGCGCAGCAGGTTGGGCGGCAGCGTTGACACTTCGATCCGCGATGATAGGAGCCCTAGGAGCTGGAGGCGGCGGTCTGAGTGGCGGCGGCACGCGGTCCTTGAGGCGGCGGTGTAGGAGAGAACGATGGCGGCGGTGGCCCTCCTAGGGCATCACCACGGGAGAGACGGAGAGAAGCGAAGGAGTTCTAAGGGTGTGTTTGGTTCATTGGCTATGAAAAAGTGGTTGGGGGCACCCCTAACCACGTGGTTGGTGTTAACTATTTTTCATGTTTGGTTGTGTGTGTTGGCTAGCCATGTTTTCTGTTTGGTTGAAGTGATAAAAAGTGGTTAGGGGTGGCCATATTTGTGTTTATTTTGTGGGATTAGAAATGCTTAGAGTGATATGGTCAATTATTTTTAAGATGCTGAGGAAACCCCGTAATATATTTATAAAAGGGAAAAGTTTGTTTAAATATCTATACTATACAGTAATTTAGAGAGGGAAATTTCTTAATGTGTTGAGGTAAAATATCAGCATCTGAAATAACTTTGCTCAAATATTTAAAAGGAAAGAGTTAGTTCAAATATTTAAAAGTGAATATTTTGTTCAAATAATTACAAGGGAACGTTTCTTCAAATATTCTTAATCTATAATAGTAAAATGTTTTCAAATATTTAAAAGCGTAAAATTTGTTATTATATTTAAAGGAAAAAGTTTATTCCAATATTTTTAATATATAAAAAGGAAAATTTATTCTAATATTTAAAAGGTAAATGTTTGGTTAATATTTAAAAGGGAAATCTGTCAACTTTTCTTAATATTTATATAATAAGGGAAAGTTTTTTCACATATATAAACGGGTAAAATGTCTTAATATATTTAATAATGAAAAACTTTTTCAATATTAAAAAGGGTAAATTTTCTATTTTTGAGTACGATGAATATGTCGTAAAATGTTTCGCAGGTGATGGCAGGGACTCGCCCACGGGTGGTTGGCCTCAACCACCACTTTTATAGTGGTTGAGCTCAACCACTTTTTTGAGGGAATATGCCTAAAATTTGGCTACCCCCACACACCCGACACCACAAACCAAACATGGGCTAACCACTTAAAAAATGGCTACCCACAACCACTTGGTGGCTAGCCACCCAACCAAACACACCCTAAGTTTGGATCGTTTTCTTGCTGGGCTGGGCCAAGACGTAACAGGCTAAGCGTGGGAGGCTGGGAGCGGGGACGACGAACGAAGGGGCGAGCGAGCGTAGGAGCGAGCAGACCATCGGCAGACCGTGGTCTCGAACGTACGGACTGCAATATTATAGTATAGATAGATAGATATCTTGACAAGCTGTCAGAGCTAGGTCATCTCGTGTATACGGCTCGATAAGTCGCCATGTAATGAGAAAGATCCATGTGTACGAGAAGCCAACATCTTTTGTTCCTTCATCCTTGTAATGTGCATGTACATCATAACATCACGTTTCAGTGTCTTTCACACGCTTGAGCATTTTTTCAAGGCCGAGCACCACACGTGCTGATGAACAAAAAACCGCTCGAGAGAGCAACCCGACACCCAAACACATCAACGAAACACAACAAAAGAATAAACTGGAGCCGGCGTATCAACATCCACGCGGCCCCAACGTAGCCGATGACAAAAAAAAAAAAGACAACGCCGACCAAACAAACCGACCAAGCGACCGACATGGGAGGTGAAGAGACTCCGCATGCATCCAAGGAGGGAAGTGACATGCCATCGCGCCATCAACCGAGATCGGTGCAGGGTTTTTCACATCCGCCACATGACCCATGTTGGGGGAATACTTTCTGGGTAGGCCCACAAAGACGGAAGGGATCCTGGCCCAAGAAGCTCCCTGGCCGGGTCCTTTTAGGCCGGGTCCTTGGGTCACATTTATAGCATTTGGGGGTGCCTATATCGCGCCCGCAGGCGGCGTGATTCGCCTCGGTCGCCTGAAGCGAGTCGCTTCATGAGCCGCTTACGAGCGGCCCAATAAGAAAGCACAGTGTTTTTTCCTTTTGCGTCTATAAAACCTGTATTCCAAATCTAAACATTTTTAAATCTGAACGTTTTTCAAAATCTGAACATTTTTCAAATTTGAACAATTTTCAATTTTGAACATTTTTTAAAATATAAACGTTTTTTTATTTGAACAAGTTTTAGAATTCGAACATTTTTCAAGATCAGAACATTTTTCAAATTTGAACAATTTTCAAATCTGAACGTTTTATAAATGTACCGTACACGGATTGATATTTTTCTGTTAAAATAAATAATATTTTCTACTTGATCCCTTCAAAGATTATTGTATTTTTTCCTCAACAAGAGAATATACTTTATAAGATACGCACATACAACAGAAACAATGCATTGCATGAAGAAATAATTTAATATTGATTACTGGAATCACCATCCCATACAAGAAAAAATATCTTATGAGTACACAGCTTACATTTGCTACAAAATAGGATATTCTAACTAATCCTATATCAGTTACATCATTAACCTATATCAGTTACATCTAATGTTCTTCCTTCTAATGTACAGATCGGATATCCAAGTGTAGCAGCCGTTGTTGGTCTTTTAAGCCTGCAACAATAAAATTTCAATTTAATAAATGATGTGGCAAAAAACAGTAGGAGGGTTATAGTGAATTATACTATGTACTTGCTGGAATACTCACCTTGTGAAAATGTGAAATAAATATATATCTGAAACTGGTGGTACCTTGACCAGACCGATCTACATGTTTCTTTCCAAGATAAGCTGAATAATAAGATCATGTTCGTAGGAATTTCATGTTGTATGTGCAGTAAAATACAAAATCTATCGAAAAATGAAAGCAATCTGCGTAATGTGCACCACGATCAATGATCCTTTAAATTACCATCTGCACTGCTTGGAATTTTTTCAAACACCTCAGTAGCAAGCCAAAGCTAAGAAAGCATGCAAGATAATTTGTGTTATCCCATGAATTTGAAACAACTCATAGCAAGTACTACATGTCAAGTCATTACCACACGAACTTGCAGGTAATCAGCAGGATAGACAACTATGTTTCTCCATCCAATTAACTGCACCTGCATCAACAACATGCAAATAAATTCACTAATGAGTAGTGATAACAACAGTGGCAAACATATCATCAGATTCAATGACCAGGTACTGGATACTATATATCTGCAAGACAAATTAATTAAATTCGAATATTGCAAAGTGAGGCAGGCACCATAATATTAACCAGCAACCAGCGGTAGAAGGTACACACAATCAGTGCAACCCAAATAAGTTGTTGACACGAGATTCATGTTTAACACCTTACCTCAAACATTTGTAGAAAGTCATAGCATGCATATTAGATTTTCTAACTGTTGGGTGGCATTTATGCTGCAGGTGCTTCTCATTGTGTGTTACCTGAACAGAGAGAGCAGTAAGAAAATAAGAACAAGGGGCAACATACCTACATAATCAGGCTGGGCATGGATGCAAAAAACTAAAATGGTAACCTTTCATCAACATAATGACATGATGCAATGCAATAAAGGAACAAGATGATCCTGATTAAACTTACAAGCTGCACATAATGTCACAGTTTGGGAAGAATATGGTAGTGTAATTGCTTACATGCTCTAGTTAGCAATTTTCACAAGATAAATCCCTAATTCTACACCCATATTATTATTACGTGTTCTACCAACAACTTCAGATGAAGCCCCATAGTTGCACGGACATTACCTGGCCAAGAGAAGGGTGCACAACAATTAGAAGTTAACATTTAGCCAAACAAGCAGGAAAAGATAAACTGCAGTTGATCATCTGTCGTTGCACAAGAAAGATTACAACCTGAACTTTCTCACCCAAGACTGATTCTTGGCACCAAAATCAGAAACACTCTGCAGCTCCCAAATGAATGAGTAGCTCACCTGTAGTAACGAGAACAGAACTCCATCTTGAACCTCATAATCTCCATGTCGTCCACATAGCCCTCTCCATTATAGAGATCTAAGACGATCTATGGAGTAAAATGAAACAAACACGGATAATGTATTAGTTTGGACTGATGCTTCCAATCGTTGTCCCATAGTTACTGTGCTAAGACGACTACTCCCCAACAAACACAAGTGTTGATTATACTACCTATCCATGGACATATACGGATATACCTATCCGGTATTAAATCAGTAAACAATGTTGGGGACTACTATCATGTAATGTACATACGTCCACAGGAGATAGATCGACGGAGAGGCTGTTCCGGGCGCATGTGTCCCCACCTCGAGGAGAGCCAGCACGGTGGCGTCGCGGCACAAGGGGATCAGATAAGGTACTCCGCCAGGGACCCCTTAGTGCCCCCGGGATTTCCATGCAGCAATCGGTCGGCCGCCAATGGTCACCGGCGAGGGAGGCATCGCCAATGGGTGAGAGGTGCCCTGGAGAAGCTGAGGGAGGCGGCTAGGTTTGGGGAGGCGCGGAGTGGGAGGTTGCGGGCGTGCGTTCGTGGCTGATGGGCGATGAGGACTTAAGGGAACCGTGTTTAGTGGGCTGGGCTCATTGTCTTTTTATTTTTTAATATGTATGATGGACAACGGATGTGGCCTGCAACGCATATGCATCCATATCTAAGATTGAATTTTGCAACGAATATTTAAACCGTTGTCGAGTATCTATTACAGTATGGGGGTTCTTGTTGTAGTGTTAGATTGTGGCCTCGACGTAACTCCATGCTTGCAAATTAAATTATATTTAAAATTTAAAAATCACAGTGCAATATGTGTAAACATTGTATGCCATGTAAATTAACATACGTTATTAAATAGAGCTAGCATGGTTAAGTCAATCTTATTCGCACAACACACAATAATAAGTCCTTATTTGCATAACTATTATATAAACGAAATTATCCCAGTATGAAAAATGCAACATATTTTGGGCTTCAAGATGCTACACCTTATTTATTTAAGTCCCTCCGAGAATATACATATGTTAATATTAGCTAATTTGTTTTGTAAGTTAGGACATAGGCAAGCAGGAATATATAGTAGGTTAAAATTTGAATTCATATTCACCTTTTATCTATTTTACGTAAAAATATGTGGATCACGAAGATACTGGGCTCTTTGTACCTTACTCCCCCTGAACGGAAATGGTTGACGCAAATTTCTCGAAATACGGATATATCCACACACTAAAATACGTATAGGTACATCTGTAAGACAAATATGTGTCAATCATTTCCGATCGGAGGGAGTATCATTTAGTGAAGGTAATGAAACTCCGCATGCTTAGTCATATGAATTCGGAATTCAGAACGATTCACTTCCACTTTTCTTTTAATTCTTATATGGTTTGTTTTAATATTTAACAACTTGACCTGAAATTTCTTGCACACTTTTAAATTGTCTATCAAAAGGGCACTCCTAAATATTTTACAATCATTCAGATAAATATTGAGCGTCATTTACTGTAGCTAGATTCTAATTTCAAGGGTTGTGTACACGAGCATAGGTACTCACGTTATAGCTGATAGCTGAGACATAATCTTGCTGGCAGCTCATTTTCAAGATATCTTTCTTCGTGCATTCTAAAATATCTTATTATTCAGCCATAAATAAATTCTTCATAACAGTCCATGCAAGTGGGCACCATTGTTAGCCAATACGAGAGTATAAAGTAAATTGGATTCCTGTATATACCATGCATGCTTATGATTATCATACTTAAAGCACCAGTTCAGATCACTGATCTTTAAATATCAATTGTTATAGGAAGCATAGAAGCACTTACTTATCATGCTTTGCCGACAGTTATATATTTATTCTCTAAAACATTTGGGAGCTCCGCTTACTGATTTTTTGTATGTCATGTGTTTAAAACTCGGCCAACAACTTAATCTGTGAAGGATAACCACGAATTTCATAAAAATAGGGCTGAAGATCAGAGAGATGACAAGCCAGTTGACTTCACATACCAAAACGAAGCAATGATGAGTATAGTCACAAAATAGAACTACAACTTCTAGCATTAAAATATTTGAAAATAGTTTGATATCTGTAAGTTTTATGCATGTGTTTCCTGTTTGTTAGTTCCTAATTTGTTGTCACCTACAATAATCATTTGCATCAACTTCCAAATATTAGGATTTCACAAATGCACTCTCTCTTTAATAAAGTGGTAGACAATGGAACACTAGAGTTAACATATGAGATTGCAACAAAGGTTTCATGACAAGTTATTAATCATATGGGCATCACGTCCTAACATAGAGATCTTTTGGTTATTAATCCCTCTTATACTCCACTAAGATGCGACTAAATCATAACACCTTAGGCCCCGTTCGGAACGGAGGAAATCTGTAGGAAAACTGGAGGAACTCCGATTCCTTAGTTTTGGGTTCCTTTAGCGCGTTCGGGACACAGGATTTGTGAACAGTAAAACTTAGGAAAAGTTTCCTATCCTGCATGTTTCCTACAGATTTCACGGGAAAGCAAACATGAGGTCTGAGTCCATTTTTTTCTATCCTTCGCGTAGGACCGAGGCGAGGCGTCCTGCTGTGTCAGTGCATGCCACACCGAACCCAACCTCACCATGCCACTGACAGCTGGCCCCTGGTCCTGAGGAGTTCCATTCTCTATATTATTTTATCTTATTTTATACGAGTAGATGCTCCACGATTTCTCTGTTTCGTTCTTGTCATCCGAACACCACGAGGCTAAGCTAATCCTTTATTTTTTCATTCCTCTGGAATGAACCTTACTTCCTTTCCTATTCCTACGATCCTACCGTTCCTACAGTTTTTCAACCCCACGTTCCGAACGGGGCCTTAGTATTAAGATAAATCAGAGCATAGCATTAAGTTTCTTGACATGAAGTTAAAATAAGAACATGCTAGATCTAGTCATGGAGTAGTGGCATGGTCACACCCACATCTCCGGTAGCAAGGTATTTTTGTTTATCCCTAGTGAGGTAACAAAGTAAGATAAAACACCCAAGTGGATCGCGGAACTTTCTCTCACGTTCACCGCACTAGCCACCCCCCGTTACTCCATCTAATGCACACGTTCCCCCACACACGTTCTCATACACATGCTTGATCAAAACAAGTAAACAAGAACGGGGTACATAATATGCATCTACTTTCATAACTGAAACAAAACAATTGCAATCTCAAACATATATTAACTCATAAAAAGATCCACCACAAAGGTATTACATAGATGACCGTAATCATGTTTAGCAGCTCATATGGTGCTAATTACTGAAGCTCGAGAGAGAGAGAGATACATAAGTTACTTCCACAAACCCATAGTCCAAGGGTGGACTACTCCCTCTTCATCATGGATACGGTGAAGTCGTTGGAGAAGGTGGAGACCTCTCCGGCAGCGCCCCGCCGGAGTTTTCCCCCTCCAATCTGCAACTCCAGGTCTCTGTTTCGTGGTTTCTGTGTTTCTGCGGCGCTCCTTTCCGAAGGGCCTCGGGGACTATTTTTATAGTCGGTTTTAGGTCAAGACGAAGCTTCTGGAAAAAAGATCGACGGCAACGGAGCCTCGAGGGTCCAGATGATGGGTCCCACGTGGCCAAGGAATCTGGCCGCGTGGGCCCACCTATCTTGGCCCTCGGGCCTCCGTTTGTTCGCTTCCTTCGCTCCTACGCTTTGTTCCTTCCAAAAACTGATGCTCGTAAATTTCCAGGTCATTTGGACGTCGTTTGGGTCCCTGAAACATCAAAATATAGAAAATAGGGTTTTCTGCCTGTGCAGGGTTAATTCCAGAAAAATAGGGAAACTTGTGAAATATTCCCAAAATCAATATAAAACAATGATATAGCCCTTATATGATGCTAATATGATTGAAATATAAGTAATATAATGCAAAGTTCATGTATGCATTTTACATGCATCACATGTTCATGCACGCGTAGCCTATGGCGGCCCAGCTGTGGCCATGGAGGAAGGCATGCAGCCGCCCACGCCGTCGTCATGTTGACGAACGCGTAGCCCTTGTTGAAACTCGTCCTGCGCCATAGAACCATTAGTAAGGCGTGAGCCAGACAGGCCCAGGAGACGAAGACTAGAGATCTGTAAAACAAAAGCCATCGAACATGCCAAAGGAGTTTCCAGGAATACTTACCCGAAGTCGACTGGTAGGTAGAGTCGTACTCCGACCTCAAGACGTTCTTGTTCCGGCATCTGGCCAGCTTGTTGTTGTCGTCGGCGCAATGCTGTCGAGGATACCCATCAATCTCTGCTTCCTGCGAGAAACAAGCCTTCCATCGTTAAGCAACTCGCACAAGCATGCGTATATACAAGAATGGAGCAAAGCATCGAAGGAGTACTAATTACGTGAAACTGACCCATGCATCCTATTAAATGATGAAGATTCTCTATGGCTACGGCGCAGAAGAAAACCACAACACTAGATAGGGATGTTGGTGATGTGTAATAATGACTATATGCGAATGATTTGTATTCGGTCAATGAACTGAAAGATTATGTAGATAGAACAAAACATACGGTTTCCCCTGCATACAGCGCGACGGTGGCTCGTGAGTGCCCGCATATCAAATGCACTGTCGGACGTATGCAGGGAATCCGAATGCTTTGTTTACGAAATGAACTACAATGAGTACGGAGTGAGTGCCAAACATGTCCGAGAGGTGGGCTATATATAGGGTCATGTGGCTCACAAAGTGGTTGTGCTAGTTCTGATCCAACAGCTCACAAGCCCTCAAAAGAAACACACCCCTGATCCAACGGCTCACAAGCGCTCGAAAAAAACACACGATCCGTGTGCTTCTTCCTTATTGGTAGGATTCCCTATAGTCCCGGTTGGTAAAATTGCGCAGGAAGAAATAAGCCCCTTTAGTCCCAGTTGGTGGCTCACAAAGTGGTTGTGCTGATCCAACAGCTCACAAGCCCTCAAAAGAAATACACCTCTGATCCAATGGCTCAAAAGCGCTCGAAAGAAACACACGATCCGTGTGCTTCTTCCTTATTGGTGGGATTCCCTTTAGTCCCGGTTGGTAAAATTGCACCAGAACAAATAAGCCCCTTTAGTCCCGGTTGGTGCCTCGAACGGGGACTAAAGGTCTGTTTCTTCCCGCCTTATTTCTTCCCACGCTTTCCACCGCTTCCCGCCTCCGTCTTCCCGCCATTTCTCACTATATATATGTAGTCATGGCCTCCATTGGCATAGCACATCTAAACTCATATATGCAACCTCATCACTCTCCCATGGCTTCCACCGTACCCAGTCTAACCTACTCGGAGGCGGAGGCGCTTTGCGCCTCGAACTACCCCTGCCCGCCCGGCTACGACGCCCCCGCCGGCTGGAGGCTAATACGTCCATTTTGCATCACTATTTTATATCATAATTTACTGTTATTCATTGATATATTTCATATTAAGATGTGTTACTCATGTTATTTTGTCTTATTTTGCATGTTTGATAATTATTGGATAATTAACTGGCGGAGTCAGATTTTGGCTGGAAAAAGCACCGTCAAGACACTATATTTCTGGAGCTCTAAAAATCATGTCAAATATATAGAAGTTCCTATTTTATCAGAAGATGGAGGCAGCCAAAAGGGGAGGCTGAGATGGGCCAGGAGGGGCCCACACCACCCCTGGGCGCGGGCCCCACCTTGGCCACACCAAGGCATGGTGTGGAGCCCCTGGCCCACCTCAGGCACTCCCCATTCGCGTACTTCATCCCCTCAACCCTAATATTCGAGGGGAGAGCCAAAGAAGATATTCCGCCGCCTCCACGGGACGGAAACAACAGAGAGAGAGAGAAAAAGCTCTCCGGCAGGGAGAAATCTGCCAGGGAAATTCCCTCCCGGAGGGGGGGATCATCGCCAACCTCATCGTCATCACGCTGGACTTCATCGGGATCATCATCATCATCATCATCTCCACTGCCATCACCATCATCACCGCTGCTCCATCCCATTCCGCTGTAACATCTAGGGCTAAACTTTGTCTAGTTCATAGGGGGAACTCGTGTTAATTACTTATTGTGTGGTTGATGCTATTGAGTTTTATCGGTGAATTGAAGTATATGTCCAGATTGTTATTCATCATTATATCACCTCTGATCATGACCCAAATGATGTTTTGTGAGTAGTTCATTTAGTTCTTGAGGACATCGGAAAGTCTTGTCATTAGTAGTGAATTATGTTGAGTAATATTTAATGGTTTGATATTTAAGTTGTGGTGCAATTCTTCTACTGGTGTCGTGTGAACGTCGACTACATGACACTTCACCTTTATGGGCCTAGAGGAATGCATTGTGTATTTGGTTGCTAATTGTGGGGTTCCCGGAGTGACAGAAACCTAAACCCCCGTTAGTAAACCGGTGCACGGGGGAGCGTAGGATCTCAGAGTTTAAGGTTGTGGTTAGATTTATCTTAATTACTTTCTTGTAACTGCGGATGCTTACAAGGGGTATAATCACAAGTATGTATTAGTCCAAGTAAGGGCGGTGCATTAGCATAGGTTCACCCACACAACACTTATCAAGACAATAAAGATTAATCAACTATATGAAGCGAAAGCACTTGACTAGAATCCCGTGTGTCCTCAAGAACATTTTGCCATCATAAGTAAACCAACCGGCTTGTCCTTTGCTCTAAAAAGGATTGGGCCACTTGCTGCAATTATTATTACTGTCTTTTATTTACTCGCATTTTATTTATCTGTTATATCAAAAACCCCTAAAAACTTGTCTGCTAGTGTTTACAGTGAAACCTTTACCGAAACTCCTTGTCAGCACCTTCTGCTCCTCGTTGGGTTCGACACTCTTATTTATCAAAAGTACTACGATACACCCCCTATACTTGTGGGTCATCAAAACTATTTTCTGGGACCGTTGCCGGGGAGTGAAGCGCTATTGGTAAGTGGAATTGGTAAGGAAAACTTTTACTGTAAGTGCTATTTTTATTTCTGCTTGCTGCTTTATTTTGTCATGGAGAGATGTCCATCTGAATCCCTGTTCGGGAATGCTACTACCACTGCTACGGTAGTAGAAGAGAAACCACCTGATCAAGTAATTCCATTTAAAATTCCTATGAAATTGTTGAACGTGTTACGAATAACCGCTATGTAGGAGATGGAACTGTCCCTCCTGGAGATCATTTGTTATTTATACATGAATTACGCGAGTTGTTCAAGTGTGCAGGTATTTCAATGGAAGAAGTCAAGAAGAAATTGTTCTCTATATCACTGACAGGTAAAGCTGCGAAATGGTATAGGATGCTGAAGAATGGCCGTTCTATTGGCTGGGAGGATATTGTGCCTCTCTTTTACTCTAAATTTTATCCTCATAGTGAAATTCATCAAGATCGGAATCATATATATAATTTTTGGCCTCATGATGGAGAGAGTATTGCCCAAGCATGGGGGAGATTGAAATCAATAATGCTTAAATGCCCCATTCATGAGCTTCCGGGTAATATTGTTATTGATAACTTCTATGCAAGGCTTTCTCTTCAGGATAAAACTCTATTGGACACCGCTTGTGCTGGATCATTTACACGTAATAAAGAAGAAGTTAAATGGGACCTTCTTGATCGGATTGAGGAAATTACTGAAGGATGGGAGAACGACAAAGGTAGAGAGTCAGGTATAAAGTATGACTATGAATGCATTAAAGCTTTTATGAATACTGATAATTTTCATAATCTTTATGATATGTATGGTCTTGATTCTCAAGTTATTGCAAACTGTTACAAGGCTTTTGCCTCTTATCTTGATGTTCCTAAGGAAAGTTGCAACAAGTACCACGCGCCTTATAAAGATAATACTAATTCTGCCAATATTAAAAACATTGAAGTTCATACTGTTGATCGTATCTTGCCAGAACCTTATATTGAGAAACTGCCTTTTCCTGTTAAAGTTAAGGAACATTCTATAATAGCTAGTGTGGTTAATAAAAGCACGAAGAAAGCTTCAGAACCTGCTGAACAAATAGCGGTTGAACCTGCAATAGCAATAGTAAAGGATTTGGTAACTGAAAATATAGAAGGAGGACATATTATCTTTTGTGAAGATGCCTCTAATATTGTTGCACATCCTAGTAGAACTAGGAAGGAAAGTGTCCCTATGCTTTCAGTTAAAATAGGAGAACATTGCTATTACGGTTTATGTGATATTGGTGCAAGTTCTAGTGCTATTCCTTTTGAACTTTATAAAGAAATTATGCATGAAATTGGTCCTTGTGAACTTGAGGAGATTGATGTGGTTATTCAGCTTGCTAATAGAGAGACTATCTCTCCGTTTGGTATTGTGAGAGATGTTGAAGTTTTATGTGGTAAGACTAAATACCCTACTGATTTTCTAGTACTTGGTTCTGTTGCTAGTAAAACCTGTCCCATTATTTTTGGTAGACCTTTCTTAAATACATGTGGTGCAATTATAGACTATAAGAAAGAGAAAATCTATACTCAATTTAATGGAGAAGCTTATGAATTCAATTTTCTAAGTTTGGTAAAAATCTTTATGAAACCGAATTACCTAATGAGAATTTAGAAGTTGAACAACTGGCTTCTATTTCTGTTGCTCCTAACAATGCCTTGCAGCAATACATGGAGGAACACGAAAGTGAGGTATATATGGAAGAAATGAATGAGATTGACGATATTTTTCTTCGTCAACCACCAATACTTAAGCAAAATTTGCCTGTGGAAGATTTGAGTACCTCAGCACCTCCTAAGGAAGATCCTGTTTTTGATTAAAAACCTTTGCATGATAATCTTAAATATGTTTACCTTGATGAACAGAAAATATATTCTGTTATTATTAGTTCTAAACTTTCAGGTAATGAAGAAGCAATGCTATTAGAAGTATTAAAGAAACATCGAAGAGCTATAGGATACACTTTGGATGATTTAAAGGGGATTTCTCCTACTATATGTCAACACGCCATCAACATTGAACCTGATGCAAAACCAGTTGTTGAGCATCAGCGTCGTTTAATCCCTAAGATGAAAGAAGTGGTAAAATGAGGTATTGAAACTTCTTGATGCTGGTATAATTTATCCTATCGCTGATAGTAGATGGGTAAGTCCTGTGCACTGTGTCCCTAAGAAAGGAGGAGTTACTGTTGTGCCAAATGAAAATGATGAACTTATTCCTCAAAGAGTAGTAGTCGGGTATAGGATGTGCATTGATTTTAGAAAGGTCAATAAAGTAACTAAGAAAGATCACTATCCTTTGCCTTTTATTGATCAAATGTTAGAAAGGTTGTCTAAGAAAACTCATTTTTGCTTTCTTGATGGTTATTCCGGATTTTCACAAATTGCTGTTAGGAAGCAAGATCAAGAGAAAACTACTTTTACTTGTCCTTATGGAACTTATGCTCATAGACATATGCCTTTTGGTTTGTGTAATGCCCCTGCTATGTTTCAAAGATGCATGTCTGCTATTTTTCATGGTTTTCGTGAAAAAAATGGGAAGTATTCATGGACGATTTTTCCGTCTATGGAACTTCCTTTGATAATTTCTTGCACAATCTTGATAAAGTTTTGCAGAGATGTGAGGAGACTAATCTTGTTCTTAATTGGGAGAAATGTCATTTCATGATTTTTGTGAAAAAAGTGGGAAGTATTCATGGACGATTTTTCCGTCTATGGAACTTCCTTTGATAATTGCTTGCACAATCTTGATAAGTTTTGCAGAGATGTGAGGAGACTAATCTTGTTCTTAATTGGGAGAATTGTCATTTCATGGTTAATGAAGGAATTGTCCTTGGGCACAAAATTTCTGAAAGAGGTATTGAAGTGGACAAAGCTAAAGTTGAAGCAATTGAGAAAATGCCCTGTCCTAGGGATGTGAAAGGTATCCGTAGTATTCTTGGTCACGCCGGTTTCTAAAGGAGGTTTATGAAAGATTTCTCTAAAATTTCAAAACCCCTCACTAATCTTCTTCAAAAAGATGTACCTTTTGTTTTTTATTATGATTGCAAGGAAGCTTTTGAAATTCTAAAAAAGGCTTTAATCACAGCTCCTGTTGTTCAACCACCTGATTGGACTTTACCTTTTGAAATAATGTGTGATGCTAGTGATTTTGCTGTAGGAGCTGTTCTTGGATAGCGGGTAGACAAGAAGTTAAATGTTATTCATTATGCTAGTAAGACACTTGATGCCGCTCAAAAGAATTATGCTACTACTGAAAAGGAATTTTTAGCAGTCGTTTTGCTTGTGATAAATTTAGACCTTATATTGTTGATTCAAAAGTTACCATTCACAGCGATCATGCTGCTATTAGATACCTTATGGAAAAGAAAGATGCTAAGACTAGGCTCATAAGATGTGTACTTTTACTGCAAGAGTTTGATTTACATATTGTAGATAGGAAATGTGCCGAAAATCCTGTTGCCGATAAATTGTCTAGATTAGAAAATATTTCATATGATCCTATACCTGTTAATGATAGTTTTCCAAATGAACAATTGGCTGCAATAAAGGTAAGCTCACGCGATAGTCCCTGGTATGCTGACTATGCTAACTTTATTGTTGCCAAGTATTTGCCTCCGACCTTTACAGCTTAGCAAAGAAGAAAGTTCTTCTACGACTTGAGGCATTATTTCTGGGATGACCCACATTTGTATAAAGAAGGAGTAGATGGCATAATGCGAAGATGTGTTCCTGAGTATGAACAGAAGAAATATTGAGCAAATGCCATGGTAGTGCATATGGAGGACATCTCGCAGGGGATAGAACTGCACAAAAGGTTCTACAATCAGGTTTTTATTGGCCAACTCTTTTTAAAGATGCAAGAAAATTTGTATCATGTGATGAATGTCAAAGGGTAGGTAACATAAGTAGACGTAATGAAATGCCTATGAATTATTCTCTTGTTATTGAACCTTTTGACTGTTGGGGATTTGACTTTATGGGCCCTTTTCCTCCCTCAAATGGTTATACGCATATACTTGTTGCTGTTGATTATGTTACTAAATGGGTAGAAGCTATACCAACATCTAGTGCTGATGGTGAGACATCATTAAAAATGCTTAAAGATATTATTTTTCCAATGTTTGGTGTGCCTAGATATCTCATGACTGATGGTGGTTCTCATTTTATCCATGGTGCTTTTAGAAAAACTCTAGCTAAGTATGATGTTAATCATAGAATTGCTTCACCATATCATCCCCAAACATGTGGTCAAGTAGAATTATCAAATAGAGAGATTAAATCTATTTTGCAAAAGACCGTTAATAAATCTAGAAAAAACTTGGCTAAAAAGCTTAACGATGCTTTGTGGGCTTATAGAACTGCTTATAAAAATCCTATGGGAATGTCTCCTTACAAAATGGTTTATGGAAAAGCTTGTCATCTGCCTCTAGAATTAGAACATAAAGCCTATTGGGCGGTGAGAGAACTTAATAGAGATTTTAAAATTGCTGGTAAAAAGAGATTGCTTAATTTGAACTCTTTGGATGAATGGAGAAATGCAGCTTATGAAAATGCTAGGCTATTTAAAGAGAAAGTTAAGCAATGGCGTGATAGGAGAATCCTTAAGAGAGAATTTAATGTAGGTGAAAAGGTTTTATTGTATAGGTCTCGTCTCAGACTTTTTGCAGGAAAATTACTTTCAAAATGGGAAGGACCTTATATTATTGAGGAGGTCTATCGCTCAGGTGCGATTAAAATCAATTCATTATATGGGGACTGACGACAAGTAGTTAATGGCAAAGACTCAAGCATTACATTTCTGGAGATTCTTATAACGAAGATGTTGACTTTCTCAAAGTGGTAATTCCAGAAGATTTTATAAAAGCCAAATTCAGACAACTGCAAAAGCTGATTGGGAATAGGTAACAGTTTCAGTAAAAAAAGTTCACGTTTTACTTTCCAACCTAAATATTTGTTGTTTTTACATAATATGGAAAATTTTGAGTCGGAAAAGGGTAGGAAACGGTGCCCGAGGGCGCCACACCACCCCTGGGTGCGGGGCCCACCCTGGCCGCACCGAGGGTGCGTGTGGGCTCCTCGGAGTCCGTCTCCGACCCCGTTTCGTCCTATACCTTCCTTTTGTTGCTAAACATTTTTCTATATATTCACCCGGATCTCCCGAGGTTCGTATATCGTGTTTTCGTTGTGTTTCGTTTTCGAGCTGTTCTAGCAGGAATTCAAGTCCTTACATGGCGTCGCAAGGGCGTACGGCGAGAAGTATGCAGCAAGGCGCCGACAAGAACTCGAACGCGATGTGGAAGAGGGAACCTTCGTCGGTTGGGCGACGGAAGAGGAGATTTCCGCTAGGAGAGCTAACATGGATCAAAGCGTCAGAGAAGAAGTGCAAACTGTGCCGTCTCGCCAACGAGAACCTAGGCCGAGCAACTCCACCTTCGTGGGCTCAATTAATCCTCAACGTGTTTTTCTCATAATGTGCAGGGAGTCACCCCACCAATTCCATATTTGTGATTTTTTCCCTGCAGCTGCCGAAGCTCTCCGAACCACGAAGGAGTTTTGTGATCAATATCGTATCCTGAGAGCTGAGGTGGAAATACTCCAAGATGAGAATAATTGGCTCCGCCGGATGGTCGAACGTTTCTTAATCCCGATTGCTGTGGTACCACCTTCACCAAGAGATCAAGCTTAAATTGTCAAGGGGTAATGGCACTCCCTTGGCTTGTTCCAAGCTTGGGGGAGTGCCCAGTATCATCTTTATCTTTTTTTTTTATAATTTCGTGGTCATATCATGAGTAGAGAGGTTATCTTATAAGATAGTTTGCAATGTGGAGTGCCACTCTTTTAGTTATCCATGTATCCGTTGGTGTGAATGTGTCTTTGTTTAGAATATTAATGAGAAGTTTCATCTTTACTTCCAGTACATTTTATTTTAGCCTGCAATCCTCTTTATGTGCTGATTTTGTCATTGGTATTGACGCCACTTTTGGGTACATCAAGTAAATTAGCTTAGTTGTGGCAAACTTAGTATTGGTCAGTAGCAACAATATCATGAAAACTTAAGTAGAAGGAGGGAATTACATGCAAAAATATTATACCTTTATCTTTCTTTCTTGTTAGCCAATAAGATTAGTATTCTTGAGTTAAAACATTTGTGCTTACAAGGAAGATTGCATGATTGCTTTTATTACATATATATCTGTGTGTATCCCTCAACTTTAATGCTTGCCACATGACCTTGCTAGCCTTAACCCCTGTACTGAGAGGGAATGCTTCTTGTGCATCCGAATCCTTGAGCCAAAACACATGCCATTTGTGTCCACCATAACTACCTATATGTGGTATTTCCTTGCCACTCCAAGTAAAATTTTCATGTGATACCTTTAAATTATTCAAAACTATTATTATTCCTTTTTGTGTCAATGTTTACTAGCTCATGAGGAAGTGGTGGGTTATTCTTTATTCGACTTGTCAAACAGACTTTACACCTGGACTAGTGGCATATACATCCGCTTATCCAATAATTTTGCAAAAAGAGCTGGCAACGGGATGTCCAGTACCAATTAATTACAACTTTAACCATTTAATTCTTTTCACATTTTTGCCCTGATTTATCAATAAGCAATGACAAACAGTGAAATATCTCCATGTGTAAACAAAAGAGAAAGAGGGATGATCTGCCTTGTTGGTAGAAATAACGTCCATCATGGGAGCCGCTCTTAAAAGTCTGTTTGATAGGGAGAATACTGTTTTCATCCATTAACATTCGTTGACAATTAACAAACACCTCTCAAAACTTAATTTTTACTCTCTACATGAGTTCAAAAACTAAAAAGCTCTAGGACATGATTTAATCCATGCTTCCCTCTGTGAAGGGTCTTTCTTTTACTTTTCATGTTGAGTCAGTACACCTATTTCCTTCCTCCTTGAGCAAGCATTTGAGTTGTTGTGATTCAACCATATATATCATTAATATTTTCGATCATGTCTTTTATCCTTCCTTGTCTTGGTAAAAAGACTTTTGCCTCTAAGAATATAACTTTGCAAGTTATCAATGACTGTAAGAAGGGTGTGATAATTGAGTAGGTGAGTTCTGCAATATAAGCTCTGATATAAAGACTCCTTTCGAAAGATAAGTTTGAATTGCTTATTGTTCTATGACTAAGAATGAAGTATGCCATTACTAATCTATAATTTCCTTCGTGCACTTTTATTGTCGTTGTTTCATTACTTATGTTCAAGTTAAGTTATATGAAGAGTAGTTGCTGTTTAAAATGATTTGTGTTGTTGAGTAAATACTGATGCTTCTTGTCCGTATTCTTTATTATCGACGCTTCACTCCATAAACCTGTGGTCAAGTTTACTGACCTCAGCTTTCGCTTGGGGACAAGCGAGGTATAAGCTTGGGGGGTTGATCCGTCCATTTTGCATCACTATTTTATATCATAATTTACTGTTATTCATTGATATATTTCATATTAAGATGTGTTACTCATGTTATTTTGTCTTATTTTGCATGTTTGATAATTATTGGATAATTAACTGTCGGAGTCGGATTTCAGCTAGAAAAAGCACCGTCAAGACACTATATTTCTGGAGCTCTAAAAATCTTGTCAAATATGTAGAAGTTCCTATTTTATCAGAAGATGGAGGCAACCAAAAGGGGAGGCTGAGATGGGCCAGGAGGGGCCCACACCACCCCTGGGCGCGGGCCCCACCTTGGCCGTGCCGAGGCATGGTGTGGAGCCCCTGGCCCACCTCAGGCACTCCCCCTTCGCGTCCTTCATCCCCTCAACCCTAATATTCGAGGGGAGAGCCAGAGAAGATATTCCGCCGCCTCCACGGGACGAAAACAACAGAGAGAGAAAAAGCTCTCCGGCAGGGGGGGATCATCGCCAACCTCATCGTCATCACGCTGTACTTCATCGGGATCATCATCATCTCCACTGCCATCACCATCATCACCGCTGCTCCATCCCATTCCGTTGTAACATCTAAGGCTATACTTTGTCTAGTTCATAGGGGGAACTCTCACTACCAAAAATCCGGCGATCCGGGACGATCCAATAACGTGGTGATCGCGTTCCAAAACGTTGCGATGTGCAATCCTCGACGTTTCACACGACGTTACCGAAAAGTCAGCGATCACGTGTCATAGGTGATTCTACGACGGTCAGTTGTCATCCGAAACGTCGTATGAGATCCACGACGTTTATACAATCGTCTTGTGTCCCGGTCCGGCCCATTATAAGGCCGAACACGTCGCGACGTTTTTTTATCGTCACAGATGTGTAACACGTGGCAGACGGCCGTCACCGCCGTTAGATGACATCTCGGCATACTCGACGAAATCGTAACGTCGCGACATATGGTGACGTCATGGTTGATGCGATGTTTTTTTCACGATCATCACGAATGAGCACGAATGAGTGATCGCTATGTGGGGCGTCCACAAAGTGACACGTGGATGTTCGGCGACAGTTCTGTTTTCTTCGCACGCGTAATGACGTCAGCTATGGCCTCGACGTTAATTATCCGTCGTCGTTACCCTGCAATCGGTTGTTGCCACATGTGCTTACCGTATTTGTCCACGTGTCTTCTGTCGATGACGAAAATTTTCGTCGCACATAGGTCGTGACGTCAATGCGCGCGACGTTTCTTTTGGGTCCAGGTTCGAATGATCATTTCCGCGATTTGAAACGCATGAAAAATTCTAGCCCTAATAGTATTCCCAGCAGAGCAAACACAACACATGCAGAAAATACATAAATTCCGAATTAGAGGTCTCAGCCTTGCTCACCAGCATAGGCAACAAAGGCTACAAAGGCGACGTTCTACAGTTCACCGGACAACATGTGGTTGACCAGCAGTGGCAACATACAGTTTTAGGCCTCTCAAAGGCCACCAGCAATATACAGTTTGAGACTCACGAAGGGCACCAAAAAGCCTCACAAAGACTTACCAAAAAGCCACGAGTTTGTAGAGGTTTTCACGAAGCACCGTGTTTAGCCAACATCTGCTTGACAAGTGCATTGCACGATTCTTGATCCTTGATCACACGGTTCAAGTCTTGTTCATACTTGATCTTGTCTGCGTCAGCATGTTCCTTCGCCTTCCTGTACTCAGCAACGATAGACTCCGGTTCCTGTCTCCTTTTTTTCTCAGAATCAAACTGAAGCTGAAGCTGAAACTCTGGCACACTCGTATGGCCTGGTATCACACCTATGTTTTTGAGGAAATTAGGCTTTTGATTGTCCTGACACAACACGGCAGCGACAGCTTCAGCAGCAGAAAGAAGTTCCTTGACAGTGCCATCCGCTGAAGTAGATGGTTCCATCCTACTTTCCATTTCAGCCTATAAAGTATGTACAAGCATAAGATGAAATAGCAGCTGAACTAGCTTGTAAGGTACATTGATGTAAATACCAGATGATAAGCATTTAAGGAACATGGATGAAATATACTCCCTTCTTTCCAAAATGTAAGCCTTTCTAGCCATTTTCTGCACACATGTATACAAACATGCTTTAGTGCAAGATTCATGTGAACCTTGCACTGAAACATGTCTAGATATATGTGTGCAGACAATAGGTGGTGAAATGGCTGAGTTTGCAGCATAAGTCACAAAGGAATACCGGAAAGGTACCTAATAGATTCTAATGAATTTAATTGTAACTTCCAGAGATGTACAGAATTATCAGGGACTTACAATTGCTCTTTTCATAGGCGAACTGAATCCATGCCTGGCATTGTGCGTGTCTTTGAACAATTCGACAGCATATTTCCCCCTGTCGCAGCCAACCTCGTAGCTACGTGATCCTGTAGTAGCAGGGAACCGGACCTTCTGTTTGCTACGGGTGGCTTTCATACAGGCTATCTGCACAAAGAGTATGAACAGGTTAGGTTAAGTCCAGATTATAGGATTGAATCAGTGGCAAGGTTCAGTGAACAACGACACGACCTCATTCCCGGGTGCGGACCATTTCTCGACTAACTTGCCCCACTGTTCTTCGCTCATGTGCCTTACTACATGAGGAGATTCATTAGAAGAGATCCATGAATCCAGGGGTCGTCGAGGTCCAAATCAAATTTTTGCCTGAAACAAAAGAAAGAGCATTCTTCACTTTTATGAACAACAATGGAATGAACTGGAAAGTTGGGTTACAAAACTTACGCTCAAGTGTCTGGCAAACCCAGAAAATACGTCAGGTGTTTCCTTGTAATCTTTCCAATGGGGAAAGATAGGGACAACAGCATTCACATCTACTGAACAAGATGTAGCATACATGGAAGCAATCTTTGGTTGCAGTGGCCTTGTCTTTCCCGGAGGAATAACAATTCTGATCCTCTGGCCCTGCATTTCCAGGCCCAACAGCTTATGTACTGGTGGCATTTTGCCAGGGGGAGGTGCCTGCTCGCATTGGGCGGCTGCCTCCTGGTGGTGGCCAGTTGTCTCCTTCTGTTGGCCTGGCAGCTTCCAGCTGGCCATGGGCAACTGCCTGCAAGGCTTTGGAAGTTGCAGACCTTAATAGTAGGTGCTTCCCTAAACCAATCTATATATTCTTAGTTTATCATTGCAGATCCCTACGGTTTGTGCGTGCAAGTTAGGGATTCATGGTTGGTTGTAGTTGCATCTGTAGTCTTGGGATTACATGGTTTGTACATGCATGCAAGTTAGGGGATTCCAGGGTTTGTACATGCAAGTTAGGGATTCTAGGGTTTGTACATGCATGTTCATCATTAATCTGTTGCAAAATCACATATGGTGCCCAGGCGCTTCATGATTTAATTGTGTATGATTTGATTCTAGATCATTTGTTTCAATACAAATTTCGATAGCATTTTGTGTATATGCAAGTTCAATTGTCCCATTGCAATTCGTGCTTAATTTCTATATTTGTTACATTTTCAGACTATTTACTAAATGCATGTGTATGTGGTACTATATATGTTCTGCTTGAAATGTGTAAATGCTAGTTCATCGATGTCGTTTAAAAATTGACTCATTAGTTTTCAAAGGTAGCGTTTTTTAATTTAAACTATTGTTAGTACATGCATAAATTTATAGTGAGGGATATCACTGGTATAACTAAATTTAATGCTGTTATGGACATTAATGTCCTAGTTAGGGAGTATTTGCTAAATCAATTGAATGATCTAGTGTATGAACATAAAGAACGATTCTTGTATGGTATTTGTGATTTGGTTAGGGATATTAATATGTCCTGGTTAGAGATATTAATTTGTTTCATGTTATTTACAATAACCAATGAATTCCCGATATGTTATGTATCAGTTTAATTAGTAGTGTTATTATCACTTAACTTTTGCTGATATGATCCTTTAGTTGAACATAAGTGGTGATGTGGTGTGTGTTTCAGTTTAGTAGTGTTATTATTATATCATTCTTTTGGAGAATGTAGGAATTAATAGAAAATTAGCCGCACACTTGATTTTATGCTAATTTTCACTGTCATTGAACGTGGTTTTATGTTTTTTTTGCTAACTAGAGTGTGGTGCTAACTTTGCTTTATTGCTAATAATTTGCAGGAGCTGGATGATGAGGTCGATTATGATAAGGACTCCAGGGATGCGAAGAGCAGATATGTCTTGAAGGAGTTGGAGGCGGGGAAGCATCGATACCGCCGTGGCGACAAATGGATTTTCCCTTTCTGTATTAGAATTATAGACACCCAACGCCACAACATGATCCAGCATGCCGTTGGCATTGGACAGGGCTCGGAAAACAACAGATCGGCCATTTTTATGGCTCAGCACGCTGCCTATGGCGTGTTTCTGAAGAAGCTGCTTGCGCGGGATATTCGCTTAGGCCTCGCGCAACCGCCTCCTCCGAAGAAGGCCAATAAGGACAAGAAGGCCAGGAAGGGCAGGAAGCCTTGGAGGAGGTGATCGATGTTGCTGCTGCTAGTGCTTGATGTTGCAACGGTGTTTCTTTTATATATATGTTGCTTTTGGTACTATAAGAACTTAATTACTATCATCGTCGTACTGCTATGTAAGAACTTAATTAGTATCATCGAAGAATTAAGTGGTATATATAGTATCTATATATATATGTATTATGTTTCTTCAGCTGATCATGTTTTTGAGTATGTAAAACTCAAAAGCGGTATATATACTATGTACATATGTCATATATGTTGCTTCAACCGATCATGTTT